>SIJG01000016.1:1764141-2199820 GCA_023374025.1 Heterodera schachtii
GTCAAAAAGGAAGTGTCTGTTGTGGATGAAACACTGATCAGACTCAGGGCGAAGTACCCTAAGCCACTGTAAAAAGGCAAGAGCGCGCCTTTCATTGATGGCTGACGCAATGCCAGTGTATTGCAGGCCTCGTACGGTTCCATACAACACCAAGTTGGTTGTTGACGCTGAGTTGGACTGACTTTTGGCTGCAAATGTCATCCGTCCTGTTGACCACACGCGGTGGGCAGCAACAATCGTGGTCGTCAAAAGGCAGCTGGTTCGGAACGTGTATGTGCTGACTTTTCAACGGGTCTTGACAATGTTTTGCTGTCGAATCAGCACCCGTTGCCAGTGCCTGAGGACATTTTTGCGACACTTAACGGAGGACAAGTTTTCTCTCAGATCGATTTCCGTGATGCGTATCATCAAACCGAATTGGAAAGGGATCAAAAGAATTGTGTACGATCGCAACACACCGTTGTAATTTTCAGTACCAGCGGTTGCCATTCGGAATGAAACCTGCTCCTGGAATTTTTCAATCCTTTATGGATTCAATGTTGGCAGATTGTCCATTTGCCATCGCTTATTTGGATGATGTCATTGTTGTGAGCCGGACTCGGAAGGAACATTGGAAACATTTGGCAGAAGTCTTTAAAAGAATTGACAATTTTGGCTTTCGGATCAAGCCTGAGAAGTGTTCCTTCGGTAAGGATGAATCAAATTCCTCTGATTCATCATTGATAAGGATGGCCGAAGACCCGACGCAACCAAAATTGAGGCAATCCGAATGATGCCGATTCCAACCAATGTGTCCACTCTCCGATCAGTTTTGGGAATGGTTAACCACTATCAATAATTCGTAAAGAATTTGCGGTTCATTCGCCAACCATTGGACGACTTTTGAAGCAGGACACTGTCTCGAATTGGTCCAGCGAATGTCAGAAAGCCTTTGATCAGGTCATTGGCACGCTCCCGGTTGGTCCCGGTCCTGGATTTTCTCGGGGTCCCGGTCCCGGTCCCGGTCGAAAAACTTGGTCCCGGTCCCGGTCCCGATTTGATTTTATGAATTGGAACCGACCCGGCCCCGATTTGATTTTATGAATTGGAACCGAAACATTGGTTAAAAGCCAAAGTATTATTTTAAATATATTCGAATTGAAAATTGCAAAAATGAAAAATTCTGAGTGAATTCATTGAGTAATGGCAAATGACAGTCTTTTATTCAAAATTAATGTTGTGAATTTTCGATTTCTTTTTAAAATTGATTATTACCAGAGAAAACGTTAAATTTTTTGTCATTTTATTTCATTTAAAAATGTGTAAAATTTCAAATTTTGACATTTTGTCAAAACAATCATTTATTTTTGTGAAAATCTGTTAACAAATCACAATCAAATTTTCAGAATTTTCACGGCGGCGCCTATTGGCACCGCCGGATCCACCACTCAAGTTCTCAAATTTAAAAAAACGCCGCAAAAATGGTTTTGAAAAGCAAAAAAATCAGCTCTCAATTCTTTGATTTGCAAGTTGACACCCAGCAGGTGTTGAGAGTTTTTTGAAAATAAGTAAATTGCTTAGCGGAAATAATAAAAATAAGGAAAATCACTCCGGGAAAATAGAAACAATTTAAGAAAATTAACCTATCTTAATTATTATTTTTTCTTGTTAAAATTTTTATGTGTACTTGGATTTCACAAATTTCCCCCGTCATGTACTTGGAAATTTGCATGCTGTCTTAGGAATGTGACTTGGTACGATCCGAGCCCTGGTTAAGTGGCATTATTTCGGAGCGACTGAATTAACCGTTTGAATGGCTAAAAAATACATGTGAAAAATTAAGTGGGAAATTAAATGCAAAAAGACTATGAAATGAATTAAGTCCTAGGTCTTCGGCAAGCAAACGGAAAATCACTCTCAGAAATCTCGACTCTCTTACAATTAAGTGCCACGAATTTTTCGTGCCTGATATTCTGAGTTGCATCTAGTAACGGTAGAGACAAACTTGGATTGTAGTCCGATTCGTCAGCAGAGTCCACAAATACGGGATTGGCACCAACTTTAAGGATGGCATTTGTGACAGCAACAAATTTGAATGACGGCATCAAAAAACTGGTACTAATTTTGCAAATCAAAAGAGTCCCCTATGGTCTTTAACAAATTTCAAAAACCAAACAATTTAAAATTAGCGCGAAAATAATTTTATTTATTCTAAATTTCATTAATTATATATATATATAAATTGTATAATTAGACAACAGTGCGAGTCCATTCTTCTCGTTTCTGTCGCCCATAATAAATGTAGTTGTTTGCTCTGTACAGTCTCCGCATGATTTTCAATTGTTTTGATGGAATATTCGGCGAATAATGGGACAAAAATCAAAATGTAATTATAGAAAACAGAGAAGAAAATGGAACCGAATCAATTGATCAAATTTTATCGGTTGTTTTTGTAATTGAAAATTTCTCAAGATTTTCTGCAGTGAAGCTCACTGTAGACTGTAGACCCACTCGCGCATCCATTCAGATTTGGATTTAACAAAAATCTGAAAATATGTACAAAAAATGGCAAAATATGCATGAAATATGCAGAAAAACCCAAAATATGCAAATAAAAGTCGCGACTTTTATACGCAAACACAAAAAAGAAAGTGTTTTCCTACTATTTATAGCATGGAGAAGCAAGGAAAAAATATGCTTTTGCATATTTTTGCAGCCCTGATTATAAATGATCAAAATTCGAAAATGGAACCAAATGACGAACAGAAAAGAAAAATAATTAAAATATTTGAAGCAATTAAAGAAAAGTTGAAGCAAAAAGGAAAATATCAATGGAAAAATAGCACTAAAATTGAGACAAAAATTGGAAAATTATTAGGCGTTGGTCGCTATAAAATATATAAATGGAAAAATGAATTTAATTTAAAAAAATTAAAATCAAATCAAGTAAAACCAAAAAGAATTTTTGAAAGAATTGGTATTCATGATTTTTTGTTTAAAAAATCATTTTTGTTAAAAAAGGCATAATTTACCTTAAATTAATAAGGTGAAATGAAAATTTTCTTTAAAAATTTTCAGGATGAAATATAAAGTTTAAAAAAAAACTCTGTCAGAGTGCCACACGAACAAAAAAAAAAAATTTTTTTTAAATAGACATATTAAAAGAGCCCATTTTTTCCACAAAACATTTTATTAAAAAGGCATAATTAGCCTTAAATTAATAAAGTGAAAATTGAAATTTTCTTAAAAATATAACAATGAAATATACATTAAATAAATCAAAAAGAATTCAAATTGTTTTGCAGCGATAACCCAATTTTATAATAAAATGTTCAATAGTTATTCGGTTTTTTATAATACAGATCGCCAATTGTCGCAATTTCCATGTCTTCCGTCATGAGCAGCAAATCACTTGGATTTCCTTCATTTGTCTTTCATATAACAAAGTTTTTCTGCTCATTTTTGTTCCATGGAAAATAATTATTTCAAAATAATTTTAGCCAATTTGCGTTTTTACCTATATTTTCGACATATTCTTACATTTTTGGAAAATTCAATATGCCATTCCGCTCCCACTTTAATCAAACAAATTATATTGATTTAAGAATTTTTTTGAAATTTATTTTTATGATTAGGGGATACGATCAAAATAGTTAAATTTTATGTTCTTAAAAAACCACAAAATTGGTGTAAAAATGAGAAAATAGGTGCCAAAAAATTTAAATTTAGAGGTGTAAAATTTGAAAATTTATTCAAAAAATAACAAATTAAGCCAAAGCCATATTTTGAAGCATTTACCCACATTTTGCGATTTTATGAAATAAACCTTTTTTTTCTGTTTGATTTATTTTAATGATATTTTTACTATTATATTTTAATAAAATTTTCAATTTTTACCTTATTAATTTAATGCGAATTATGCCTTTTTAATAAATGTTTTTGTGAAAAAAACAAAAAAAATGGCTTTTTTAAATATGTCTATAGTACTTGCTGGAGATGTCCTGGGAATCGAAGATGTTGTAAGCTTTTTCCTTTTTTCACTCCCCAATCGCCCCCGATGGGGTCAGCCTAATTTAATCAATATTTAACACTGTCTTTGGATAATGCAAATTTAATTGTTTTTTTCTAATTTTCATTAATATTTTTCCCTTTTAATTTATGACCAATACCTTAGGCTTTATCACATAAAATTGCCTCTATTAATGATTACTTTAGATTCTCGGTTTTCTGACTGTTCTCGGGGGCTATTCTTGGGTTTTTAATGTCTCGGTTTCGGAGTCAATTCTTTGTCTCGTTTGTCAAGTCATTAAAAATATTTGAACCTTCTGCTCCAATTTTTTTTATATTAAAATGCTTTTACCATAGATAAAATCAAAATGGAGTTGTTAAATAACATAAACAATTGGAACAGAATAAGCACAAGAGACAGAAAAATCCCGAAACAATAAAAATAAATATTGAAAAGAAAAATTGGTTTGCTTAATTGGTTTGCATAAAATTAAAATCTCCCGGTCTGTCAGGTGATGATGGAGCAGTTGCTAATTCTATTAAACAATTGAAGTGTTTTCTTTAAACAATTTATCCATTTAAATTAAAGTAATTTCTTAAAAATGTTTTCAAAAATATTAGTCTGTAGTAATTAAATTTATAAAAATAAATAAATTTTATTTTCATGGGAAATTTGACATTTACCTTCATTTTTGAGGTCCTTCAAATTATCTGATTTTGAGGGAAGTTGCGTTATGGCATTAACCAAGCCGACTCAGTGTCTAATTTTAATACTGAAACTGGATCTTAGAAATAAAGATGAAATTTTTTTTAAATGAAATGCTGAGCTGATCATGATCATTAGGCTTTAGAAAAATAAATAAGCTAATTGGGCAAATGAAAGAAATTAAAAGGGAAATTATTGTATGCGATTAGCCTTACATGATAGTCTACAATATTTTACAGAAATTTAATTTAACAAATATGCATCATTTTATGAGATCATTAATATCTCCTCAGTATATCCCCAGTTACACATATCCATATCGAGGTTCGGTTTTAACTGCATGCGAATTAATTTGAAATAAAAATCATTTTTTAAATATTTAAGAAGTTGATTTTATAAATTATAGACAAGTTTACAACGGACAAATGGTAATAAAAAATAAATGCTTTTGTAATTAAGTTTTATTGTTGAATATAAATTTCCAAATTTCACCAAATGGCCGTTTTAGAATAAAATTATGGGATCTTAAAGTTCTGCATTTGTTCAGAAATTTATTAATAACAATTCAAGAGTTAGGCAGAATAAGACACAATATCCTTACAAAATTAAATATTTTCCAATAAACCGAAAAATACTCAAAAAATAATGTGCGTATTTATGAATGGTTTAGGGTTGTTCACTGTCGTTTAACCGAACCGAAACCGAAAACTGGGAGTCCGAAAACCGGGGATACTGATTTCGATTTTCGGTTTTAAAAATACACCATTAAAGATCATATCTCGCTAGGAATTATAGACAATTAGCTTCTAAAACCCCCAAAATTGATGTAAAAATAAAAATGCCAAAAAGTTTAAAATTTAGAGGTGTAAAATGACAATTAGGTAAGCCAAATAAATATTGAGAAACATAATTTTTTGACTCAGAATAGCAACATTTGGTCCTCTTTTGTACAAAATTCTGTTAATAAATCACAACTAAATTTCCAAAAATTTTTACTGACCGCGCCTTTAGTTGCCATTAGAGCCCAGACGGGACCGGGATCCAGCCGGGATTTTGCCGGGACTCCCGGTCCCGGTCCCGGTTTTTTGGGACAAACCACCGGGACCGAGAGTCCCGGAAAAACGGGACTCCCGGTACCGGGATCCCGTCCCGGTCCATTTTCCAAGTCCCGGTCCCGGCCATTTGGACCGGGACTAACGGAACTAAATTTCACCAGTCAAACTGCTCCAAATTTGAAAAATTTAATAATTATTTTGGCGAAATGTTTTTGTTTCAAAGTTCGAAGATACAACTTAAGGGATTTTTGAAATTTGTACAATTTCATTATTAAAAAGATCCCAAAATCCATATTCAAAATTGCAATTTTTGTTGAAAATCTCTTAAAATGGATGTAAAATCTGCAAAACTTCCCCACCGACCCCGAAAATCCTTATTCTCTTAAAAAAATTGACGCAGAATCCCAAAATCTGGTCTTTTTTTGGATAAAATCTATTAATAAAACTCATTAAAATTACAAAATTTTCCCCGGCGGCGCTTATCGGCACCGCCGGCGGACCCCCACCCTTTGTTGCCAAAATTTTTTGGAAAAAAGCGCGCCCTAAAAAAGTGCTTAAAAATGACAAAAAAGGTCGTTACATTGCTTGACCTATTCCCAAGCTAAAATGTAAAATTATAAATTTTTTCGAATTTTTGATCAATATTTCAAAAATTTTGCAAAAGTCCGGTCCCGGCGGGATCTCAGCCCAAAAAGTGGGACCGGGACCGGTAGTCCCGGAAAAACGGGACTCCCGGTACCGGGATCCCGTCCCGGTCCATTTTGCAAGTCCCGGTCCCGGCCATTTCAAAATTCCGGGCTCTACTTGCCATGTAAAATGCACTTTTTAATAGGAAAAATCAAAAATTCACGCTATTTTATTATTTTTATAAAATATTTTTTGCTTATTCACCTTACATTATATTATATGTACATCATTAACACGTGAAATGTTTTTTTGTAGAAAAAAATAATAGAAGTCACTACTACTTATTTCTACTTTTTTTTCTAGCAATAAAAATAGTTATAATTCTACTTTTTGTGGAAATAAATGCTCAAATTAAATTTGTAAAATAATGCTCAACTCAGCATTACGTCAATGCGTAGGTTTTCTTCACATTATTAAGTAGAACATTCTGCATAAAAGGCAGCCACTGCTCAATTAATTCACTCATAATTTTTCATTTTTGCATAATTTTCAATTCCATCACATTAGTTAAAATAAAAAATTCTTTTTCCCATCTAGCCAATATTTCTTTTCCAGCTCATAAAGCCACTGAAAATAAATTCTATAGCCAGGAATTTATAATATAATCCCAAGGAATATTGGTTCCAAAGTATATTTTTAAATGTTTCTATGATTTAGAAGGTCTTATAATTGTCATTGTAAATTATTTCTATAATTAACTTAACAGCTAAATGAATTTTGCAATTCCCTTGTTCTTTGCTGTGCTAATTGCATGTGCAATTTGCGTAAAAAACGGTAAGTCTTTTACTTAAAAGGCTTCTTACTATTCTTTTAAATTAAATAAATATAGATAAAAAGAAGACGACCATCGAAAATGATAACAGTGATAATGATGATGGGTCGAATTCTGTCGGGGTAGTGCCAAAGGCTTTGCGAGTGCTTACATCAATTTTAGCCGCGGTAATTAGTTCTTATTGGATTGGAACTTAATTTGGTCTTTTTCAACCATAGCAAAGTGGCGTCGGCTTGGCTAATGCCTCACCGCAACTTCCCACAAAACCTGGTCATTCGAAGGACCTCAAAAATGAAGGTAAATGTCATATTTCCTTGAAAAAAAAATTGTTTATTTTATAAATTTTATTACTAAGTGTCTCAAAAATCAAGGTAAATATACATTTTCCATAATTAATTTTTATAAATCTTTATTACCTGGCGACTAATATTTTGAAAACAATTTATTTGATAAATTGTTTTTCCAGAATTGTCAGCAACGCACCTTTTGAGAAATGGACCTCCAACTGAGCAATTTGCACGAAAATATACTCCACCAGCAGCTGAAGTTGGAAATCAACCACTAAACACAAAAACACCAGCAGTGCAAAATGGTATGCCAAGTTCATAAATTTTCTCTTAATTATACAAAATTTTACGATTCTAATAAATAAAAACGCTTAAAAGACATAAGTTTACATTCATCTTTTTCAATTATTAAATTTCCTAAATTTAAAGCTTCTCCATCATCACCTGACAGATCGGGAGATTTTAATTTTTTGAACGAAGATTATGCACCTCGAAAACACGGAAAACTCCACAGACCAATCAACAACAATTGAGGTGGAATTTGAAAACTATTTTTTAATATCAATTATTTTAGGATTGTTCATGATGGTAATCCTTTGGGATTGAAGAAATTATTACTTTTTTCAAAATGCAAACCAATTAAGCAAACAAATTTCTATTTTTATTGTTTCGGGATTTTTCTGTTTCTTGTACTAATTCTGTTTTAATCGTTTATGTTATTTAACAATTCCAATTTGATTTTATCTGTGGTAATGCATTTTAAATTAAACTCCGTTCCAAGTAACTAAGAAGGCAAATCGTTGCTAGGCATAATTCGCCTTAAATTAATAAGGTGAAAATTGAAAATTTTCTTTAAAAATTTTCAAGAATGAAATCTCAAATTAAACTAAATTAAAAAGAAAAAATATTTCAATTTTATTTTTCTAAATAAATAAAAAACAATGTCCTGAATTTGCGGTATTAATCCCGAAGTAACCAGACCTGCAAAAATTTTGATTCTAATCCTCAGCGAGAAACGGAAGTTTGGTTTTTTTGTGCGGGATCACGCGGGATCCGCATTGGTTTTTTTGAAAATTTCAAAGTAGAATGTCAGATATTTTCTGATTAAATTTATAAGAATTCAATTGAAGATAAAGACATTTTTATATTGAAAATTTCACCCAAAAATTGTGAAAGTTTTCCCGGCGGTGCCTACCGACACCGCCGGGTCCCCCTATAAAATTATTCAGATCGGACGGGATGGCGTGCTTTCAACGTGGTATGGTCGTAAGCGAAAGGACAGCAATTAAAGTAATTTAAATAGAATTTTAATAAATTTTTAATCAATAATTACCTGAACCTGACGAACCAATAATCTCTTTTCCAGCGGATGCATTTTTGGGAGGTGACGAGTACAAAAAACGAATGCACAAAATGAAAATCAAAAGAATTTGTAGGGACACTTTTTCAATAACCATATTTTCTAAAAAGTTGAATAAAGTGTAGGAATATTAAGTATGAATAACGTTTTTTAAAAATTCCCGAAAATAATCCAATAAAAAAATATACGTCGGAAAAAAAATTCTCATTCGAAAATTTATGCTAAATAAAAAAATAAATAATTTTGATTTTTCTGCTCTTTTTGTAGCAAAAAATTATAAAGCCGGATGCATGGCATAGAAGCAAATATTTTGCTTTTTCATTTTGTTAAATCTAGGGTTACACGGGTCCGGATACCCACCCACCCGACCGGGTCCAGACGCGGATACCCGGTTTTTCAAGACCCGAACTCGGTACCCGGACCCGGTTTGGATCCAATACCCGACCCGGTAGGACCGGGTCCAACCGGGTCCAAAAATACACCGGTAAGAATGGGGGATCTTGGTCAAATTGTTGAGCAAAGTTGTAGGAAAATTTTTTTTTTAATTTTAATTAATATTTACTTTAAAAAAGTCACTGTTTATTGCTCCTGTGGCTTAGTGGTTAAAAGTTTAAACAAAAATAACTATTCTTATTTGCATATAATTCTACAAAAAATTTCTTATTTTTTTACAATATCCCCATAAGCAATTTAGAATAATGTTACCATATATTTCTTGAAAATTTGGACAATTTGGTACAAATTCTGTAAACACATTGGCTAAAATCAGAAAATTTGCTCATTTTTGAATAAATCTTTAACAAATCAGAGTAAATTTTTAAAATTTTTACGCTGGCGCCTATCGACACCGCCGGACCCACCCAGTCCCCAAAGTTTAAAAAAAACATGCCGCAAAAAAGGTGGTTTGAATAGCAACAAAAAATCATACAAGTAATAAAGCGTTTATTTGTAAAATATAATATTTTTCCTGCCTTTTTCCTCCCACTTATTTCCATTCATTTGCTTTTCATTATCGACTTGTCAGTTTATTTCGATATTTAAGCCTCCAGCAATTAATCCAAGTCTTAAGTCTTGGTCTCAAATCTTGTTCGGACAACACTAACAATCGCACTTTTTTTGCCTTCTCTCCTTTCCCTCAGGGTCGGCGCCGGGCATTTGTCTTCTTATTATGGATCATGGATTATGGGAATTATGTCGTTTTGAAAGCCAACATTTTGTTTTTAGTTTGGTAAGACTAAAAATATGCTTACTCACTCATTTCTCGCCGAGACAAAGCTGCAGAAACCTGTTTAAAAGGCAAAGAAATCCCAGCCATAGTAACAAAATTAATGGGCCAACACAAAATGATTAATTAAAATTTATAAAAAAAATAAATCGAAAAAAAAATTATTATATTAAATTATAGAATGATTATATTCCCTTTCATTAGGTTAAATATTTCTCTATTTGTATTAATTGTTCATTCATTTCTTTTTCGTCATTGGTTCGAGCAGAATTGGCAATCTGTATTTGTGTCCAGTTTGGTAGCCCTTGGAATTGGAAAAAATTAAAAAATTAATTTTAAATTTATGCAAAATAATTAATTACGGCTCCATCCAACTGGCGCATCCACGCCTCCCACTCCAATTCTCCAACGCCCCACTGAATGTTGCCCATGCGTTCAAAAGTGTGCTCCATTTTGCCATTCTCTTCGGGAACGGCTGTTCGATTCATTCCATTGGCTAAAAATTCGAAAATAATACACTTTAAGTAAATTCGTGAAGCTAATTTTATTTAATTAGAAGCCCCCCCCCCACCTCCTGAAATAAGCCCCTCTTTCAAGGGGCGGTTGAAAATTAGAGCCCCCGGGGGTAATAATTTGTTCGATCTAATCAATTCAATTTACTTCCATGCTTGGCAATTTGATAGGCATGTGCAACCGCCGATTCCTTGGGAAGCACCAAATTCTTCTTCAAATCTGTAAATTTTTGGTATTTCTTCTGGTAATTATAATAATTTTTTTGCTCAAGTTTGTGTATTTAATGGAAAAATGCCAACTATTTAATGGCCAATTCGTAATTAATTAATTCAATATTTTCGGATTACTATGCCTAATGGACCTGTGCGCATTGCGGCAACCTGTGTTTCACATGCGACAATCGTTTCGTATGCCAAATGAAAGGCCTCCTCTATGGTTGCGCCACAAGTGGCGAAGCCGTGGTTACGCAACATCAGCACCTTTTTAGTGTGATTAATTAAGTATGTCAAATGGGCTCCTGGAAAATAATACAGTGTTTTTAAAATGAAATACTGTAATATTAGGCATTATATTAAAAAAGACCAAAGTAGTATAAAAATTTCGTTCTATGTTTTTCAATAAAGCTTTTTTATGTTCAAAAAATTTTGATTTATTCAGATAATAGACTACCGTATCTCATTTTTCAAGAAATTCTGATTCACTGACGCTTTTCCCGCTTACGGTCACATGTGTCATAATTTGAATGACTAAGCCAAGCCATAATAATGATTTATTTGAATTTATCATTAAATTAATTGAATTAAGAAATAGACTAAACTGACTTTTTTGTCGCCCAAGCTTTTGACAATTTCTTTCCGTTCTTGTACATCCGTTAGAATGCCCTTAGTATAAAATTTTCGCATTTTTCAAATGTTGTTGAAAAAGCTCACACGATATTCATGGTATGCCACCGGACCCAAAATCATTGCTTCTATAAAATTTTTGAAATTATAATAATTTTAATTATTTCTTATTTTTAAATATTTAAAAAATTTCAATTTTCATTTGGCCGCACCTTGGATGATGGGCAAAAGTCCGCATTTCATTGCCGAAACTGCGGCTGCGGACGCGGTGTGCAAGTGCAGCACACAGTTCACGTCATGACGCGCGGCATGGATGGCACTGTGCAGGACGTAGCCAGCCTGGTTGATGCCTGAGACAAAATTTGTTACTATAATTTGAGGCAGTTAAAAGCCGAAATTTTGCAACAATCAAAAACCGATAAAAGTGAATTTTCTCATGATAATGTACTAAGAATGTAGTCCCCAAAAACACCGGTTATTAACCCGAGAGTCTCAATTAACTTTAAATATTATGAAACTCGATAATAAATTTGTAACTAAGGTAAGTGGACTAAAATCGCGAAAATAGACTTAAAAGAAATTTCCAAACTGAGGCCAAATTTTCTTCAAATGCATTAAATTTAAATAATGTGAAAACTATAATGGTTAAATGTGATAAAAAAAAATTATTTTAGAAGAAAAAAAAATAAAAAATTATTAATTTTTAGCGGAAAAATGCATAAAAATCGAAATTTTATTGACGCAAATTAACCAATTTTTGTGAAATTTAAAATTTGACAAAATTCTCGGGAAAAAGTAACTAAAACATTTTTTGAATTCTGATCTTTAGGGGCCACAAAAAAGCAATTTAACTAGGTGCCCTTCTAATCAGGATTTTGTGAAAGTGCCAAAAAATGGAATGTAAAATATGTAACTAATGCCAAAACCTCCGTTCCCTCCACAATACCCAAAGGCGTTGATCCCGGATCAATGACGCATCCGTCAACACTGATCTTGGCAAATGAGCTCGCAGTGATCTCGCGATATAGCATGCCAAGCGGGTTGATCAGGATTTCATTGTCGCTCCCAGGCAGACGAAACTTTTCGTGTTTTCGCAACTTTTAAGTTTCACCGAATATTACCGTAATGTGATTGTATATTGACTGGCTCCAGCGGAAATGGTCGATGAGGCGATAAAGAGCGGCCAATTTGTTACGGCATTCCACCTCCTCCGCCGTGTACTTTTTGGTGCCATTCAAATCAGCAATTGGCACCAATGGCATTTCTGTTGTGAAATTTCTCATGGAATTAAACCTTTTTTTCTAACTAAAAATCAGCTTTTTTTTAATTGCAAAAAATATGAGTTATACCGTTCCGCACCCCAACCTTATTTTATGCTCGTACCACCCTTTTGCATTATTCAATTTCAAAAAAAAAATTTAACTTAAATCTGACGGTAATTTCGCTAAATTTAATAAATATTTTATTTTAAAGTACCCCCGAGTCCGTTGAGTGACAAGGAAACGTTCATATTCGGGCGTATACAGAAGACTTCTTTATATTAATTTAATAATAAGCAACTTAAGAAAAAGTAAAATTTGTCTTTGTTTAATATTGTTAATGAATCATTAATTAAACTCCTTGACCATTTAAAATGTATATTAATGATGACAGTGCGATTGATGCGCTGTTATTTTGATTACATTTATTTGTCATTCACCGATAAGTCATCAAAATTATGGTAAATAAACTCATTATCACTCAATTAATTACACAGAGTCACTGTGCTCGTTTTGTTTGCATTAAAAATTCATTATTATATGGCTAATCAGCAAAAATAAAAGACCAAAATGATGGTGGTCCAAAACTGTACTTTTATTTGTACTATGGAAAATAAATTAAGACAAACAATTAATTTTGTATTTACATTTATAATTTAAGCTTAAAAAGCAGTGGTGAACGGATTTTTTAAGCGGGTCCAAGACAGAAATTTGGATGTTTTATTGTTTTTGGTTTTCAAATGTTTTTCCTACTAATTATGCTATGGAGAATCCAGGAAAAAAACATGTATTTACATAAAAAAAGAAGCTCTGAAAATGAATTATATTTTATGGTTATTTATTTATTTTCCTTAATATATAAAAATCAAATTAAATTTAAATTTTCGAATTTTCACTTTCTAAGATTCATTTATTGAACTTCTTACACTTGAAAAATAAAAGTTACATTGATATTTTTGAAACTTGTGCTTATTTGTCAATATGTTAAGATAATAAATTGTGTAAATTTTTTTTTTTCTAAATGTACGGGCATTTTTTCAAAATTTAAAATTTATTCGTTAAATTTATAAATTGAAAATGCTGATTGTATTTATACATTTTTTCACATCAATTAGCACGTAATGGACTAACAGTGGCGGTTGTCGTGCGCTTGAACAATTTTTTGTATGCATCTCCATAATTACTGCTGAAAAAATAACTAAAAAATTTAATGTTTCCAATATTCCTTTATAATACTTAAGGAGTAATTAATATAATTTTAGTAAACTTTGATTGAAGTCATTAAAACGAATGATGTTATGACTTTACTAAAACCAACAAAAAAATTTTTTTATAGAACTTTGCGACAAAGCATTTCCAAAAAGATATGGCTAAAAATTTCAAAAAAAAACCTTTTTTTTTTTTTTGAGTTCCTCTTCCCATCACTTTTTTGAAAGGAAACGAAATTTTTTGAAATATTGCAGGCTATTAGTGAACATTTAGAGCTATCGAATGATATCAAGAATTAAAAATTATATTCTTGAGCAAGCTTATGAATAATTTTTTTGTCAAAATTTTTTACATTTGATGGTTTTTGAGTAATGAAAAAACACCAAAGGAATTAAATAATTTTGATTGATCAAATTTACTTCTTCATTAGAATGAGTGGTCCGCTAGCAGAAGTCCAAATTGGAATACAAGTCAAAATTCCGGCAATTATCTCCAGGATGGCGCTTTTATTTTCAATTTTGAAAGCTTTAGTGAAAATAAGCATAAATAAATCCATAACATTGTCACGGGAGACTGTTGTGATCAGCCAGCCGACCAAAATGATCAATGATAGCAGAAAAACGGACTTGAACATTTTTCGCATTGGATGATCGGCAGCAGCAGCTGAAAATACTGCAATTATCGAATAAATCCGACTCTTGCTAATTAGGCTACCATAATTACCCCACTAATGAATCCAGCAAATTTGAATATTTCATAAAAGTTTTTAAATTTTTTTAGGACATATTATTCCATATATGAAAGAATTTATTGACAATTTTAAGAAATGAATTAATGAATATTTAGCAATATCACACAAATTTACCTGAGCCAATTGTCCCTAATTGGCCTCTGATCTTTTGCTTCATATAACGACATAAAAGGAGGACAAAAATTGCTGCATAATTAACTAAGCTTAATGTAAGAAGCACATAAGCGGGCGTTGTTCCTGTCACATCAGAAAAAAGGCCAGTGTTGCAATAAACGAAGCTAAAAAAACTGGCTTTGAATAAAAAATTTTTATAAATTTTATTTTCAAATTTTCCCAAATTTTTTTGTAGGAAAATATTGAAATCCGTTACGGACCCAGTCCTGGATTTTCCCTGGATCGGTGCCAAGGCCCATGCCATTTCAGCCAACCTGGGTTTTTTTCTGGGTCTGGATGATCGGGATTTTCCTGGGTTTTGTCCTTGAAATCCAGGTCCAACATGGAATCCAGGGCCAGGCTTTATTCAAAATGTCGAGCTTTATTGTTTATTTAAATTTTTAAATCATTAAGACTTACTTAATCGGAAACAAATATTTAAAAGTCGGTCAGTTGAAATGAAAAAAATTGTCAAAAATGAGGCATACGTCATAACAGTGGAAGCAATTCCAGTGCCCAAACAGATACGGTAATCAACAAATTGATACTGTAAAATGAGTGCCAACAAATTGACCAGAAATTGAGAGGCGAAACAAAGTTGGCAAAAAGAATCAAATGCCAACAGCCAATTGCACACATTGTGATCCTTTCTTAAATATAAAATAAAAAAATTATTTATATAAAATAAAATTCCTCACATTTTTGTAAAAGTGACCAAAATCAATGAGAAATTTAACCCAATTGACAAACAAGCGAATATTCCTGGCAAAACAATGAAGGGCCAAATTGGTGACAAAATGAGCATCTCATTTTTCATGTCATTATTTATTTGCTGGTAATTGGCAGACTTAAAAAATATTATTTTTTTAATTTAAATCTTGAAAATAGAGTTATACTTTTGCCGTTTTTTGCGATTCGTCATTATTTTTGCCCGATTTTGGCTGTTTTAAAAATTTTTTGACAAGAAGACAAGGAACAAACAATAATTCCGAGTGGTCGCTTTTAGATTTTCAAAAAAATAAATTCTCATTTTTTTAGAAAAAGAAAGGAAAATTACTCAACAATTTTTTATCCAATGATTTTTTGAATTCCATTTAGAAATATGAATTTTATCTCTTTTTTATTTAAATAATTAATGTATTAATAGTTTTCTGCATCGGTTTCAATTATTTCCATAGAAAAAAAATCAACAGCTTTATAAAATTTTTAAAATTACACAAAACATATAATAATAATAAAAATAATAATTTTTTTCCTCTTTAGACATTACTTTTAAATTTATAAATTTTAATTGATAATTACCTCAATTAGTTTGGATTGATGTTGGAATGTGCACTTTGCCACAACAAATTGATGAATAATTGGGCTGAAAATCCATTCACCAACTGTTGTCATATTTTTATCCAAGTCCAATGCGGCAGATTTTGATGCCAAATTAGCGGTCTCATATTTTGTGAACAATGAGATGTTCAAATATTGGCAGATTTGATCCGTCATTGTTTAATAATAATTTGAAAATTAAATATTTAAATAAGAATTTGAGCTATCCTTTTTAAAGCACAAAAAACATTTAGACTATTAAATAAAGTGGCGAAAGCAGATCTCACCAAAATTGGAATTGGAGAAAACTTTCTTAAAGAAAATTAGAAAAATAATTAATTTCGAATAATTGTTGAATGGTTAAAATTGAGATAGATATTTGTTTTTGTTTTTTGTTTTCTAACAATCATGCAAACGATTTTATAAATATGAAATAAAATTCATAGAAATGGATGAAAGAGGGAACAAATGTCAAAATAGAGATAATTAGTCATAGAGGTTTTTAGTGTTTTTAAACATTGTTTTTTGAAATCCAATCTTTCGAAAGAATCGTTTTTAGTAGGGGTAAATTTTTCAGAAAATTTAAAATTCGCAAAAACCTTAAATATGTAAAAATGAAAATATCACTCAAAAAAGAATAAAAATATATGATAATATTGATTAAAATTTCAACCAACTTTTGCTCAGTGTTGCCTTGCGCAACATTTAAGTCGTAATTTTCCCTTAAGTTGTTAAATGGAAATATTTATTGGACACGGAAAACTTCACACACACGCAGCTAATTAAAACGAATACAAAAAAAAGAGAGAGAGCGATGTTCAAAATTTGGTAGTAATTAGAAAGAATGGAATGTTACGTGCTAATTAAAGCTGTTCGGGTCGGGTCCAATACAATGCTCTTCCTCAACAAATGCCCAAGTCCGGGGACAAATCACTTTATTTAAAACAGCAACAATAAAATGGGGGAAAGTCCGAGGAAAATATTTACCAAATACAATATAAAAAGTGCACTGCCAACAGAATGAATTGAAGGCAAAAGACGGGGGGGGAACATTTCTGCTGGGAAGGGAATGACAAATATCGATAGGCGAGAAAGAGTACATTGGCAGACAATTAGACAAAATTAACAAGGGGCAAAACAATTAAATAATACCGAGTTGGTGTCTCCTTCTCCACCGTTGTGTGCTTCTGTTGCCGCTGTTTCTTATCTTTCTTCGTCCCATTGCCATTTTTTGGGCCCGACGCATCCTTTCTCTTCTCCCCAAAATTTCTCGGTGTTTTGTCCAAATTTTGGTCACCAACAACAATTTGACTTTTAACTACATCTTTTATATTGAATCTGATGTAGTTATGGGACACAAATGTTTTAAAAACGATCAATGGCGAATTCTCGGGCGAAGCTGGTGTGAAGTCTACGATCTTGTTGCTAATCTCGTCGAGCATTTTGAAGCCTAATTGTTTCAAGGCATTCGTGCCGAAAAGCAAATCGTAGCCAAAAGCAGACTGGGCCACGAACAAAAGGATTTTCGCCTCTAATGGTCCACGCCGAATGGGCAGCGAAACAACGCCAAAACACTGCACTTCCTTTCCGTTTATGTCGATAATCCGGCTTTCGGAGCGTGAGATCACATCCTTTTTGCTTAATTTGTCCATGATTTGAGAGAAAAATTTGGCCGAAATTGCACTGCCAACAGAATGAATTGAAGGCAAAAGACGGGGGGGAACATTTCTGCTGGGAAGGGAATGACAAATATCGATAGGCGAGAAAGAGTACATTGACAGACAATTAGACAAAATTAACAAGGGGCAAAACAATTAAATAAATAATACGCCAAAAATCAAATATAAGACATCCCGACCCTCCAAGAAAAAGGCGTCCCCTGCCTTTCATGCTCATTCGGCATCCGATAGGTGGTGGGCGAGTTGAGCTTGTGCCGGCCTCCGTCTCCTAACATTCCACGGTCGGGCTCTTTACGGCGCTTTCCTCCGCGACAAAAAATTCTTTGGCCAAATTTAGCGTCAGTCTCGCCTCGATGGAAGGGCGATTGGGACAAAGAATCAGGGCGGCGATCGCATAGATCCAACCTCCCATTTGCCGACGAAGCCGTTGTTGGGCTGACCTTCCCCCTACCCAAATTTTCAATTGTCCCTAACTGAATTTGACCATAATTTTTCCTTCTCCAAATACTCTTCACCGCCTTTTCGTTTGACACGCCCACTTTCATTTGAACCGATTTCAATCGCTGTTTGTTCGCCTCACTTTCTCCAAAATTTTCAGAATTTTTGGTCGGAATTTCCTGGGTTTTCAGTTTGGGCACGAATTTTTTGGCGAAAAAAGGCTTCCTTTTGTTGTCTGCGGCATACCGAGTTGGTGTCTCCTTCTCCACCGTTGTGTGCTTCTGTTGCCGCTGTTTCTTATCTTTCTTCGTCCCATTGCCATTTTTTGGGCCCGACGCATCCTTTCTCTTCTCCCCAAAATTTCTCGGTGTTTTGTCCAAATTTTGGTCACCAACAACAATTTGACTTTTAACTACATCTTTTATATTGAATCTGATGTAGTTATGGGACACAAATGTTTTAAAAACGATCAATGGCGAATTCTCGGGCGAAGCTGGTGTGAAGTCTACGATCTTGTTGCTAATCTCGTCGAGCATTTTGAAGCCTAATTGTTTCAAGGCATTCGTGCCGAAAAGCAAATCGTAGCCAAAAGCAGACTGGGCCACGAACAAAAGGATTTTCGCCTCTAATGGTCCACGCCGAATGGGCAGCGAAACAACGCCAAAACACTGCACTTCCTTTCCGTTTATGTCGATAATCCGGCTTTCGGAGCGTGAGATCACATCCTTTTTGCTTAATTTGTCCATGATTTGAGAGAAAAATTTGGCCGAAATTGCACTGCCAACAGAATGAATTGAAGGCAAAAGACGGGGGGGAACATTTCTACTGGGAAGGGAATGACAAATATCGATAGGCGAGAAAGAGTACATTGGCAGACAATTAGACAAAATTAACAAGGGGCAAAACAATTAAATAAATAATACGCCAAAAATCAAATATAAGACATCCCGACCCTCCAAGAAAAAGGCGTCCCCTGCCTTTCATGCTCATTCGGCATCCGATAGGTGGTGGGCGAGTTGAGCTTGTGCCGGCCTCCGTCTCCTAACATTCCACGGTCGGGCTCTTTACGGCGCTTTCCTCCGCGACAAAAAATTCTTTGGCCAAATTTAGCGTCAGTCTCGCCTCGATGGAAGGGCGATTGGGACCAAGAATCAGGGCGGCGATCGCATAGATCCAACCTCCCATTTGCCGACGAAGCCGTTGTTGGGCTGACCTTCCCCCTACCCAAATTTTCAATTGTCCCTAACTGAATTTGACCATAATTTTTCCTTCTCCAAATACTCTTCACCGCCTTTTCGTTTGACACGCCCACTTTCATTTGAACCGATTTCAATCGCTGTTTGTTCGCCTCACTTTCTCCAAAATTTTCAGAATTTTTGGTCGGAATTTCCTGGGTTTTCAGTTTGGGCACGAATTTTTTGGCGAAAAAAGGCTTCCTTTTGTTGTCTGCGGCATACCGAGTTGGTGTCTCCTTCTCCACCGTTGTGTGCTTCTGTTGCCGCTGTTTCTTATCTTTCTTCGTCCCATTGCCATTTTTTGGGCCCGACGCATCCTTTCTCTTCTCCCCAAAATTTCTCGGTGTTTTGTCCAAATTTTGGTCACCAACAACAATTTGACTTTTAACTACATCTTTTATATTGAATCTGATGTAGTTATGGGACACAAATGTTTTAAAAACGATCAATGGCGAATTCTCGGGCGAAGCTGGTGTGAAGTCTACGATCTTGTTGCTAATCTCGTCGAGCATTTTGAAGCCTAATTGTTTCAAGGCATTCGTGCCGAAAAGCAAATCGTAGCCAAAAGCAGACTGGGCCACGAACAAAAGGATTTTCGCCTCTAATGGTCCACGCCGAATGGGCAGCGAAACAACGCCAAAACACTGCACTTCCTTTCCGTTTATGTCGATAATCCGGCTTTCGGAGCGTGAGATCACATCCTTTTTGCTTAATTTGTCCATGATTTGAGAGAAAAATTTGGCCGAAATTGCACTGCCAACAGAATGAATTGAAGGCAAAAGACGGGGGGGAACATTTCTGCTGGGAAGGGAATGACAAATATCGATAGGCGAGAAAGAGTACATTGGCAGACAATTAGACAAAATTAACAAGGGGCAAAACAATTAAATAAATAATACGCCAAAAATCAAATATAAGACAGTTATTCACCAAAAACATAAAATACAATAAATACACAAAATAATTAAGGCACGAAAGACATTTACGGTCTCTGACGCTTAGGATATTATTGCGTTTTGGTTAAGAATTTTAGACAAGTTTTGCGATTTCTGTGCTTTTTTATTATTTTTTAAAATATTTTTATTGAATTTTTGATTATGAGTTTTGAGACAAAATAGGCATTTGGGCGTAATGACCACCCCCCACCCCCAAAATAAAAAAAAAGGAAAAGCGGGATTATAAAAGTCATACAAAGAACTCAAAATCAAAACAAAAATGTCTTTTTTCCCAATCTCGCAAATCTGATCCGTAAATTTGTTGTACAAAAATTTATGTTGTTGCACGGCAGAAGTTGGGAAAATTATTAAGAGTCGCGGTAAGTTGGCCTAGTACGAGTTGCGGGTTTTACACCTCGTCGTTACGGTCCAAGCCAAATAATAATAAAATAAAATATTTTATATATAAATATTTTTTAAATTTTTGACTAACCCATAAATTTTTTAGAAAAATTTCGGTCATAATTAGATTTGGGAAGGGCCCTTTTATGGTAACAATTTTCAAAGTCAAAATTTTGTTTGTCAATGGTAGTTTTCGAAATCACAGAAAATGACTGATTGATGTTTATTTTTAGGACATAAAACCCGAAAGCTTAACAATCACATCTAAAAACATGTTTTTTTTTTCGTTGGATAATAATATAACATCATGCTTGATTATTTGTTATGTGAAGCAAATAAAAATAACAATGAATATTTCATGAAATTTCACACAATAATCTTTCACAATTTCCATCCCATATCCCATCATTCATTTGTTGAACACAGTTTTGAAAATCACGCGCGCTTAGTAAATGTTTTAAATTTCTCATCTTAAATTTTGTTTGTTTTTTGGCAAAAATTGCATAATTTGGAAAAACGTGCCAAATTTTTTTGCGCCTTTTTGCATCAATTCTTTGGTTTGTTCACTAAGCGGAATTGGTGTTGCCAAGACTTGGGTAACGGTAGGAATTGAACAATCCTTACAGTAATCCGCATCCTTTACCATCTCAGCTTTGACTTTTTCCAACGCCTTACGGTACTTTTGAGTGGTTCTTTTTGCTTTGTTGCCATTACCTTGTGATTTACCTAAAATCAAATGTAGAAAAACATGCACAAAAATTTTTATTTATTTTTATTAATTTTTATCCGTTTAGTTTGGCGTACGGTGTTTAAATTTTAAATTAAATTTTTAGTGGGTTTTTGAAGGAATTTTTGGTTAAATTTTCTCTTTCTTATGTCAATTTTAGACACCACTTGTCCTTCTTAATAATCCATAGAAAAAATAAATTATTCATTAATTTCATATTTAATTCACAAATATATTTTATTTAATTTTAAAAAAATCTTTAGAATAAAATTACGTTCCAATGCTCTGCTCATTTTAAATGCCTTGACCAGTTTCTGCACTTTTTCATAATTTTCTTTATTAGCAAAATTTTGCGCTATTTTTTCAAATTCACTAAGGTTTTCCTCTTCAGGTGTAATGTTAAAATGTTTGTACGCTTTCAACAATATGATTTTTATCTCCGAAATGTTGTCGTTCGAACTCGAGAGAAATGATGGCTTCAACGCCAAATTCTCCAAAAGGTCTGAAAATTTTTGAAATTTTCGGCTTTTTCAATTTAAAAAATAATATTTTAATTCGGTTTTTCAAAAGAAAAAATAATATTTTGCCAACTCAAAAATGGCAATTTATCTGAATATATTTTTTTAAACTTTCGGCTTTTTCGTTAAAAAATGCTATTTTGCCAATTCAAAATGATAATTTTTTAAATTTTCGGTTTTTCAAATTAAAAAAATAATATTTGACAAGTCAAAAATGGCCACTCTATGCAATTTAAAAGTGGATCAAAACTCCTCTATTTAAAAAAAATATCTCAAAACGGATCCCGGTTTATAGAAATTCTAGCTATTTTGGCATTACAATTCAGTTTCAAGTCAAAGTCTAACCGTCACTCAGCTTTTCTTTTTAATTAGCATGCATTAATTTACCTTCTTTTTGTATAAATGCCAACTTTTCCATTCCGTTTGTTTCTTCTTCATTAAAAACTCTTAATGCGTGAAATCTCAAATAATTGCGCAATGCTTTGTTGGCAAATTTTAGAATCCGGCATTTGTGCACCGTTTCATTGTGGGCATGGTCACCACGAATTCCTTCAGGGCAAAGCCATTTTTTCTTCGGCATTTTTTGTTCGTCTGCGTTGAATATTTCGTTCCAAATATTTTCCGTTTCTTCCATTTTAGCTTCATTTTTGTTGTCTAAATTTTTCATTTAAATTTGGGTTAAGCCACAACAAGATGCGGCTTTAATCCTTTCCTTGACTTTTTATGAAAATTTACTCCCCGACAAGCTCCCGACATTTTTTTAATATCCTCGACAAATTTTGTCGGGCAATTTCCTCCCCGATCCGCATCTTTTCTTCTCCGCGAAAGTCGGAGCTTAACCCTAATTTAAATCTCGATTAAGGTTTTCAATTATATGGTGAGCCATAATTTTCCTGGACTGTGAAAAGCCTGAAAGTTCGTTTTGTTTGAATCTTCTAAGATGGAATTACGTTTCAATTTTCCATTTTTGTCCATGTTTGGCAATTTGTCCACCCATATTTTATTTACATATTTAGGCATTTGTTTAAAATTTCTGTTATAATGGCTATCGCCAAAATCGATAAAATTTGGGTAAAAGAATAAGCAAAAATGTAACTTTCGCTTTTTGTATCGTTTTTCGACTTAAAAATTAATAGAATTTAATTTAATCTATATTTCTCATCTTAAAATGCTTTTTGTCATTAAGTATTCAGTCCATTTCGGTGTTTTAAAATTAAATTTACATTCGAAAAATTTTTTTTTTAAATGTGCCCGTATTTTGTAATTTTATGTCTATATTTCGGCGGTTTTAAGGCATATTTATGTTTTTTAAATCAAATTAATTAGCAGCCTTAATCATTTTTTTTTTCAATTTGTTAGGTTTTTCATTACTTCTTGATGTAGAAGCTTGGTATTCATCAGCAGCCTTTTTGCTTGGTTCAGCAAAAATTGCTTTATTCACTTGGCCCATTAGTGTCGGGACAAAACTTCCAAAAAGTCGTTTCCCTTGAACCACACCGGTTTCGAGCACTACAAAATAAAATTCAATTTTCACTAGAGCTCGACTTTTTGAATAAAGCCTGGGCCTGAGCTTTGGATTTCCTGGTCAAAAATCCAGATCCGGGAAAAATCCAGACTTGTCAAGGCCTTGTTCCCAGGCCTGGACATGGATTAAAAATGTTTGAAAAATCAATTTCATTGTTAGGGAACATCTTTTTTTATCTACTCAATTATAATAATTTATTTTTAATTTACATAAACTTTTTCTGATAACCGAAATAAAACGTTGGTCAACCTGAAACAATAAATTCTAAAATGTTATTCAAGAAATCCTTGTTTTTCGTGCAAAACCTGAACCGGATTATTTTTATATTTGACCTGAAATTCCTGCTGGACAAAATCCAGATTGCCAAAAAAGGCCTAGGCCTGAACCTGGGTCTTGTCACGAAAAACCCAGGACTGGGTCCAGATCCAGACGAGTTGTACGTTTTACTTAAATCTAAAAAACAAATTTACCACTTTCACTTGCTCCTGTTTCGGCTTGGACAGATGAAGTAGATGTTAAAGCTTCTAATTGTTCTAAATATATTTTTTTGTATTTTGAAAGTTATTCCTTTATATTTTCATTTTATTTGGAAATTTTTAATATATTACCCTCCATTTGAAGGATCTCTTTTTTATGTGAATCATCATCATCCGCTAATGACGGTTCATTCGAATCTGAATGTTTAATAGTAAAAAAAAAGAAGTCAACATTTTGCAAAGAATGCTACTGTTTTCGTTTGCTGATTCATAGTAGTCACTACTGTCAGACTCCTAAAAAAATTTTCAAATTTTATTTTCCTAAAATTAAAAAAATTCCTGAGTTTTTTCTTTCATTGCTTCAACTGTAGTCAGCGGAGTTCCTAATCCCTCTCCATCAAAGTGAGATGTTTCCGCCATTTCTAATGAAACATTTTCTTTTATTTTGAATTAGAAAAAATAATTTCGTAAGAATAATAATAATATAATAATAATTTTCTATTTTATTTAAAAAAAAATCGTATAATTTTTTAATTTTAAAACCATTTTCCTCCATTTGTGGGTCGTTAAACAGAAAATTTCCGATGAGCTCCGGTTGTTCAGCTGAACTTGATTGTGGCGGAAGCATTGAAGATGCCTCCCAAAATTTGATCAAACAAAATAAAATTAACAGAAAAAATTTCATTTTCTTAAATTATGGTCAACGAATTCAGTTAAGTTTTTTTTTTGATCGTTTTACTAATGAAAATTTTTTTATTTAATATAATAGAAAAGTTTTTCGAAAGATATTTTTGAATTCTAAAAAAATTTTAACTTATATAAATTAAAATAAAAATTGTTGAAATTGTAAATAAAATAATATTAATAATATGTTATATAATAATATGTAAAATATAATTATATACGTGTTTGTTTTCCTATGACTGCATTTGATTGAATGTTTGCCACAATTCAATGAATAATCAATGAAATGACGCAATTCAACATAATATTATTTAAAATTTTTGATAATATTATTATTTTATGAAGAAATACATTCTACCGAAAGCAAATGAATAAATGAAATTTCTCTCGAAAATAAATTGGTAAAAAAAAGTAGGGTTCGAGCCCCGTCACCGCCCCCGCCCCCGTCCCCGGGGACGGGACAGGTTTTTGGGGCTCACCCCCGTCCCCGCCCCCGTGATTCAGACCCCCGCAATCCCCCGCCCCCGCGAAAAGCCACCCCCGCCCACGGGGCTCGAACCCTAAAAAAAAGAGAAAATTGAAACTTTGGCCTTTTGAAAGGTGCCGCGTCATTTTGCGTAATCGCAAATATTTAACAAAAGAGACCGGGCCAAATCAGTACGGTGTTGTTTGTTTGTTAAAATAATTATTTAAAATGTGTTTCGGCCCTTACCGTATAAAAAAAAAGCATAAAAATTTGGTGATTTTCGGCAAAAGTTTTTAACAGTTAACTATAAATTCTCAATTTTTCTTTTCGCACTGATAATTCTAATTTTTTCTTAGCAAAAATTTTTATTTTTAAATCGAAAACTTTTAAAAACAAAAAAAAAATTTTGGAGATGAATTTTTGATTTTAGGGGTGTATTTTTTGAAAATTTTTAACTTAATTCTTTGGATATATTTTTTAAATGCTAAATTGAGCACAAAATTTACAAGTTCATCATTTTTTAATTTAATGAATTTTATAGCAATTGGGTCCGACCCCGAAATCCCGAGTTTTTTCAAAACTCCGGTTCTAATCATTCATCGTTTCATTGGAATTCGTATTCACTTTCGGGGACCAAATTCATGTTAAGCAAGAATAGATTTACTCATTTGCTCCCCAGGATTTCATTTATATAATTTTCATGCGTTTTAAAAATTCTGTCCCGAAGCTCAGAGAACAACTCAAATATATTATCAACAATTAAAAAAACTCCAAAACGATAAAACAAATAAGCATATAGAAACTCTCAAAAAAATAAATTGCACCTGCGAGAGATGATCCCATTAATAACTTAATTTGCGCCCTTTGCTATTCAGAAAGGGCGACAATATTTTGCGAAAGAAATATTTCATTCGTAATTAAATCATACGTTTTAGAGATAACGCTAGAACTTTTTTTATTGGAAGCCACAAATTTTCGAAGATCGATATCTAATAAATAATATTAAAAATTTATTCAATAAATTAAAAAAATGTAAACAAGTATAATTTTACATCCGATAACAATAAATTATAAAAATAAAATCGAATATTCGCAATTTTATTATTATTTTTTTCTGTTATTTCTAAGAATTGTTGAAATAAATGCTCATAAATAAATTTGCAAAACAATGATAGCGCAGCATTGCGTCAATGTGTAGGGTTTCTTCACATTATTAAGTAGAACATTTTGAAGAAAAGGCTGCGGCTACATGACATTTCGCCTACTCGACATTTCGCCTACTAACCCAAAATCGGACATTTCGCCTACTGTCATTTCGCCTACTATTCATCTCGCCTACTGACATTTCGCCTACTTGTCATTTCGCCTACCAAGCCAAAAACATTCATTTCGCCTACCAAGCCAAAAACATTCATTTCGCCTACTGGAAATACATAATGCCAAAGAGAAAATTAAAAGAGAAAATATAAAATATCTATAATGTTTTTTTATCAAATTGATTATGGTGTTACCGTACCTTTGATAAGCCCACCACAAAAGGGATAATAAGTGGAATAATATCCTTTATTCCGAAGGTACATGTTTAACAATGGTGAGCTTCCCCGATTCGGAGCGGGGAAGGGAGGGGGTCGGGATCCGGATCCAACGGCCAGGTGAAGTGATTAGGGGATGGACAAAGGAAAAGCATATACAAGCATATTGGGGGAGGAGACAAAGGGAAGGACCGCCCCAGGCAAATTGTCATATGGCTATAAGCAAAGAAGAGGGAGAGAAGAAAAAGAGTAGAGACAATGAGAAAAAGAGTAAATGATTAAATATTAGTCATCAAGGGCCCCCAGATTGACCGTCCCCGGTCAATGAATGGCGAAGTACAATCAAATGAGTATTAATCGATTTGTGGGAAGAGAGAAAATGAGCAGTTAAAGGTTAAAAAGAGATTTTTGTCTCATTTTCTTTCTACTAATTGACCACAATTATTCCAATTAAATTCCTTATTATAAAATATTGCATTTTTTTTGTGTTTTTGGATTTTTATTGTTTTTTATTTTATTTTTATTATTTTTGATTAAATGAGTAAATGCAATATTTTAAAAATATTCATTAATTAACAATTTAATCCCAATCGCTCATTCGGAAAAATGGGCCTCCGAAGTTTTTTGTTTGTGATGATGTTCCTGGCTGGTCCCATTGTTCCTCGCGCGTTGCTCCCCATTCTCTTCCTGAGTTCGCTGCCATTCCTGAGCTTGAAGTGAATCTCGGTCCGTGCCATCCTCTGCCGCGATTCCCTCTGCTTCGCCAATCCGTGCGTCCTCTCCCGCGGTTGAATGTTGGCGTGCGTTCATCGTGTTCCCAAAATGCTCTCGCACCTTTCTCAATTTCTCCCGAATTTGGCCCTGCTCCCGTTTTTACGCGTTTTTCAAAAATTTCAATTTTCTTCATGACTTTTTGTACTTCATCATCCATTTGCAAAGCCTTTTGTCGTATTTCCAACAACATTTCAATTATTTCTTTCATTTCTTTCGGCCTTTCTTCGCCCAAAAAACTTTTTATCGCCATTCCCGTTACCGGAGTGTGAGCTCGGTACTTTTTTCGGTTCCTTTCCTCTTCTTCCGTTTCGCAATTAATGTCCAATTCATTTCTGATTCTCTTTCCTTCCGGCGGAATTTCTTCGTCTCTTTTTTCAATGATGCTTAATTCCGCCGATCGAATTTCGGCTCGCGCCAAACGCAAGGCATTCGTTTCCCTTTTTTCCTTTTCTCTCGACTTTTCTTCCATTTCGCCTCTACTTTTTGCTTTATTATGGCATGATTCCCAAAAACTCAAATTCTGGAGTTCTGCACCCTTTGGGGTTGGGAATAAAATTCGCTCCTCGTCCTCCTCCTCAGGACCTAACGAAACCTCGTCTTCATGTTGGGACACTTTTTTCCAATCTTCTTTCAAATCAATTAACACAACTTCTTCCTTTTTTGCTTCTTCTTTTCCTTTTTTGTCTTTCTTTTCTTTTTCCTCTTCGTTCACTTCCTTCAACTCTCTTTCATTTCCAATTCCTTTTAATTCCTTTTCATCCTTCTTTTCTCTATCCTCCGTCTCTTTTAGTTCTTTTACATTTGTTGGCACTTTATTCCCTTCCACTTTTTCATTTTTTGTCAATCTTTTTCTCTTCCTTGACACTTCCTTCTTTCTCATTTCTGCCAATTCATTTTTAACTTTTCTACCTCATTTTGCAGCATTTTTTGCGAATCTTCCAAAGGTTTTGCTTTCGCCTCCTCCACTTTTTTAACCTTCAGTTCGACTTCCTCCGTGTCTAGATTCGTACATTCTTTCAGCGCCTGTAAAACCGTTTGAATTTTGAATTGACTTTGAATTGTCTTGTTCATTTTTATTTTTATTTTCAAATTCATTTTCATTCCTTTTATTTAAATTTAATTCCTCATCATTTTCCATTTCAAAAGGAGCTGTATCCAATATACTTAAAAATTTTCCTTCTTTTATCACATTAATAGACATTTTTGGGCTTTCACTTTCTTCGGTATTTTCAATGTAATCCTTAGCTGTTACCCAAATTTCTGGTGTCCTTATAACTTCAAATGTTTGACCGGTTATATCCGTGAATATTTCGGTGTATGTTTCATTAACACCATCAGTCCTCAACGTAAATCTTTCTCCTAACTTTAATTGTACTTCCATGCCCAAAATAATTCCTTCAGCTTCTTCACTTATAAATATTTCGAAAGTTTCCCAAATATGGATGCTGTTACATATTGCTCTCCATCTCCGTCGATAAAAATTTCCCAATATTCCTGAACTAAATCTCTTGACACATACGAAAGTAAGGATATTCTGGTGGGGTGTAGCCAACCGGTGCTAGCATTTTTTAAGACTCCGTCAAGGAAAATTTCTAAAATTGTTTGGCCATTTCTTGGGTCGAGTTCAACATTTTCAAAACGCCATGGAATTTCTGGTCCTAATTCATCTCCTTCTTCATCAAATGCACTATTTCGTACAAATGCAATTGAACTTATTTCATTTTCCTCTTCACTACTTTCAAATCCATACTCCGAGAATCCTTTTTTCTTTATTCGGTCCGTTTCACCAAAAATTTTGTTTTTTTCAGTTTCTTTCCCGTTTTCGTTTTCTGAAATTTCACTTTCTTCTTCAGCTTCCTCTTGTTCCAGATTAGGATCATCAAAATATTTTTCCCAGTTTAATGGTTCGTCAGAATCCCTTAGTGGCAAAATCGCAGGTCCATTAAAGGACTTAACTTTTTCCATATGAATTTTACGCATTTTTCCTTTACCATCGAGTGGTTTTACAATCAAATTCATTTTGTCTTTTTCGACTCCAATGCATCTATAAGGACCTGACCACCTGTGATCGAATTTATGTTTTAAGACTTCCTTTTTTATTAGGACTAAATCACCGATTTCAAATTCTTTCTCAACTGCCTTCCTTGATTTGTCATTTGCCTCCTTATATTTTTCTTGTGCCTTTAATATTTCTTCTCTTGCAATTTTCCAAGCGATTTGTGCTCTTTCCGATTGATTTTGAGCATAAATCGATACATCGCCTGCTCCTTCCTTTGCTATGGGCAAATTTGAATTTGCATGAAACCACTTTGCATGTCCATTGATGTGTAATATTTTTTTGAGCCCATTAAGTCTAACAATTCTTGAATGTTTGGTAAATGGAAAACTCGCTTTTTTGTCATTTTATTTAGCGACCGGTAATCGATGGCGAAACGCCAAGATTTTTTATCTGCCTTGGGCACCATTACGATAGGGGATGCGAACTCAGATTCGCTCTCTCTTATGATATTCTGGTCCAACATTATCTTAATTTGTCTTTCAATTTCTTTCTGCGTTTCGGGTGGGTATCTGTAGGGTCGAAAATGAAATGGTAAAGAACCGGGAATTAGATCAATTTTATGGACAATTGGTCCATTATATAACCCGATTTTGCCATCATCGCCCACAAAAGCTTCATAATGTTTGTCATAATATTTTTTAATTCCGTTTGTGATTTTGTACTCAATCTTGTCCCTGTCAGATTTATTCTTTCAGATGGTAATCGGTTTTTTCCTTCTGTCGGTAAATATGGTAATTTTTCATGCCATTTTGTCTCGGGGGGAATATAATCTTTCGGTGGAATTTCATCCCCTGGTAAAGCATTAATTTTGACCATTTCCAATTCTGCGATGTTTGACCCTTTATATACTTTTACTGGCATTTTTCCAGCGTTCATAATTTGCACTGTAACACAATTACTGTCCCCTGGTGTGACCAAAGTTCTGCCGATTATTATACTTGGGTACTGATGTTTAATTCCTTTTACCAAAAAATTTTGATTTGCTGAAAAACACTCATTTACTCTTGCCGTAATAATATTTTCCGTTCTTGGCTCAAAAGTTTCAGTCTGATCGAGGCTAACTTTAATTTGATTGGGTTTATCGGCCTCAAGAACAGAGACAATGTTTGTCCAAATTTCACCAATACGCACTTTTTGCTCCCCAAATGCTATTACACCCCTTAAATCACTTAACAATGGCAGTCCGAGTAATAATGGGCCAGGACAATCTCTATCGATTGACACTAATAATGTTACCTCCCATTCTGCACATTTTCCTGTTTCTGTATCTCCAATTCGTAATTTAGCATTTGCTTTTCCAATAATTTGGATTGATGAATTATTTGCCGCCGTTAAATTTGGGTTTTCACTGCCTAAGTCCTTTATTTCGAGTCCCGCTTTAATTGCTGTTTTTTGGCGACAATAAGAAACACTAGCGCACGAATCGACCAACGCTGAAGTTGGCAAACCATTTAAATAAACCCGTATTGATGGTAATTTTCGAGGGTTATTTGTAATTGCCGCAACTCTTGGGGGAAGATAATCCAAAATATATGCTTCTTGGTCCACTGAGTCTAGGTCTGGTGCCGTTGGCACGGCGGCAACTCGTGTTCTCCTTTTAACACCGAATATTGCTCTAATTACTCTTGCCAAAATTGTGCCTGCTCTGAATCCCGCCATAATAATAAATCGGTACTTTACAATTAGGTAAATGACAATTACTGTAAGTATAATTATTCCGACTGCAATCAGTACCACTGAAATCCCTTTTACGTAATTTACAATATTCCGTGCCTTTTCCGGAATATTTTTCATCATTTCAATCCATCCCGTATTCCAGAACACAACGCCAAGTGTCTCATTAGCTTCAGCTTTGATCAGCTTAATTACTTCTGTAATGTTTGGTTTTTGTATAGTCCGTAAGGTGGCTAAGGGCAAATTATTTAGTCGAGAACGATACTCCAACATTTCCTCTTCAATTCGTGCATTTTCCGACACATACAGTGTTCCTGCCTTCATTACCAGTGGATTTTGCATATTGCGATATTTAGGACGAATTTTCTCAAGACCCTTATTCATTTCATGAATTATTCCCTTTTGTGTTTCATTTTTCATAATAATTGCTTCTGTCATTTTATCACAATCCATTTGTTTTCCCAAAATGCTTAACTCTCGGGTTCCCGGTTTGACAAAAAATGTATTATTTTCCGCAAAAATTGGCGTCCATTCGTAACAAACATTACCGATTTTCCGATCCCAAAAGATTTTTTCTGGGATTACTGGTACACAAAACCCAATTTCCAAATTTTCATTAACCCAACGTGCCACTAAATCATTCCGGTCAAATATTCTCCTTACCCCTTCGCTTGGATTTATTTGAAGAATTGCTTTTGTAAGTTGTAATTGAAATTTTGAGTTCTCACATGCTTGGGTATAAATATGGTCGTATTGTCTTTTTTTCTCTTCGCTTAAACGGTATAGCGCATAATTAATTTTTGTATTTGTGTTTTTGTTTTCCTGTCCACCCTTATTTATTTTTTTTCTTTTTTCAATGTTTTTAAACCATTTAGCATCAGCTGTGACCATTGTTGTCCTTTTTCTTCTTTCTAAGTCAAAAAAATCAAATTCTTCCGCCTCCACGAATTCCAAATTTTCATCAACAATTTTATTATTTTCACCCTGTTCTTCAATTTCCATTGATTCGGAATCATTTTCATCATTAATTTCCCAGCTGTCTAAGTATTCCGCTTGCTCATTGCTTTCGTTTGCAACATAATCAATTGACTCATTTATTTACGGCTTATTTACCATCTCAACATTTTCATCATTTTGTGTACTAATTTTTTGACTAATGATTGTGGTGTTTAAGAATATAATTTTTGGGGCGGAAGTCGTTGAAATATTTTTTGAAAGAGATGAGGAAGTGATTTTTATGTCAAGAATTGGCGTTTTCTCAGTACTTTTAATTGTTTGGTTTTTCACATTAAAATTATCCACTTTTGTTTTGATTGGAAGGGAGGTTGTGTGAATTTTCATTTGAGTTGTCGTTAGTAATGTTTTTGGAGTAGTGGTTGTTACTGTTTTTGTAGTCTTTTTTATTGGTATTTTCGTAGGAATAACCTTTTGGTTTTTATTCGCTTTGGTTTCTTGGGTTGGTTTCTTAGTTGTAGCGATTTTAATTGGAATTGTTGTAGTTTTTGGTTCTTTTTGAGTCGTTGGAACAATTTTAGTTGTTTGGGTTATTGGAATTACTGTGGTTGTTTGGACAGTAATTAGGGTGGTATTACGGTTATACTGGTTTTGGTTCCCTTTTCTGATTCCCAGAATTTTATAAAATTGCTCAGTTTTCCGTGTTTTTAGTTGCCCTCTCAAAACAAAAGGATTTTCCTCTTTATTTTTCGCCACATGTTTTGTTGTTTTAGTTGTGAGTTCAATTTTTGGCTTAGTTGTTGTGGTTGTTATAACGGTTTCAGTTGGTTTAATTGGGTCCGTTGTATTCGGAGTTACTGTTACCGTATGCCTTACAACCGTTGATGGTAAGTGCGTTGTAGGCAAAGCCGTACTTGTCCTATCGGCTTTGAATTTGAAATTTACTTCCATTTTATTTGGCCTTTCTTTCTTCATTGGTTCGAGTTTGTTTTTTGCCTCCCTTTTTTCTTTCCGATTTGAACGAAGTATAACAATATATGCATCGTTCGACATTTTGTAGGCCTCTTCGGGCACTCCAATTATCCCTTCTCTATCCTCGGGCTTGTCTTTTTCAAAATAAAAAACGCTTTGCTCGTTTTCTATAACCACAGCATCATTAGTAATTTCGGCCAAAAATTCACCTACTGGCGCATGAGTGGCCCAGTAAGTCTCGGATGGTTCTGGTATATCCCAAATAAATGTTTGCTTAGGCATTTCTTCCTCTCCCTTATAAGGATTTAAATTTTTTCATCCATTCGTTTCATTGAAGTTTCTCTTTTACTCTTCAATTTTCGACACCAACTTGGATTTGTCCCTTTCGTAATAATATCACGACTTTTTACGTCCTTCCAAAAGGAAAGAAATGATCCCGTACAAAATTTCGTGATTTTCTGATAACAATTATATATCGGAAATTGCTTTGGCATTCTCACAGGTAAAAATAATGTCACTTTGCTTTCTGCCATTTTCTTGTACTCTGGGACTGAACATTCGGTTATATTTGGGAGCCAAATAGGAGTTGTTGGCACTCTCTCGGAGCATAATTGATATTGGCCATTGATTAGACCAAACAGTGAAAATATAACCATTGAAATCGTCAGAAATGTCATTGTTGGGGTTGGCGATTTACGGGAAGAAGAAGACGGAATTTCCTCATTATTCCCAATTGCATTTATTCGGTATTTCTGCCTTTCATTACCCCTTCCTCTCATACCTCGATTATTGTTAAAATTTCCCCGTTGAAATCGCGAATTTTCGAAGTTTGTTCGATTACCAAAATTTCGATTCCAATTCCGATTCTGACCCATCGGAGTAAAATTGGCATTTCTCGGATTAAAATTATTAAAATTTCCCATATTTCGACCTCTGACCATGTTTTGATTTCCACGCCAATTGTTATTTGCATACCCTCTCATTTGGGTGTAATTATTATTATTTCCTCTCCAATTCGAATTAAAAAATTCTCGACCGTTTCTCTCATTATTCCCGTTATTACGCACAGTAATTGCGCTAACTTTCTCACTTAATTCGGAAATTTGTTGTTTCAGCTCATCTCCGCGCGCATCATTTGCGAGCTCTTCCCTTACTTGTACCACTTTTTTGGCCTGGGAGATGGCCTCAACCAATGATTTTGGCTTATCCATGAAAAATAATTTCCTTTTAAGTGCGGTCGGTAGACCACTTAAGAAAAAATGGACACTCTCATCCTCCCGAGCTTCTTTTGTGTATTTAGGGCTTGGGGATGCTTGTTCAACCAATTCTCTTACTTTATTGGCAAACTCAGTAATACTTTCGTTACCCATTTTTACCCGCGTGAGCTTTTTCTTGGCCCACATTGGCCCATCAATTTTTTTAGTCTGCTCTGCCAGAGCATCAGTTAATTCTCTCCATGTTTTTTTCTTGTCCGATGGTATATTTAAAAATAATTCTTTTGCTTCACCGTCAAGAAAAAGTGGCAACATCCTGACACGTCAGGTGGATGCCAGTTGGAGGCGGTGGCCAAAATGTTAAAATCCCGTAAAAAACTGTGGAAATCCCCGGTGGCATCAAATTTTGGTACCCTAACTCCTGAGGGTAAATTTGTGGAAATCTTATTTGCCAATTTTTCCTCCAAATCATTTACTTTGCTTTTTAATACTTCAAATTTCACTTCCAAGTCCGTGTCAAAAGCATTAGCCATTTCGTTTCCAACTTTTTTACTTTTTTGCTCGACACTTGTACTTCTTTCCTTTTTAAATTTTTTTGGGCAAATATGGCACCACGACCTCATAATCAATTAATCACATTTTGCTTCATTATGTGCCTCCTTATTAGCTAATCAATTTCATGCCCACTCCTCACATAATTCTCTCTCTCTTTCTCACATTCACATGCCGGACAAACTCACCCTTTCCCCCTTCAACGAATCTCCCCCCCCCCCCCCGCCACTGCGGCGTCCACGGCCAAAATTTTGACGATTTTCTCACCATTTGGAAATCGGCACGGACGCCGCAATGGCATAATTTGGAGGACGAATGATTTGGTAACGACGAAACAACAACAAATAAATCTCGAAAAAATTAATGAATGAAAACTACATCGATTGGGCACCAACAAAAAATAAAAGGAAAAATAATGTCCGAAGAATTGCAAATGACCCCACTCATCTGCCCATCACATCGACACCCTCCCCCCCCCTTCATCACCTCTCCCACCAAAGAACGCACAACACAACAGCAGCTAACGGTACACAAAAGCGATGACAACAGACGACACCAATCTCACTGTTCACTCTCTTCGTCTCTCTTTCCTCTCATTGTCAAACAGTCTTTCCTTTCTCTCTCTATCTCATCTCTCTATTTATGTTCTATTTCGCGCCCTCCTTTCTGCCCGGGCCTAGCTTAAGCCGTGAGGGCACGGCTTTCCCTGGTGCGGGGGAATGTTATGTTTGACCGCTCATCTTGACTTCTTTCCCCTGTTGTCTCTCACCATTTCTTTTTCTCTGTCTGTTTTCTCTTTCGTCATTCATCCCCAATTTTTCTCTGTTGGCCTTTTCCTGCCGCTGGCGCCCCGACCCGCCCACCTGTTACTCACATCAGGGCCCAACGGGATCACGCGCACACCTACTTTAGTCTGTAATTTGTAAAATCATAATTATTTCTGGATCCAGACTAATTTTTTCCGTGTCCAAATACCAGGCCATTTTTCTGTAACTTAGATTTTCCTTGGACTTGGATTTTCCTGGATTTTTGTCCAATAAATCCAGGTCCATGTAAAATTATTATTTCGTATTTTAATATTTTGAAAATTAATGGATAAGATAATTCTTAACGATTATGGTTACCTGAATATAAAATTTCTCAATTTATTGTAATGAAATGAGAAATTATTGCAAATTTCTCCTTTAAGAAATATTAATTCAAAACAAATTAAAGAAATTATTTTATAAATTAAAAATTTTTTCATAAGATTTAGGCTAACAAAACAGAATATTTGTTAACATTACACATACACACTGAGAGATTCAAAAAATTAGTGGCGTTTTCGCTTTGTTTCAAAATGGATAAATGGATTTTTGATATGTAAAAAGTGGTAAATAAATAAAACTAATTAATTAATTATTCTTAAAATTACTAAAAAAATATTAATAAATAATTTTCAGCAAAAAGAGCTCAATTCTTAAATTTTTGACGTTTTCTCCCTAACATTTCTTCTCTCCAATGCCAATTCATGGAATGGACCGTAATTTTTGGTTTTAAATATTTAAAATTTTCATTGTTTTTTTGGTTTCATTTAAAAATTTGAAATTTAATTATGTAGTTTTAAATAAAAAATGTATCTTACTCTTAACTTTTCTCAGACGCAACCAAGTTGCACATTCTTTGTATCATACGATAGCACTTGAATTGCGTGATTAGCTTGTTAATTGTTCAAGAAATTTTATTACGTTTTTCAAAACTTTAAGCCAAAAACTGGAAAAATTGTCATAACTTTTGAATAACTTAAAAATTTTTGAAAATTAGCAAGCTAATAACGCAATTCAACGGCTATCGTTAAGGTTGTACAATTTGGTTATGTCTGAGAAAAGTTATTAATTGATTTAGTCAAAAACTTTGCGCTTTTTGTCACTTGACATAGCACCCAGTTTTTTTACTTTTTTTGGTTTAATTTCCTTCAAACAGATATGTGTAACTGGGGATTTACTGAGGAGATGAGGGGTTAAAGGTCTCATAATAAGAAGAATATTTATTAACTGAGGCTTCTGTAATATTTTTAGGCTATCAAGAAAGGCAAAATCGCCTACAAGAAATTTTTTTATTTTCTTTAATTGCCAAATTGGCTTCTTTCTTTTTTCTATAACAGTTTTTTGTCATCACGGGTTTTCATCCTGGCTAACAAAAAAAAAAAGAGATTTAATTCTGTTAATGGAAGACACTAAATTGATTTCATCGTAAAACTTAAAATTTATCCAATTGAAAAGTAAATAAATAAATATAAAAGTAAAACAAAACCTAATATTATTTACGGTAATAATAAATTTTTAAAAAATCAAAAATTCGCTACATTATTATAGGGAAACAAAATGAAAAAAACATAATATTATTTACGGTAATAATTAATTTAAAAAAAAAATCAAAAATTCGCTACTTTATTATTATTATTTTATTACAATTTTAATATAAATCAGGCCTAGGACTTTTTTGGCAAGCTGGGGTTTTCCTCCTGGGTTTTGTCCAGCAGGAAATCCAGGTGAAATAAAAAATCGAAAATTCACCACATTATTATTATATATTTTTTAAATAGAAAAATAATCGAAAATTCACCATATTATTTTTTCTGCTTTTATTTCTAGCAATAGAAATAGTAATTTCCTCTTTTTATGGAAATAAATGCCCAAAGTAAATTAGCAAAATAATGTTCGTCAGCTCAGCATTACGTCAATGCGTAGGATTTTTTTACATCATTAAGTAGAAAATTCTGCATAAAAGGCTACCACAGCTCAATTAATTCACTCTTAATTTTTCATTTTTGCATAATTATCAATCCCATCGTATTATTTAAATAATAAATGTATTTCCCCCATTTAACCAATGTTTCAATTACAATTCATAAAGCCACTGAAAATAAAATCTATAGCCAGGAAGTCGACAATGATTATAGTGATGATGATGATGATGGGTAGATCTATCGGAACAATACCAAAGGCTTTTCGAGTTCTTCTGACAAATTTTCAAAATTTTGATCGATGCATAAGGGAATGTCAAATAAAAATGAAGATTTACCAAAAGTTGGCACCCGACCCCGAAAATCTAGGCCATTGTTTTTATGAATACCATTCTTATGATCAGTATGATTTGCCTTTTTTATGTAATTAATAGTCAATAGAGAGTTTGCCCTACTGATGAGTGAATGTTATTTAAGCTAGACGATGCTCAACTAAAGCACATTTCAAAAAAATGAAAAAATTCTTTGACAAATCCAAAGCTTAATCCCAGAAAAATGATTTTCTCACAAAAATTCTAAAAAATTATTTTCTTTTCACTTTCCAATTTTTTCATGTGTTTCTTAATATTTTTGGGGAAGGTATGCTTGGTAAGAATTTCAGCTAGATTGGCCCACGGGAAGTAGGTAAAGAGATGAAAAATTTCTTGAGTTTATAATTTTGTTGGCTATTTTCAAAAGTTAAACAAAATATTTATAATTAAGTATGTATAAATCATGCAACGTTATTTGTTATTCTCTGCTTCTCTAATTGCATAAACTATTAATTTTATTACTTTTAATAAATAGATTTTATAATTTTATGCAAATAGAAAAATAATAATCAGCATTAGAAGCATTCCCAAAAACCAATCACCACCACAAGATAATTTAATTTTATCATTTAGCGGTTCTGATGATTTTTTTGATTTTATTATTTAATTTTTTATTAATCGCAAAAAATTCGGCTCTAATTGAAAAGAAATTTGTTTTCATTATACAAGGGCCTCTTAAAATTGACGAATTTTATGAGGTTTTATAAAAAATATATAATTATTTTTTTGTATATATTTTTAGTTGGAATTGTACTCGGACCCAATTGGTCAAAAGCCTTTGGCTGTAACGCGAACCCAACGATTTCATGGACATGGAATTACAGGCTTAAAAATACCTTTAAATCAACAAATTACCAAATTCACTATTTGCGCACAAAAGTTTCATTACACAATAACAGAAATTAATGAAACAAAGTACCTCCATATTGCAAAAATTGAACAAGTAATTGTTATCTAAAAATAAATGAAAAAAGAATATTATTTAATTTTAATTAGCTATAGGTTATAATGTTTATTTAATTTTATTTATGTATTTTATTAATCACTTTTCAAAAACAATTAAATTAAGTTTTGTTTCTGAGCGCCGGACATTTGCGCCTCAAACAGATTTAAACAAAAGATTTTAAGCTTTTAAATCTTTTAGGAGGAGCAGCTCAGTTGGGCCCCGGCACGTTTGGGCCCCAGCGGGTTTTTGGCTATAACTTTTTTCTTTGTAATCTAAATCCAACATTCTTGGTATCATGCCCTAAGTGTCCTCTATTAGTCTGCAAAATTTTGAAAAATTTGGTTACGGTTCAAAAAGTGTGACCTGAAGAATGCAAAAAACCAAATTTTCCAACCACCAAATTTTCCACCTTTTTGGCCATAAATTTGTTCAAAAATGATAATTTTTTTGGAATTTTGCAGAATAATAGAGCATCTGAAAGCTCTCGAGTGATATTCAAGATTTTTAGATTTGGTGACAAAGAAAAAGTTCTAGTCCAAAAAAATGCTGGGGCCCAACTGAGGTGTACCGCTTTTCGGCTATCAGGCAATGAAAAAAACTTATTTGAACCCGATTTTGGATATAGGCCCATATGTCAGGGTAACCAAAAAATGTTTGTCCTTTAATTTTTCATTTTATCGAACTTCCGTTAATTAGTTGCCAACCGGACGAAATTGCGTATCTTTTGAGAGCGAGCCGAGCAATGATTCTGCCAAAAGTTTTCTCTTTAATGCCTTTTCAACAAATATTTTAACACTTCAAACGGTAAGTATTTTTTTCCAATTTATATGATTTTGTTTAACTATTAAACAAAATTTATTTACTCATAAATTTCAACTATTTATTAAAGCATTTTATAATTTTCAAAATTCAATTCAGACGCTTCAAATGCCATCATTGCCGATGCCTACACACAAATTCACATTTACTATTAAAATGGAGGACAATGGATTTGTTAAGGGGACAAAATATTTTTTCCATTTGTATTGTGCTAAACAAAAAAAGAACAATTTTTATTACGAAACAAATTTGGACAAAAAAGAGGGACAAATGGTGTTTTTAGACGAAAATTGTGATAATAGCATGTTCAAATTTGATGTGATTGTCACGCAAAAAACATCCAACTCGATAACATTCGTAATTAAGGTAATTATGCAACATAATTACGGATTAATAACTTCAATAATAATTCAATTTAATTTCCAATCGTTTTATATTTAAGAATGAATATTCTGCGACCATGAAATTTCCTTATAACACCAATTATCACCTGCTCATTAATATAAATAGAGAATCAGGAGCAGAAATAAAATCTTATCTTACACAGGAAATAACAAAGTCAAAAAGTAACGAAAAAATATTTTCGCAAAAATTATTTTTATTGTAATTCACAAACTAATTAGAACGCCGAATTGGAGCCGATGGAGCAGGACCAAGTGAAAAGAGGGAATTGCCAAACGAAAAAAGAGTGCCAAAAATAACGCAAGATTTGTTGGCAAATTTTGTGGGTGAACATAGTAATTCGAACCAGCAAAAGAATAAAGTAAAAATTTTAAAAAAAAATAAGAATTTAAAATAGTTGGAATAAAACGTTGTACTTTGAAATAAAATATTTATAAATTTTAATAATTTAGGGAATTGAGACTTTGAATTTGTTGGACAAATTTGTGTGTGAAAATCAACAAAAACCAGCAGAATGAGAAATTCGTGATTTTTTGAGTTACATTGATCTAATTTTATTTTAAATGAATTCTAAATTTAGAGGATCAATTCAGCAGCGGAAGGCTAAAGCAGCAGCATAGCAAAAAAAAAAAAAAAAACAATGATCTATATATTCACATATCATTGTTACCTTCTTGTTGACCAGATAAATTGACTGATATATTTTTTTTGACAAATTTCATTATTTTTTAATAAATTATCTTTATTAAGATTATAATTAAAATACTGGATCAAGAATTTTCAATTCTTAGAAAATGGAAAACGAAATTTGCTTCTGTATAGGAAAAATTTTTTTTGAAGAACTTATTGTCAATTGATATGTGTTTTTGTGCGTTCTTTATACCTTGGAAATTTATATTTAAATAAAGCCAATTTATTCAGAATTTATTATTTATTTTTACCATTTTTAAATAAGAAATCGAGCATAATTTTTACGGTTTTTAGGCAATAAAACTGTGCTAAACTCCAAATATTTATTACCAAAACAAATTTATTAAAATAGTCTTTTTTTAAAACCCAGAATTTAAAATTTTTTTCTTGGAATTCATCGCATGCACCGTTTGATAATCTGAGGCATTAAAGCGACGTGCTCAGCACTTGGTACCGGCTGATATACCTCAAACTGTTCTCAAAACGCTTCTTGGTTCAAATGCCGCGCTGTGGACTACGGGACACGCCATGGCTGTTCTATGTTTGTTGTGCCGGTCGAGCGCGGAACGGACGGCACCCCGCGCTCACTTGGCCATGAACGATGAATGGCATTAATAACGAGTGAGGTTATTAGCATTTCTATGTTAATTATTTAGTGAATGTTTATAGCCAATAAATGCTTGAATTTTTTGCATGTATCCCGTACAGTTTACGAAAACCCTATTCCGGGTCTTTTTTTGAAAATGCTGATCTTGAAAACAAGGCTTTTAGCCCGTAACCCTGACTGGGTCCGACCCCGGAAATCTCGAGTTTTTTAAAACTCCGGTTCTAATCATTCATCGTTTCATGGAATTCGTATTCACTTTCGGGGACCAAATTCATGTTAAGCAAGAATAGATTTACTCATTTGCTCCCCAGGATTTCATTTATATAAATTTTCATGCGTTTGAAAAATTCTGTCCCGAAGCTCAGAGAGCAACTCAAATATATTATCAACAATTAAAAAAACTCCAAAACGATAAAACAAATAAGCATATAGAAACTCTCAAAAAAAAAAATTGCACCTGCGAGAGATGATCCCATTAATAACTTAATTTGCGCCCTTTGCTATTCAGAAAGGGCGACAATATTTTGCGAAAGAAATATTTCATTCGTAATTAAATCATACGTTTTAGAGATAACGCTAGAACTTTTTTTATTGGAAACCTCAAATTTCGAAAGATCGATAATCTAATAAATAATATTAAAAAAAAAAATTAAAAATTAAATAAATGTAAACAAGTATAATCTTACATCCGATAACAATAAATTATAAAAATAAAATCGAATATTCGCAATTTTATTATTTTTTTTTCTGTTATTTCTAACAATTGTGGAAATAAATGCTCATAAATAAATTTGCAAAACAATGATCAGCGCAGCATTGCGTCAATGAGTAGGATTTTTTCACATTATTAAGTAGAACATTTTGAAGAAAAGGCTGCCATTACTCAATTAATTCAATCAAAATTTTCAGTTCTGCATAACAAAACACTTAAACTTAATCAAAAAAAACTTAATTTTCGTTATTTAAATGATTATTAAATAAATATTTAATAATTTTTCGAATAAGGAAAATTTTAACTCTATATTTTTTATCAAGAAAAAAGATTTTGGCGATCAATTTTTGTGAAAATGTTTCAATTCTTAGGGATCTATTTTCTGAAATTTTTTCAGGTCATTCCTCAGGGGTGTATTCCCGGTTTTATTGCATTTTTAAGGTAATTTTCGGCAAAAAAGGCACGAAAATCCCGAAAAAGGCAAAAAAAAAGGCATAATAAAAGTCAATGTAGTAGCTTCAAATCAAGTATAAAATGTTTTATTTATGCTTAATATGTCAAAACTAGTGCGCGAAAAAAAGCATATGCCTCAAATTCAGTTCTCTAATTATTATAATATTTAAAATTTGTTATTAATTTCGAAAATTATTACTAACACCTAAATGAATTTTGCAATTTCCTTATTCTTTGTTGTGCTATGCATGTGCAATTTGCCTAAAAAATGGTAAATATTATTTAAAATTCCTTAATATTCTTTAAAACTAAACAAATATAGATAAAAATAAGAAGAAGGTCGACAATTATAACAGTGATGGTGATGAAGGGTCAAATTCTATCGGAACAATGCCAAAGGCTTTGCACGTGTTGACAACAATTTTAGGCATGGTAATTAGTCCTAGTTGGGATTTAATTTGTTCATTTTCAACAATAGCAAAGTGGCGTCGGCTTGGCTAATGCCTCATCACAACTTCCCACAAAAGCTGGTCATTCAAAAGATCTCAAAAATCAAGGTAAAATTTTTATAAATTTATTTCTAGCGACTAATAGTTTGGAAAACATTTTTAAGAAATGACTTTAATTTTTGCATTTTATTGACTTTCATTTTTGTCCAATTCTTTGCCAAATACCATCTACAGCGGATTTTGCCCGATTCAATTTTATAAACAAAAAAAATTTTAAAATATTAAGTTCCCAAATTACTTTTATAATTCGAAAATTTAAAAAATGGTTTTTTAAAATATTTTCAAGAATCAATTGTTCAACAAATGTTATTATTTTTACTTATAACCAATTTTACTGTTTTTTTGATGCAACCAAACTTAAAAATGACAAATGTTTATACACATAAAAAATAAATGGCTAAAATTCAAAAATCTCCAAATTTATTTTTGTTAACGGTTTTTAAAAAAAAATCAAAAATTCACAAAATTAATTTCGAATAAAAGTCTACCATTACTCAATTAATTCAATCAGAATTTTTCATTTTTCAATATTCCAATCGAACATATTAAAAAAAAAATTATTTGCTTTTAGCCAATGTTTTCGATTCCAATTCATAAAACCTCCAGAAGATAAAATCAATGCCTATGCATTTTTTTAATATTAAAACAGAGAATATTGGTTGCAAATATATGTACGTCATCATGAGATGCTTAAATTTTATGATTTATAGGATATTATAATTCTTATTATATAATTATTTATATAATTCTTATTAACAGCAAAATGAGTTTTACAATTTCCTTGTTCTTTGCTGTGCTAATTGCATGTGCAATTTGCGTAAAAAACGGTAAACCTTTTATTTAAAAGCTTCTTATTATTTCTTTAAAACTAAAAATCTAGACAACAAGAAGACGACCACCGAAAATGAGAACAATGATGGTGATGGTGAAGGGTCAAATTCTGTCGGAATAATGCCAAAGACTTTTCGAGTGCTTACATCAATTTTAGCCGTGGTAATTAGTTCTTATTGGAACTTAATTTGTCTTTTTCAACCATAGCAAAGTGGCGTCGGCTTGGCTAATGCCTCATCGAAACTTCCCGCAAAATCTGGTATTCAAAGGACCTCAAAAATCTAGGAAAATATCAAATTTCACATTAAAATAAAATTTGTTTTTTTTATTATTACCGATTAATATTTTGGAAAACATTTTTTAAGAAATGACTTAATATATTTATATTAAAAATTTTTTAAAGAAATGAATTCATATATTTATACACCGATAAATTTTTAAAGACCCCACTTTTTTAAATGAATTATTTATTTAAAGAAATGACTTGAATTGCTTTTTAGAATTGTCAGCAACGCACTTTTTGAGAAATGGACCCCCAACTGTGCAATTTGCACGAGAATATACTCCACCAGCAGCCGAAGTTGGCAACCAACCACTAAACACAAAAAAATCACCAGTGCAAAATGATATGCCAAGTTCACAAATAAATTAAACTATGCTATTTATTATACAAAATTTTACATTCGACCAATTAAAAAAAATTACTCTAATAGACAAAATTTATTCATTATCTCTGTTAATATTGCGAACATTTAAAGCTTCTCCATCATCAGTTGACAATGCGGTAAAAGATGAATTCTTAGAAAAAGATTATGCAGATCCAAAACCACACACACCAATACACAACAAGGTCCACCAATGAACACCACCCTTATTTTTGTATGTGATGATTGATCGAAATTCTTTGGATTGAAGGAATGATTATCCTTTTCAAAATGCAAACCAATTAAACAACATATTTCGCTTTTCCATATTTATTTTTTATTGTTTTCGGGATTTTTCTATCTCTATGATTATTCTGTTCTAATTTGTGCTTTTTAATAATTTCATTTTGCTTTAATCTGTGGTAAATGCATTTTTAATTAACGATAATTGAGTGTGAAAGGTTCAATATCAATGACTCAAGAAAAAATGACCCAAAACGAGACAGTAAAAACCCAAGAATAATTGAGAAAAGAAACTGAGAATCTCGAGTATCATAATTGAGGCGGTTTGTTTGTGCGATAAAGCCTTCGGTTTTACTTATAAATATCTAAATGAAAAATATTACAAAAATTAGACGAAAACATAAAAAAGATAAAAAATTAGACTAAAAACAATCAATTTTGCATATCCAACAACACTGTTAAAATTATAATTAATACTAGGCCTACCACTTCGGGGGAAAATTCGGGCGATCGTGAATTAAATTTAAAAAAACTCAAAAAAATGAAAAAAGCAATTTGTTATTTATTTAGAATAATAAAAATTTGAAATATTTTTTTATCCTGTGAAAAGGCAAAAAAAAAATAGGCTCTTTTAAATATGCCTATTTAAATGATTTTAATTGCTGTCCTTTCGCTTACGACCATACCACGTTGAAAGCACGCCATCCCGTCCGATCTGGCAAGTTAAGCAACGTTGGGCCTTCTTAGTACTTGGAACGGAGACATCCTGGGAATCGGAGGTGTTGTAAGCTTTTTTCCTTTTTTTAATCTTAAATTTTTAACTTTTTTAGATTTTCGAAAAATTTTTTGTCTTTTTTATCGGCGGGCACTGCCTCTGACAATGTTTTTTATTTATTTAGAAAAATAAATTTATTTATTTTTCTTTTTGATTTATTTTCCCAACCCCCTAGGGATTTCGAAAATTTCTCCGATTTTCAGTGTATTTTGGGTGTCCCGATCACTAGGAAGGAGTGATCTGATCAAGTTGGTGTAAGAGCCTTTTTGATCAGGACCAAAAGCTATGCAAGCATGAATATTTCAAGTTTTTAAATGAACTATAAGATAGTTTTTCAGGTTTGAGTTTTGAGTCAAGACTTTTCTGGGGGATTATATTTCTCTCATAAAATGTATAAATAAATTGAAGGCTTTTATTGCCTCCAACTAATATTTGAAAATATTTAAAAAATAATACATTTAAAACAATTAAATTTATTTATTCAAATAACTCTTCCGTACTGAAATGACACCACCCCTCTGAGAGTCTCTCACTGATATTTTTGTCACTTCGTCCTATGTAGCACCTGACAAATTGATGCAAAACGGGCTCAGAAGGATTAGTTTTTTTATATTTGTGGATTTATTTAAAACTGTGCTCAGTTCGCTGGCGGACGTCCGGCCCCGCCTGCCTCTACTAATTGGTGCATTTATCAAAAATGAATGAAATAAATATTTTCGTCGGAAGAAATCATAAAAAAGCTGGTGATGGCGACACCAAAAGATTTCTTAAAGATCCCGCTAAAAAATATTAAAGAAAATGAATTAATTCAGCGATTCCCTAAGTGAACAAAAGGATGTTTCACTAATGATGGCGAATCGGGAGGAATGAGGAATCTCGAGTTCGTCACCCGAGGAAAAGACTCTCAGAACTCGGGTAAAAATCTCGTGTTAATTAACGAAAAAGGCCAAATGATCATCTGCCTTAATTAGGGTTACACTAAATCCCAGCCTAAAACTCTCTCTTTAAATTTCAAATTCGCCAAATTTTTCTGAGTAGAAAAGGTGGCGAAGGGGAAAATTTAAAAATTTATATAAATTTAATTCATTAAAAAAATTGCAATTTTTTCCCGGCGTCGCCTATTGGCACTGTCGACCCCCCGCCCAGGGACGGTTCCAGGGGGGGGGGGGGGGGGGGGGTACGCGGGGTACGTATCCCCCCCCCCCCCCCCCCAAGGCCCTCCGCACCCGAGATTTTTAAGGAAAAACAGTTTTGCTGAAAATTTTAGATTTTCCTTGGTGGTATCCCCCCAGACCTAGCCTCTCACCAAAATTTTCCAAACCGGGGGAGGAGGTACCCCCACCCAAGCCGAAATCCTGGGACCGTCCCTGCCCCCGCCCACCCATGTACCTCAAAATTTTTTTTGAAAAAAGCGTGCCAAAAAGCGATTTTAATTCCAAAAGAGTCGTATCATCATGCTCATATTCACAATGCTAACTACCCGCATATAAATCGATAGTTGCAGATAAATCAATATTCACATTGATAGGGATAAGGTATCCGTATTCTGAACGGTGCTGGGACAGTCAAAAAACCATCAAATGAAATATTTTTTGTGGGGGGAGAGGAAACATCTAAACTACTACTGTATGTATTACCGAAATTTAGTACAACATACAACTGCATACAATCTATATACAATAATAGTGAAATAACACCATTTCGTGATCACAAACACTTCGCATCAATTAATTAATTAATTATTCATTCACTTCGTTCTGATGCTAACCACTCGGCCCGGAGGAAGGGTCGAGAAGTCCGAAAAAAAACAAAAAATGAATAAAACTTGAATTCTTCTTAAATAATTGTTCACCCATCGTCGACTCCGCCGTCTCCGATGTTAATGGTAATTTCATTGATTCTTCTGATAAACTTTTGTTCCAAATTTGGCATTTCCACCACAATTGGACAACGGATGATCACAAAACCATTTTTAAAACATTGCGAAGCTGATAATTTTTCCCCGGTCAATTCGTTAGTCAGCTGCAGCATAGTTGGCACAAAAAAGAAGAGGACGGCGGAAATTCAAAGAAAATGGAGAAGAAAACACGAGACGAAGCAGCGGAAAATGCCTAAAAATGGGGCAAAAAAAATCACAAAAAACAAATTGAAAAATCACCGCTTTGATTTGTTCCATTATTGCCGACCATTGCGCAACCGAAGCACGGCATTTTAACACATTCATAACGTTGTTTGGACGAGGTGTGAACAGCCATTTCGTCACCGCTTGCCATCCGACGCATTTGTATTGTCATCAGGTGGAAACTCTGAATGATTAAACAGAAATGGCTATAAAATTAGATCAAATTTCCAATCATATTTTTCTGGCCTTTTTATTTTCGAATTCTTTCGGAATAAAACCATTTGGACGAAACGGGCATAAATCCTTGTGCAATTTTTTTTTATTTCGAGAAAGGGCGAGAAATAATAAAATGTCACTTAAAATAAACCCATATCCATTGGATCGATAGAAAATTGTGGCGTTTACATTATTGGCCCAGAAAAATATGGATAACTTCCAATAATTTTTTATCCATTTGGCTAGCTATAATTTTCTATTCAACTGGAATAATTAAACAGAAATGGCTATAAAATTAGATGAAATTTCAATCATATTTTTCTGGCCGTCTTTTCGTTATCTTATAAAAAAATTTTTATGAATTTTTTTTGAAAATTTTGTTTTATCAATATGATAGAATAGGCGAATTGCCGAGAAAAACAAAACAAAAATAATCTCTTTAATTGAAATGACAATATTCCAAAATCATTTCACATCCATTAATTAATTCATTTCAGCTTCTGACCACTCGGTTCGAATACGTTAATTAATCGATTTTTTCCCTCTTATATTTTAATGAATTTGTGTCATGGGTTCGGATCCGCTCGACAGATGAACAAAAACTGATACTTTTGCTGTTGGGAGCCCCAAAAAATTCCAATGGAAGGGATCCTTTTATTGTGTAAATTTTTTAAAAATTATTCACCCATCGTAGAATCCGCCCTCGCTGATCCGAATGTCAATTGGATTCTGTCGAGCATCCAATTCTTCCCACATATTTTCCCATTTTCTTTCATCCCATGCAATTGGACAACGGCTGAGCCAAAAGTCTCTAATTCCATATTCCAGTGTCAATTTCTCCCCAGTCTGTTCGTTGATCAGATCAAATGGCACAATGAAGTCAAGCGGAAAGAACGGGCGAACATGAACAATTAACACAAAAGTAACAGGAGATAAAGCATTGGAAAATGCCTAAAATGGGAAAATCACAGAAAAACGTATTAAACGCCCGATGTAATCACCGCTTTGAGCTGTTCTATCATTGACGACCATGACGACCATTGATGCCCCGGTGAATTCACAATGCTTTTGATCCACTTGGGCCAACCATCCGGACGAGGCGTGAACAACCATTTGGCCACCGCTTGGCCATCCGACGCATTGGCACTGTCATCGGGCGGAAATTCGGGGAGAACCTAGTCATCGAAATAGACAATGTGAAGAGATGGACACTCGCTGAGCAGTGACGGAGCCAATTGACGCAAACGGCGAAAAGCGATGGAGTTCAAATACAGCATATGAATAGAATGGCGAAACATTGGCCAAATGTTGAGCAAAACGAACTCCGAAACGCGAATCCGATAGTCCTAAGTGTTTTTTATTATCCATCAAAATTTCAAAAAAAATTCGATAATTTTCATATAAGTCCATGATATGAGAAACGCAAAAAACCAAGTTTTTTTTGAATATTTTATTTATACTTTTTGAAATTAACGAAATTTACAACAATTACAATTTAATTAGTTTTACCTGATGTCCTGCTGTTCTATGAACTCGGGCGTTTATTTTGATGAACAAGAATTTGGCGCTGTTCCTTTTGTACATTTTTGTTTTAATTAACCACCCATCCAAAAAAACAAGACTTTTTTTGTTTGACACAATTTTTGTCGAAAAAATTGTCCAAATTTTATGGCTTTAAGCCAGTTTTTAAGAAAATAGAGGATTTTTAGGGTCCGAGATGACCACCAAGTTGCGCAAGGTGTCCCCTCATCCTGTCTGCCAGGGATGGGACTGGATTCAGGAACCCCAGATTTTGGGTCCGTAAATCAGAAATTTTTTCGATTAGCATGGACCTGGATTCAGGAAGGGACATGTTTTGAATTACTCAATCCAAATGTAATTAAAGCAAATTTTGCTGTGCACCGGACGGTCGGGCATTGGAAATGGCACAGAATTGGTATAATTAATAAACACGGATAGTTTCGGCATTGTTCCCATTTTGTAAATTTTTATCCATTTCCAAATTGTCAATTCCTTTTTGCCATCCAAATATTTGTCAATTAAAACATTGAAACGAGGTGAAAGAAGTGCCAATTTGAGGCCGAGTTGGAGACGACCAAAAAAATTGAAAAATGTCCATCCAAACGTCAAAGAAAACCCAGCTAAAATCCGGGGAAGCGAGTTAAAAGCCAATAATTTCTCACATTTTCCTCAAAATTCGTTTTTTTCATTTTCTTTGGCACGCGAACACTTAGCCTTTTTCCAAATGACATAATTGAACCCATCGGCGGTTGTTGTTCATGTTCACCAATTTCGGTGGAAGTTTCATCGGCGGAGGAAAGCTTTTGCTTTTTTCTGACGGGCGATGCCATTAAAAAATAATATAAATTTGCCTAAATGAAAAATTTTGTAATAAATTTTAATTTAAATATTTTGAATGCAATTTAATCTGATGAAAATATAATACTAAATATGTTCATGGAATGGGAGATCCGACGTTTAATAATGCCGACAAAATTAATGAGCAAAAATGGACATACGGGCAAAGAATCCGCAAAATAATAATCTAATTAAAAAATATTTAAAATAGGAAAATAAAAAATATATACTAAATTTAAAATTTGTACTTTCGTTCAGCTTTTATAGCACTTATTTCAGGCACCGGCGAAATCTAATCCTAATTTGTTCAGATTGAGAGTTTTTGGTCAATTAAGTCATATATAAGGCATAAAATTATTGGAAATCCATATTTTTTTCCTGGACTGTGGGAGGCCTGAAAGGCATGAAAAACATGTTTTTAACTTGGTTTGAAGCTTCTAGGATGGATTTCTATATCCATTTTTTCCATATATTTCCATATTTCGCGATTTATGCCCATATTTCCATATTTGTCCATATTTTGGCATTTATGTCCATATTTTATGCCCATATTTTGACATTTTTCCTAAAAACCTCTATTGGAACGGCCCCCGGCAGCCAATATCCTTAAGTGGCCCGGTTCCACCCAACCTGTAATGGGACGCGGTATTCAAGGCTTCGGCACTTGGTTTAAGCGTTGGGTACCAAGAAGAACGGCACAACCTAGTAATCTTGGCCCCGGAAGGAGCGGTTTTTTGCTCCCCCCGTGGGGCCGACCCCCGCCCTGAACCGGCTGCACTCAATTGTCCCCCGCTCTAAAAATTGGGAAATTTTCCCAATTTTTGGAGCGGGGTTTTTTTTTTGGCCAGTTTCTGGCACTGAACTGTCTCCCGCTCCAAATATTGGGAAATTTTCCCAAATTTTGGAGCGGGGGCTTTTTTTTGTCCTCGTCAGCATTGAAATGGAGAAAAGCTCAAAGAACAAACAAAAATCAAAATGATCGGCCATTTCTCGAGTGATCAGTTCTTCTGCTGATCACTAGGCTTGGCGGTATTCGAGAAAGATTTTCTGTCGCTTTGTCCTATTGGTGGAGACAGCGGCCTAAATTAAATGCAATTTGAATTGGATGATGTATAAACAGCTATTAATTGGTGTAAAGCCGAGAAACTTGGCCATAATTTTTTTTTTCGAAATTTTCTTAAAATGGCCATACTTATCGTTTCTTTTCTGTAGTGATAATTATAAAACGGTTAGACTATAAAAGAATGATTTCAAAATTTCTTTTGCTGAATATGTCAGTAATTATATTCTTGCTCTTTCTCTCATTTTTCTAATTAAAGTCATTTAAAAATCTGATTTTTTCTCCCATTTTTATGATCACTTTTTTTTCATTTTTCTAATTGTCTTATTTTAAGGTAACATCAACACAACACAAATCAATTGGAAAACGGGAAAAGTGTGCTAATTGAACAAAAAAATGGAACCGACTGTAAGGAATTACTTAAAAATTACAAAATTTTCATTTATTTTCAATTTTTTTTTTGTGATTAAGAAGTCTCTGTTCGAGAAAAAATTTCAGTTTTTTAATGGAGAAATTTCATTTTTTTGTCTGAGCATCGCTAAACAAATAATTCTTTGGCTGATTGACCTTCATAGCATTATTTTAATTGAAAATTTGCCAGTCTTTGACTAAGTTTTTCGTGTTTTTTCAGTGTAGCCGCCAAGTTCCAACAAGCGAATTAAGAGGCCCCAAATTGGAGTTGTCTATTACAAATGTCCAGCCAATTTGGTATGTTTTCTTCCTTGAAAATTGTCCCATTTTTGCGACAAGCATTCATCATTCCAGAAAAAGTTTCGGTCACATTTCCCGATTTATTTCCATACTTTACATTTTCTAAAAAAAAATTTTTTTTGCGGTATCAGTTATAAACCGTATCAATTATCAAAATAATGTTTTAGCAAAGAGTGGAAAGTAAGGGGAGAAGAAGCATTGGAAAAAGCCTAAAAATGGGAGAAAAAATCAGATTTTTAAATGACTTTAATTAGAAAAATGAGAGAAAGAGCAAGAATATAATTACTGACATATTCAGCAAAAGAAATTTTGAAATCATTCTTTTATAGTCTAACCGTTTTATAATTATCACTACAGAAAAGAAACGATAAGTATGGCCATTTTAAGAAAATTTCGAAAAAAAAAATTATGGCCAAGTTTCTCGGCTTTACACCAATTAATAGCTGTTTATACATCATCCAATTCAAATTGCATTTAATTTAGGCCGCTGTCTCCACCAATAGGACAAAGCGACAGAAAATCTTTCTCGAATACCGCCAAGCCTAGTGATCAGCAGAAGAACTGATCACTCGAGAAATGGCCGATCATTTTGATTTTTGTTTGTTCTTTGAGCTTTTCTCCATTTCAATGCTGACGAGGACAAAAAAAAGCCCCCGCTCCAAAATTTGGGAAAATTTCCCAATATTTGGAGCGGGAGACAGTTCAGTGCCAGAAACTGGCCAAAAAAAAACCCCGCTCCAAAAATTGGGAAAATTTCCCAATTTTTAGAGCGGGGGACAATTGAGTGCAGCCGGTTCAGGGCGGGGGTCGGCCCCACGGGGGGAGCAAAAAACCGCTCCTTCCGGGGCCAAGATTACTAGGTTGTGCCGTTCTTCTTGGTACCCAACGCTTAAACCAAGTGCCGAAGCCTTGAATACCGCGTCCCATTACAGGTTGGGTGGAACCGGGCCACTTAAGGATATTGGCAATCTGTAAAAAAATGAAGACTTCCCGCGATGACAGAGGCTAGCAGAGCTAGCTTGCCATGGGGGCTGGACGGGGACGAACATGTTGACGAGTTCATGCCGAGTCGCGCTGATTCCGTTCAAAACTTTCATTTCAAATTTGCGGGGGTTACGCCCACACCAAATTGTCTACGAAGGGCACAAAATTCATGTCCTAATTTCCCCTGACTGCGCGGAAGTGAATTTTAATTATATGTTTTGAGAAATGGTTGATCTCATCACATTTTAAACGGATTTGATGCTCTCTAATTTTCTCTGATCAGAAAAATGCTCTCAATTTCATTTGTTCGTTTTTTTCGAATATAAATATGATTTTTTGCTTGGCTGCTTGAGTTTTACTTTTTTTTTTTTTGAGTCTCGCATATTTTCTCGACTCTCACCCAATTAAATCTCGATCGGATTGCGATTATCCAATTTTTTGCCAGACACACCGGCAAATTTGTAGAAAAATAACAAATTTATTCCCCAAAATTGATCCAAATGTGTTTATTTGTTTGATTTCTGTTTCTCTGATCACACACTCCGACCGATCACTTTTGTTCATCGATTCATTTTCTGACAATTTAGCAGCAGGGCTCTCACGAAGCCTCAAAATTTTTTTCATTTAATCTGCGCGTCTGTGAGGAAATAAAAAAAATTTTCGAGAGATTTTTTCCCTTTGCCTCCCTAAACCGGGTTAATGAAAAAAGAACATTCAAAAATTTCTGAATCTAAGGTTTTCTTCCGGGTAAAATGATGAAGGAAGCAATAAAAATTGTTGATATTAGGGCGCCGGACTTTTCGACAGTAAAAATTAATTATGTTTCAAATTTAGGGGTTGTAAAATCGTTAAATTAACCCAAAAATCAAAAAAAATAAGCCAAATCAGTATTGGGATAAACAATTTTTAATAATCAAAAAGAAAATAAATAAATTTTGGAGATGAATTTTTGAGAACATTTTTCATTCTTTTATGGGTGTATTTGTAAAATTTTAGTGCCCGATTCTTATGGAATATTTTTCTGAAAATTTTCTAGGAAAAAAATGACAAGCAATATAATTTATTTTACTAAGAAGTATTTGTTTATTCACAATGAATTAATTACATATACATAAAATACAAATGGAAATGGACGAATTTGCGGCGAACAAGCAAAGGTCAAATACAATACAAATAAATTAGCTAACTAACTATACACAATACAATATTGTTGGAATGGCACAGTGCCAGCCAGCATCATTTGGGTCACATAATCGCATCAATTAACCATCATTTAATTCATTCATTCAATTCTGCTGCTATGGTTGCTGATCACTCGGTCCGGGAGAAGCGGCGTCGAGAAGACTGAAAAAATTAAAAGATTTAAATTACATTTAAAAGCTCATTCAATTTTCACCCCTCGTCGAATCCGCCGTCACTAATCCAAATTCTAAGCCGTCTCGGTCGAGCAGCATTCAATTCTTTCCACTCATTATCCCAATTTTGCCATCCAATTGGACAACGGAAAAGCTCAAATTCATCTGTGCCATAGTGTTCCAGTGTCAATTGCTCCCCAGTCACTTCGTTGATCAGATCAAATTCCACAACGAAGCCAATTAAGCTTGACGAAAGCATCAAGTAAATGTGGAAAGTCACTGGCGAAGAAGCATTGGAAAATGCCTAAAAATAGTGGACAAAAATATACAGAAAAACCAATGAAATAGGACGGAAAAACATAAAGTTGGCTCAGACTGAGTCGGCCCGTTCCGATGCTCACCGTTCCGAGCTGTTCCATAGAAGCCGTCCATTGATCCACCGACAAATCCACATGGCATTGGAGCCACTTGGGCCCACCATCCGGACTTGGCGTGAAAAGCCATTTGGCCATCGTTTCGCCTTCCGATGCCACGGCATTGTCATCGGGCAGAAATTCGGGAAAAATGGCATCATCGAAATCGACAAGACGAAGTGCAGGACAATCGGTGAGCATTGATGGGTCCAATTGGCACATACGACGAAAAGTGATGGCGTTCAAAAAAAAGCCACGAATTGAATCACGGAACATTGGCAAAATGTTGAGCAACACAAACTCCAAAATGCGAATGTCTTCACTGATAATGTCCAAATCCACTGTATAAGTGGCGGCGAAAGAATGGTGAAAATGGCTGAGAAAAGTGAGCACATTTTGATCGATGTACCTGAAATGTGCATAATCAGTGATTACAAATAATTCCAATCTAAACAAATAAAAATTTTCAAGAAAAATGGGCAAATTTTTAAAAATGGACACTAAAAAGGTTTTTTTTTGGCGAAAAACGGCTCCATTTCCCTACAAAACACACCTCCTAATTCAGGGTTTCTAAAAATGAAAAAAACACCCCTAAACAGCGAATTCTTTAATTCAGCCCCCCCCCCCCCCCGAAGCCAAGGGTTTACCTATGCGCTGATCTAAACATTTTTTACATGATCCGAATGTGTCCGCTGATTCCGATCACTTTGTTCGGCAACAGTTCTTGCGGAATTGACAATGGATTTCCATCGGATTTGACAATTTGCATTTGTTTGGTGCCCTTTCTGTCAATGTCCCATTGGATTATAAATTGTTTGTTCAACGTCCATTTGCGTGTCTTGAAATGTTCGTCGACGATGCGACCAAAGCGGCGGTTGACCAGTGCAATTTCGAGGCCCAACTGAGAAGGCGAAAGAAAGTCGAACACTTCAAGCCAACAATCGCCAGAGATAAAGCTGAAAAATTGAAGAATTTTTCGAAATTTTTTTAAATTTTTGTTTTACATTTCTTTTATGGGAGAGAGGAGTCGTTTTTTGACATGACCCGAAAAGAACCAAAGAATGCTGCCACCGGCGGCCAACAGAAAAGTCACGGCACACAAACTGAAAAATGAATTGGGCAAATGAATGAACAAACGAAAGGGAGGGAAAAGTAGTGAAAGTGAACGAATCAAAAAGTGAAGTTTTTAATTATTTTTTGAGGCCGGTGAATTTATGTAAAACTTCAAAATTGGTTTTGAAATCCCAATTCTTTCCAAAAATTGAGCAAAAGAAATGAAAGTGAAAGAAAGAAATAATAAACGTACCGAAGTGCTGAAGAAGGCATTTTTGCAGCAACAAAATGATCGGGGAAAATTTCGGTTTAAAATGAATGAGCGAATGGGAATGAGGAGGGGAAGAAGAAACAAGGGCATTTTTATACTAAAAATATTAGCGTACATTTGAGTACCGTTAGTGAAAATTTTCCCCCATTCATTGACACACCAAATTCAATGCACGTTGGCTGGCTTATATAAGGGGAACGCTTCGAACAAAACATTCAGCAGGTACTAATGCAGTTGGTAGGCACGACGACATTTCGCCTACTGGACATTTCGCCTACGAAGCCAAAATCGGACGTTTCGCCTACTAAGCCAAAATCGCACACTTCGCCTACTGACATTTTGCCTACTAGACATCTCGCCTACTGACACTTCGCCTACTGGACATTTCGCCTACTAAGCCAAATTCGGACGTTTTGCCTACTAAGCCAACATTTGACATTTCGCCTACTAATTTTTGCCTACTGAAAAAATGCTAAATAGAAAAGAAAAAAAAGTGTGAAAGAGTAGAAATGCTTTATCTTTCGATCAAATAAGTTCGTGAAATACTTGCGAGTCTTAAAAAGCCAATAAAAAGCCCCGCCTTCATACAAATGAAGATAGTGTACTGAATTTTGAGAGTGCAGCCGCAAATGCAAAACAATTTGATGACTTAGAAAAAATATATGAGGCTTCGAAAATTTGTTTTTGAATAACTTGTTAGCTAACCCTTTTTTGCTCTTAAAAACCATTAGTTTTGTTCGTATTTTTTCTCTATCGATATGCAAAAATTAAAAAAAAATCTGTAAGGCGAAAAAAAAAGTTCTATAGAGCGAAGTAAATTCGGTTTTTCTCTATTAACAGAGATAAAGAAATAGTACGCCATAATTAGAGATGTTTTTTCCCTGCCCTCTCTATTTATTGGTACACATCTCGTTTTTTCGGACGGTGTGTATAGCGAAATATAAATCAATTTAGAATACAGAAATTCGCTGTCGAAGATCTATTAGGTTAGTAGGCGAGATATTCAGTAGGCGAAATGTCCAGTAGGCAAAATGTCAGATTTTAGGTGAGTAGGCAAAACGTCCGTATTTGGCTTAGTAGGCAAAACGTCCGAATTTAACTTAGTAGGCGAAACGTCCGATTTTGGCTTAGTAGGCGAAATGTCAATAGGCGAAGTGTCAGTAGGCAAGATGTCCAGTAGGCGAAACGTCCGCACACCCAGTTGGCACGCCACAAAAAAAAAAATTGTTTTAAAGTCGTATAAAAAATGTTTCCAGGCTTTTCGAGGGCGTTGGTTATGAATCCGACCTCCATTTCGACCAATTTAAAGTCCCGGACGCAAACTCGAGCATTTGGTCGAAAGTCAAAAATACTTTCATGAAGTTTTTAAGCAGAGAAATTATTTAATTAGTCCATTTATGCTTTAACTTTTTTAGCTAATCGAATCGACGTAAAAATATTGTTCTAATTTTGACATATTGTTTATCATATTTATTTGTAAAAAAGTTTTTTTAAGAATTTTTGACTTTCGACCAAATGCTCGAATCTGAGTCCCGGACTCTAAATTGGTCGAAATGAAGGTCGGATTCATAATCCTCCCTCGAAAACATTTTTTATACGACTTTAAAAACGAGGTGGACCACCCTAATTCATTGTGTTCGTCAGTATTTTCATCACTGTTTTTTTTTCTATTTGCCAATTGCGTCAAAGCATCGTTCTGTTTCTTCATCTATCACAGCAAACGGAAGAAGTCGTACACGTGGCGGCATCATGGGGAAGAAGATCGTCTACTTCAAATTGATGCAAATTGTGCTCACTTTGGCCATCATTTGGCAACTCCGTTCACTGCACCAATTCTGCGGCACATTTGCAGACCCAAAAGTGCTGTTGTTTTTGGAAAAATTGCAGAATAATCAGCCAATTTGGATTTTGTATATGAGTTGTATATATCGTTCGATTCGTCTCGATGAGAGAAGTCGAATGGTGCAATTTTAGGTGTCGGCAACACAATTCCAAACAAAGTTACAGACCCCCAGGACTGAAGTGTCCATTAAAGTTGCACCGTTCGACTTCTTCCAGCGAGACGAATTGAAGGATCTATCTACCTATATAATTCATATACAGAACCAACCTTGGCATTATTCTTCAATTTTACCCTGGTTTTTTGTTGCCAGACCCATAATGATGATGATGTTTTTCAGGCCTTCATCCATGACAACATCGCCGTTGGCCATTGCAAAAGCATTACGCTCATTGGAAAGGACTCAAAAAGTGGCAAATTCGGCGTTGTGTTCGACCAGGACAAATGGCACAATCTACTGCTGTTCATGATGAGCAGCACCAATGTCCAACGAATCGAAGAATACAAACACCAATTCTTGGACGAATTGGCCGCGAATTTGCCACCCGCTGGACGCCATTGTATTCCGATAACCGTCAGTCTGCAAAAACATATCACAAAAATGAATTTAAAAAAAATTTTTTTTTTTTTTTTAGATTTCGCTGTTTGACTGGATTGGCATGGACAGAAATCGCCTCAACATTGGCACTTTGTCCAATTTTTCCGGCCAATTGTTCGTCACATTTTGGTCGGCTGTCCTCCTTCTTAGCACAGGCATCATGACAAAGCTGCTGTGCTCTGTGGAAGAATATGAAGTGAGCGAGCGCGCCGTAATATGTGGCCACGACAAATTAAACCCGACAAAAATCGTGACCAAAATTGCTTTTATGTCAAAATCCGTTGGATTTTTTGATCGAATTGAGATCAGCTTTCCTCGTGTTGAGTTTAATTTCGAAAAAATCGCTGAAAAGTTGCTCAAAAATTTTTTCTTGGAATTTTCTTACTAAGAAATTGCCTAAGAATTTTTTTATCAAAAATTTCTAGGTTTGAAAAAAAAATTTTTTAGAAATTTCTGCGGCGATATTTTGTCTCGGCGATATTTCAGGCACCGATATTTGTCCCGTCCCCTAAATATTGTGCTTTTCCCCCACCCATTCCCCAATTTTTTCAAAAAATATAATTTTTGTTTTTACCAGTTTCTGTGTTCACAAATTGCTTACTTTCTTCATTTGTTTTTTGTTTTTAAGTTCATTGCCTGTTTCCTTGCCCTTCCTTCTGGTCTTATGCTGGTGTTTATCTGCTTCAATCTCATCCAATTTGCTGATCAATTGGACGGACTTTTGGACTTGCGTCAACTTTCGCGCGGATTACACAGATGTGCCTTTGGTCACTTTGGTGAGTTTTGAAATTTGGAGGGATTTTCAACGTCAGGAAAACCGATTCTGACAGTCATTTTGACCAATTCCGAACCTCGGCTCTTGATTCAAATGGTCAAATAAAAATGAATTTTTGATTGGGTAATTTGTTTAAATCCGGTTTCAGGGTTCAAATTAGTCCAAAATGGATGCCAGGGTGAGTTTTCCGACCCTGAAACCTCTAAAACACCTTTTTCCTAAAATTTTTTTTTGTTTTTTTTGCATTCTGAACACAGTTAAGTGTACCCCATTTTTAAGATGCTCAGCATCGTCATGCTGTTTTCGTCCGTCGTGCTCTTCAAGAACAAGCATTCGCTGGCCCGTGAGTGCTTCTACATCTGCCGAATGTACAAACAGCTGCAGGAACAGCAGAAGAAGAACAAGTGCGGAAGTGCCATCGTGTGGACGACTGAAGCAGAGACGAATGGCAACGATGCTGGTGCCAACAAATATAACCAAATATTTATATATATATATATATTAAATCAGGATAATCTATTCCTTCCTTCCATAAAATGCTGTGAATACTTTTCATTTTAGGCCATTGTCGCCACCAGCGGAAAAAGAAGAAGCGGATCAAAGCAATGAAAAGGTGTGCTCGACGATTCACGGGCCCAGTGATCAGCGGAATGAAGAAGCGGGGAATGAAGAAGCGGATCAAAGCAATGAGAAAGTGTGCTCGATGCATCACGGGCCCAGTGATCATCAGCGGAATGCAGCGGATTATGAAGAAGCGGATCAAAGCAATGAGAAAGTGTGCTCGACGATTCACGGGCCCAGTGATCATCAGCGGAATGCAGCGGATTATGAAGAAGCGGATCAAAGCAATGAGAAAGTGTGCTCGACGACGCCCAGGCCCAGTGATCAGTAGCGGAATGATGAGTGATCATTTGAGAAAATGTCGTCCGCTGACTGCGCGGAAGTGGATTTTAATTATAGGTATTTGAGAAATGGTCGATCTCATCGCATTTTAAACGGATTTGGTGCTCTAATTTTCTCTGATCAGGAATGTTCTATCACTTTTATTTGTTTATGCTTTTCGAATATAAATATGATATTTTATATGTTTTTTTTCTGACATTTTTCATGATAATATAGGAAAACTCGGTTAAATAAGATTTAACAAAAAACTTTTTTTATTTAAAATTTCTTTAAAAGCGTGCGTTTAATAATTTTTAAAAAATTGTTTATATAATTTGAAATCATTTTTATTTTTTTCTTCGGAATTTCTCTAGCTTTACCCCAAATTTCCAAAGAATTCCTTCAAATTTTCAGTTGACGAAGCGAACCATCGGCGGGGGTACAAAATTTTTAGCTTTTTAAAAGTTAGCGTCAACAGACAGAAGTTCATAAATTCATTTCCAATTAAGAATCAGAAAAACAAATCATTGCCACAAATCAAATCAAAATGGACATTGTTCAAATTGTTGTCCTCCGAATTTTCGTCTTTGTTCTTCCGCTGAACCGCCGCCGTTGTCTCCCAAATTGGGCATCGCTTCAATATCCAATAATCAGCATCTTCTTGCTTCATCAGTGCCAGCTTCTCATTGGTCCGTTCGTTCACCAATTCAAATGGCCCAATTGGCGTTGAATTGTTCAATTTGAAATTCATTTGGTAACTGACTGAAGAGGTGGCACAGAGAAATGTCTAAACAATGGTAAACGTAAATTAGGGACATTCGCTTAATCAGTCGTTTAACAAAAGTGTGGTCACACCTCTTTGAAACTGTTGATCCATTCGAGGTTTGGTTGTTGTTTCAATGAAAGGCAACGCAATTTCTTCGGCCGTCCATCGGTGGTCGGAATGTGTAACCATTTTGACAACACTTGGCCAGACGTTGGAGTTGCATTTGGCCCATCAAAATCACCAAGCACATCAGGCAACAGATCCCCATTTGATTGGAATGAATTAATGTTGAAATCCAAGAGAATTGTCGGCGATGTGAGGCGAAGCAATCTGCCCAAATGACCACCATAGTCAAATTCCAAATGATGGACATTTATCTTCGTAAAAATGGGCAAAATTTGACGGACAAAAACATCCCAAATTGGCTGGACAAAGCTATCGGATGAACACAAATGCAAATACAAATTGATGCATTTGTCCCAAATTTGCTGATTGGCACGGAGAAATTCGATGACGGAATGATCAATGTAACTGAAAAAAGGGCAACATAAAATGCGTTTAACACAGAAAATTTTTGTAAGAATTACCCAATCCGAATGTTATGAAAGCGAATTTTGTTCGGTAACGGATAGTCGGGCAATGGAAAGTCCATAAATTTGGTGCCGTTGAGCATAATAATTTTGCTTTTAGTTCTGCTGTGCTTTTGTAAATTCTGATTCGTCTCCAAAGTGTCAATTCTGATTGCCACCGCAATGCGCGTCAACCAAAGCATCGAAACGTGGCGAAAGAAGTGCCAATGTGAGGCCGAGTTAAGGACGACGAAAAAATGGGAGAATATCCATCCAAACATCCGTACAAATCCAACTGAAATGCGGGAAAATTAATTAAATGATAAATTCGAAAATTCCTCATATTTTCTTTAATTGTCGCTCCATTTTGTGGCAATTAGCTGCACACTTTTGTCGTGAGCGCCCAAACGTGCGCGCCCAAACGCAGTGGACCCCAAATTCTCTGCCTTTTATATGGGTTTTGTTTTCTCATAAATCGCAACTTTTTTTTTGAAATTTTGTTTCTCTCAATTTCTGTCTCAAGTTTTTTTTTCTTAAAATAAGCAACAGAAAAAAGTTAAATTCTAAGAATTGAACCCAAAATCTTCGGACAAGTTTATTTTTACTAAAAAGTTTGTTTGCTGAAATAGTCAATGAATTATATGTAGAAGCGAAAGTTCTTTGATTTTTCGAATTTTAATTACTTTTTAAAACAATCAAAAAATCATAGTTTTGGGAATTTATAAATACAAGCAAATAGCAAATACAGACTTTAATAAAGAATTAATGAGAATATCCGAAATTCAGCTTTTTCGCGAATATTTGGCATAATTTTTTTTCTGATCACTCCATTGTGATCTGAGAATACTAAAATTGGGCTGGAAAATTTTTTTCATAAAAACCATCTGAAAGAAAACAAAATTCTCTACAAAATGGCTTTTGAATGATGGCTCTACGCCGCTTATTCGCTGAGTTCATAAAAAATTCAAAAATATTTATAAAACCATAAAGTTTTTTAAATGATCAGTAGGGCGCGGATTTTTAAGGGTGAAAAAGTCCAAAATAGCGAGCTAAATAGGGGCAAAAAATTCGCGAAATAGGAGCGAAAATAGGGGCGAAAAAGTTTCAAATATAGGGGTGAAATTTATTAAAATTGCTGTTTTCTCTATGTAAATTAGTTAAAATTAAGTCAAACAATTTATTCACTGATTGCAGTTAGAAATGAAGTACTTTCGAAATTTTCTTTTCGGATAAATACTAGGTGAGTTTTCGTCTATTTTTCTTGTCTATCATTTGTCCACTTTCGGACAAATGATCATCGCCAAATTGAGCAACAACAAAAAAAAATTCGCCCCGAAATTCGCGACATGCTCATATTTTAATTTTAAAACTGGAAAATTAAATTGTAAATTTATTTGAAATTTTTTAATGAACATTTTCAAACTTTCACATTATTAATTTAAGGCGAATTTTGCCTTTTTTAATAAATTCTCTTGTGAAAATGCAAAAACAAAAAGGGCTCTTTTAAATATGCCTATTTAAATGACTTTAATTGCTGTCCTTTCGCTTACGACCATACCACGTTGAAAGCACGCCATCCCGTCCGATCTGGCAAGTTAAGCAACGTTGGGCCTTCTTAGTACTTGGAACGGAGACGTCCTGGGAATCGAAGGTGTTGTAAGCTTTTTTCTTTTTTTCAATTTTCAATTTATTTAAATTTTTAATAATGAGGGGAGGGGGAAAGAGCAGTCCAAAAATTCTAAAAATAATTTTGTAATTTGTAAAATGACTGCATTAATAAATAAGCAATGGACTCGCTTTCTCGCTTCTCATCAAAAAGGCTTTCATGTGCGATTAAATGAATGAAATGCCCAAATCGCCCTTTGAAAAACGCCCATCCTTTTTAATGCATTTAAAAAAGCGATTAAAATTTATTTAAAAAGATTAATAGACAAAAAGAAGCAAATTGATTAAATGACAAAATGTCGTTTTCAGTTTTTGTCCTTTTGTCGCAGTTTCCGCTTCTCATTTTGGCTGCACAATTTGCGTCACAACCGTTGTCCCAATTGGTTGGCATTTGCCACGGCATTCCTCCGCCGACTTTCCGATGCCTTTCTTCTGGCAGAACGCAATGCAATCCTCCAATGTGCCCACAAACTGATGCGTTTCCGTTACTTTGCTCACAAATGGCATATTCTGTCAATAATTCAATAATCATTTGGCCAATTCTCATTCGGCTAACCAATGTTAGCTGCGGAATGGCCTCTGTTTTGGCTTGTGCTTCCGTCCCCGTCGGCATTGGCACGGGCTGACATTTTTTTCGGCATTCTTCCGCCGTTTTTGCTATGCCTTTCCCCTGACAAAATCTGACACATTCGTCCATCTGCAGAAATTCGCGAGTTTCACTCATTCTGCTGATTATTTGCGTGCTTGGCTGAAAAATGGTGTAAATTCGTTAAGCAAATTGCCATAATTTAATGCAAATTTTTACAATTTGAATTTGCTGCTGGCTAAGCATTCGAAATGGCATTGAAATTTGGCATTTCGTTGTGCATTTTTGAGTGCGTCCATCTGATTGAGTTTCGCATTCCGTTTTACAATTCGTTGGAATTTGCGCAACATTTTCCTGTGAGAAAACTCATCGGATGTCAAACCCAAAAATACCATCCTGTGCATTTTATTTTAATATTAAATAATAAAAATAAATAAATAAATAACCTTTTTAGATTTATTATTTTATTTTATTTTTTACCAATTTTCTTTTCTTTTTTCTTGTGTGAATTTTTCTCTCTTACCGAATCTGTTGCGTTTCTTTTCTCGCGAATTTCATTTATCGCTTTTGTATCACTCAAAAAGACGAGAAAAGATAAATAATAAAATACAATTAAAGTATAAAAGATCATTTAAAAATGTTTTCTGAATCTCAATTGATCAATTATTAAAAACAAAACAAATTTAAATTTAAATATAAAATGATTGTTATAATATTATATGAATAATTTCTTTGATTCATTTATATTATTTCTTATTCATTATTATTATTCAAAAACATCGTAAACATAAAACAGAAAATGATTTGCTCAGAAGAAAAATTCCACCGCTCCTTTTCACCGCATTTTTCTCATTTTAAACTTTACGACGGAATTTTATATTTCGGTAAACGAAAATAATAACAAAATCAAATGAAATATTTTGGGAATTCAAAGAGAAATAATGTAAAAAAGTAATGAAAGAATAAATAAACACAATTTAAAAATAGAAATATTATTATTATTTTTTTGACAGAACGCTGGGCGAAAGAACGGAGGCCATCATAGCCGATTCTGTGAGCACCGCCGGTGAGCCGACGGTGGGCGACAAAATGCCACCGCCCAAAATCTGTGGGGACAGAATGTCGGGACTGAGCACCTTAAAACAATGACAGATAGTAATTAATTGGGTTTAATTGGCGAGAGAAAACAAACGCAATTAATTAATTATTATTGGAAACCGTTGGGCTCAAAATTAATGGGGACAAAGCGAAAGGATTGAGCACATTTGGCGACAACACATAAGGAGTAAGCTGAAAACATTGCTATTTGAATAACATTGGGTTAATTTTTACGATAAACGGTGCCATTGCCATCGGCGAAAGAATGAAAGGGCCGAAAACATAGGGGGACAGAATGTACGGCACGGGCGCGGCCGGGGACAGAATCCACGGGCTGAGGACGGATGGGGCCAAAATTACGGGCGAAAAAATATTTGGCGACAAAATCAGCGGGCCGAGCACAGAAAGACTAAGCGAAAAGTGAATTATTTTTAATTTATTGAGAAAAACTGACCCGTAAATTGGCGTGAACATGTACGGCTCCAAAACGACGGGCTTTAGCACAGAAAGCCCACTGATTTCGCCATTTGGCTGCTGCCTTTTCATTCGCCGCCGATTTTTGGCGCTAAAATGCAAACGGACAATCTTTTCGCGCCTTCTTTTGTCCACTTTGCCCGCAATTTCCTTAATTGCTCTCCTTAATTACTTTTGCATTTCGATTTTGAATTCACTTCCGGAATGTCTCTGGCGATGCGTTCAATTCGTTTCCATACCGCCTCCTCACGTTGGCTTTTGTGCAGTCCATCAAATTCGGCCATTTTCGCCTTCACTTTGTCGGGGAATTCGGCATCTTCAAATGATGGCATTTTATTATTATTTTTGTTTTTTTCCGCTTGCATTGGTCCCGGCACAGCTGGTCGAACTGTGCCCTTCTGATGAATGTCCATCCCTCCTCGTCCAATTCCCTTTTCTGCGCACTTTCAAACGATTTTTCCATTTTTGTGTACGCTGCCAAAATTCGATCATTCGCTTCCGTTATCTCCGGTTCAATTTCAAAAAACAAAACAAATAAACAAACCAATTATTAAACGTTCCAAGCTTTTAATTACCAAAGAAATTGAGTGCCTTCAGCAGTTCCATGGCTTGTTGAACGTGTCCAATTGTCCCCGTCACTTCCATCAATGCCTGCAAAAGTGCTTCTCTGTCCTGCTGGTTCAGTCCGGTCGCTTTTAGTACCTTTTCAAAATGCCATCCAAGCATTTGGCTTTGTGTTTTGCTTTTACCTCGGGTACTGATGCGATTTGCACTCCTTTCGCCTCTTTCTGTGGTCCTACCGTACCACTCTTGTTGCTACCGTAGTGCTGCTCCTCGGCCCGTTTCGTACAATGCAAATACGGTGGGGGAAAGAATCGATTTGGAGGCCTTCGATGGGTCGGGCATTAGTGGAGCAATGCGCGGGCTCATCAGCTTGTAATTTGTCGCTTCCATCTGCTGCTGATCCGTTCCATTGTTTAGCTTTTGCAGCAACGAAATGCCCTGGCGGACAATGCCCTCGGGGCTTAACTAAAGGTCCGCCAAATCAATTACTCTAATTAACGAATGCCCTTCTCCCTCTTTTGGAATTCTTTCCTTACTTTTCCCTTAGGCCCAAACGATGGCTCTTTTCTGTCCATCACCAAGTCGAACATTCGCTTCTCATAAACAGCTAATTAGAGAACAAATTTGTTTATTAGCTTTGGTTTCGGTTTATTTTTACCCGCTCCCGGCGATTCCATTCGCTTTTCGTTGGATTTTTTCAGTCGAACCAATGAATTGAACATTTTTGACCATTTCACTCCACTGGCATTGCTGCTTTGGTTAACATTTGCCAGCTTTGAAATTAAATTTGACACCTAATAAATGCTTTTTAATTATCTAAATTTTATTTCTTAAATTGGCATTCACCCGAATGATTGCCGATCGGTCGTTTTTGCCGGCCAAATTCTCAAGACTATCCGCTTGTCTAATCTAAAGTGTTGAAATATATTTACAAATTAGATTTCTATTTGTTTACCCTGAATTTCTCCTCCAACTTTGGCCTTTCCATTGTCCATTTGCTCTTTTTTCCATTTTCTTTTGACTCCTTTTTGTCCATTTTATTTTTCCATTTTTCTCCTAATCGCTTTTTCCATTCCATCATTTCGTTTTTTCTGTTAAATTTATTTTCTTTTCTTTTATCTTTGAATTACTCTAATTTTACCCTTTTGTTTTACTTTGTCCTTTCTTCGCCTCTCTTTTTGACAATTTTATTATTTTCTAAATATTTAAAATATTTAATTATTTTAAATTATTTTTTTCTACCTTTTTGCCATTAGCTGAAGCGATGATTCGCAAAAGGTAAATTCTGCGCAAATTTGTTAGGCATTTGGCCGATTGCACCAAATCTCGCCTGTCTTCAATTCGGTCCAAACATTCGGCCATCGCTTTTTGTTCGTCTGTGCTAATTAGGGTTAATTAAGGATTGAATTAAATTGTCAAATAATAATTTTAAATTTAATTGTTAAGTATTTATAAATATTTATAAAAGAATTGAATGTTTCACTCACTCGGCAATAACTTTCTGAACAAATCTCTGCCCATTTTGCCCATTATCGCTTTGATGCCACCCGCGTACCAATTCGTGTGCAAATTTCTAACTGAGCCCATAATTCTTTTCATTCAGCCGAACTTTGTCAAATTTTCCCATTGCATTAATTGATTGGAACTTTTCCTCCGATTTTCCTATTAAAGAATAATTTAATTTTAAATTTAAATTTATTATTCTTTATATAAATTATATTTTCAATAAATTCTTACTCACCTTGTGCCGAAATGTTCTGTCCAAACACCGATAAAAGAATTGTTAGCAAAGTGATGAGCAGAAAAACCAAAAACATTTAATTGAATAGAAAAATATGCAAAAAAATTAAAAATTATTTTATTGCCAATTATAAATATTATTGTTAATATAAAGCAATTTGTTTTTGAAATGTTCCAAAAGTGAGTCTTTCGTTTTGTCAGTCGTTTAAATGAAATGCTTTTGTAAAATGGCGAATTTGAACAAAGCCTTCAGAGAGAATGGCATTTGGAGCAAAGCAAAACTAAACGAGTTTAGTTTAAGCGGAAATATGAGAATGAATGGACAAACGAACGAACGAACAAATGAATGAATAAAATGGACTTTTCACCAACGGACTGAAACATTCCATCGAATTGAAAGGGAAATTGTGGCAAAAAGTTGGAAATGAATGATTTTCGAATGGAAATGCCAAAGTTGTAAATCCCCTGTTAAATAAAAAATTAATCCATAAATAAATACATATTGGGCATTTCCTTTTTGCCTTTCTTCGGTTTGGGACTGAATTTCGCGCGGAATAATTTACCCACTTCAATTTGGCCCAATAAATGGCACAATAATCGCCCGCAGGCAATTGTTGTTCGCCCAAACGTATGCCAATCACTTTCCTCTTTTCCAATATATTTTCAATAAATTAAATTGCGCCAATTTTTAATAGGTCGTTAAAACATTCAAATAAATCACACTTAAATCCTTAATTGAGAATGATGGAAAAAGGTCGGAAAATTGCAAAATTTTCCCGGCGATGCCTATCAGCAGCTCGGGCCCTATAACTCCTTAATTTTCCTAAAAATTGGTTTAAAACCGCAAATTGTTTATTTTCCCGACAAAAATCGTTGCTTTATATGACTGGGTCCTTCGTAAAATTTTCATTTTTACTTTATTAGCTTTTTGTTTTTGATCAGCAATGTCTGTCTGCTGCTGATGGTAATGAAAATCTGTGATTAAATTTATCGTATATATAAATTGGTTGTCCTATTTTTTTGAATGAATGAAAAAGCCAAAAGGTGAAAAATGGAATGGCATTTGCAATTTTATCATCATTATCAGTGTTTTTTTAGTCCCAAAAATGCTTCTTCCATACGCCCATCCCATCGGTGTTCAGAAGAGATACGCCGTGTCGTAAACGCCGAGTCCGGCGCCGATGCCGCCCTCATTCAGATGTGCTAATTTGCTGCGGAAGTGATAGCCCTGCTGGACATTTGCCATCACCGTTCCGTCCACCTCGTTGCCCAGCAGAAAGCCGTACACGCACCCAACTCGGGCACCAAAGTCGCCTTTTGGGGTTCAGCTAAGGGCCGCAAAGTGTAATTCTGAGACAAAGGAATTGGCCATAAAATGCCATTTGAAAAGTGAGATTTTGGTTACTTCAACGGTCATCGGATGCAATTTTTGCATTAAAATGTGTGCCGCTTTTTCCTTCCGAGTGAACTTTTGCAGGGCTTCCGTAATTTTCTCAGTCAAAATAGTTGTGTCCTCCAGCATTCTCGGTTCGGTTTCAGCACATAATTCTCCGGCCTTTCCATGGCATCCTTTAAAAAAAGGATCAAAAATATTTCTCTTAAAAAATTCATTCGATGAATTATTTTTGAAATTTAAATTAACAAATTAAAGAATTAAATTTCACTTTAATTGAATTAGTCGCAAATTTAGAAATTAAATTTCGCTTTGCCTTTATTAAATCCCGCGTTTTTTGGTCGTCCTTTTCCATGCCCCACAGCCCGGCAAACACCGATCAATCGTTTCTTCGTCTTCTTCCCTCGGGAAAAATCGTCGCAAAACTTCGGGTTTTGTGAGAAGCTGTCCCAAAATTGATCAAACTAATTATTTTACACTTTTACCTGCTGAATTTTCTTTGTGCAGCTAATTCCAATTGCCAATGACGGCGCCTTCATGCAAAAATTTGCGAATTAATTGCCCAATTAATTCACTTTTTATCCGCTTACAATTGCAGTCGATCGTTCGATCATCCGTCGCCCTTCCATTTGCATTTCGTACGTTTTCAAAAAGGTCGGCCGATAGCCGAGGGCGGACATATTCGAATAAACCACGGCGACCCTTCGGCCGTCGGAGTTTTGCCGAAGCGAAAAATCGTTGGGGTCCAAATGTAAGCTGAATTTAAACTTGATTTTCCATAAATTTGCCTTACTCACTTTTCCATTATTCCCTGCAACGAGTAAAAAATGCATTCGATTTTGCCATCCGAAATTTCCTCCAATTCCGTGGCGATTTGCCGTTGGTCGAATTTGTAAGGGATGAAAGTGGTGGACAGAATTAGCACCACGGCATTCGGGTCGTTGAACAGCTTCCTTCATTTTTAGGGAATTAAAATTTGTTTTGCATGGCCAATGTTTGCCTTTGCCCTTCCCCACCCCTCCCTTACCATGCCATGGAGTGTTTCTCCTTTGCCATGCCATGGAGTGTTTCCCCCTTACCATGCCATGGAGTGTTTCCCCCTTACCATGCCATTAGTTTGCTCCCCTCCCTTACCATGCCATGGAGTGTTTCCCCCTTACCATGCCATTAGTTTGCTCCCCTCCCTTACCATGCCATGTGCAATGATTCTACCAAAGCGGCGTCCGGCTGATTGTCCGGCGATGGTGCCGTGTCCATGCCGACCTGTCGCAACATTTGCCGGTGCAATTCGCTGTTGCGCCGCTTCAGACTCAAACCGGCGACGGAGCCGCTGTTCACTTCGAACTGAAAAGGTAAATTACAAAAAAGAAAGGGAGAATAATCCAAAATGCCCATATCATTTTACCTGCTTAATTTCGTACTTTTTCCTCGCCGTTGCTTTGGTCCGTGACGACATTCAACAGATAATCTTGTATTATTTCCAGCAATAATTAGGCAATTAATTTGCTATTTAACTGATCTTTGGATGAGCAGTGTTATCGGCTGTCGAATGCCCTCCTTCCTCACTTCCTTCACAATTTGCACCATTTTCGCGATGTGTTCGTCCATTGGGACCAAATCTTTGAATGAATCCATCAGAAATTCGTGGTCATTCGCCACTCGGAAATAAAGCAAATTCATTGCTTAATTAACAAATGTTAAATAAATAAATGTTTTTGTTTTCATATTTTTACACCTTTTGGACGGAAAGTTCTTTTTCGAATGAGCTTTTCTGGGAAACGGGGAAGGGGAAGGGAAATGGGCGCAAACTCAAGCAGTGTCGGCACTGAACAAAAGTGTAGCGGATTGATTCTAAATATTGAAAACATTTAAAATTATTTTAATAAATTAAATAAATGCCCTTTTCACCTCGCTTTGGGATCATATTTTCTCAACACCAATCCGTTGTTTTGGGCCCATTCGATCGCGTAAAGTGCCAATTCGTTCAAATGCCTTTTGTCTTTTACCGCATTCACCGCATAACTTTGAATACTTTTTAAATCGACTGAAAATTAATTAGCTAATTAATGAACATTAAAATATTTGCACATTTTAAACAAATAAATAACCATTTTTTGACGTATTTTCCCCCTGCCTCTGATCAGTGCATTCTTCTTCTGCTGGTGGAGAGTTATTTGTTGCATTTGAAAAGTGAATGAAAAGGGTGACAATAAAAAGAAAGGCGAACTTGGACATTTCTTCAGATGGATTTTAATTTTCCATATAAATATTTAAATTATATTATTTATTTATTTAATATTAATCAAATTGCCTTTTTCTAAATTTAAATACTTCAAATGTTTCCTTCCGTTCAGATGAAAAGCACATTTTATTATTATTTGGTCGACTTCCTCTTCCTCATCCGCTTCATTTTTTTTATAATATTTTTTTTAAATTTGTTTTTGTGTTTTTCATAAGATTTTTTGTATTTATTTTATTTAAAACGTAAAATGTTTTAAATAGACACATAAATAAGCAAATAAAAATATGGAAAGGCAGCAAAAAAAAGTCATACACATAATTAATTTAAATACTGTAACCTATACTGTGAGTACACATAATTAATGCTAAATTGATGCTAACACAGTAATTATCGTCATAATTAAAATGGCCAATTCGCCGTGGGCAAATTCAGTCCATCCAATTTCCGTCCCTTTTCGTCTCAGAAAATTCCTTTGCCTTTTCTCACTTTGTGCACTTTTTCTGCTGTCCACCAATCGCTCCACGCGGAAAAGTGCTTCGTCCAACGGCGGAATTATTCGATCAGTGAAAATGTCGCGCAATTTGCGGGCACGCGAAAGACTTTTTGGGTCGGAAATCACCGAAAAAGCGCGTAGAATTTAACTAATTATTATTTTCCAAGTCAATTGAAAGTTGAACTGTTTGAATTGTGTGAAGAACACTCTGCTCGGTCAGGCTGTATTTGTTGATCACTGCTGCCATTCCCATGGCCAACAGCAAATGCGCTTGGTGGGCCTGATTATGGCGACACGTTTAATTTAAAATCAAACGAAAAAGCCGAAGAAGCGACCTGTTCAGCAAAAAGTGGCATGACAATCATTGGCACACCGGCACAAAACCCTTCTCGGACACTTAAAACTGAGAATGAATTGAATGTTCCATTTATTTTGTTGGTTATGGAATTCCCTTTTCTGCGCCTGCCTTTTCAGTCCGCCGTGTGTGATAAATGCCACGGTTTTAGCGTGTGCCAATATTTCCAACTGCGGTACCCACGGCATCATTTTGATGTGATCGCCCAATTTGGGCGTTGTTTTAATTGGGGGGCCGTCGTATGCAAAAATCATGCGATATTCGGAGAGTGCGTTCATTGCGCCAAAAAGTGCGTTTAAAATGCGCGGCGGTGCCAATTGCCAGTCGGGGTAAGAGCCGAAAGCGAAAAGAACGGTGCCGCGGGAGAACGGCACGTTGACAAACTCAGAAAAGGCGGGAGGGAGAAGCGGAACAACGGCACTTCTGCAGTGGGAGCCGAGATTGACCATCTCAGGGCCATCTGAACACAATTGGGACAAGGCCAAGGATTTTCCACTTTCTTTTTGATATTGGCACAAAAACTTGGAATAAGGGAAAAATTGAATTGCAATTTTGGAGAGGCAACAAATGGCCGGGCCCCAAACACCGCCGCCCCATAAGCATAATTGTTTGAAAACAATCCAAAATAAATTGTTTGAGCTCGTGAATAAATAAAAGTGGCAAATTGACTGGGAAAAAAGGAGAATAGCACACAAATTCGCACTTTTTAATTGAAAAAAGCATGGAAATAAAAGCCAAAATTATTCATTCTTACGTGCCAATGGCCATCCCATACGGTCGATGAAGTCCGAGAATTCGTACTCAGTTTGACGGAAGAGTTCGGCCCAAGTAAAGTTTGGCACGCCAAATTTGGCGATGTTTGGCATTGTATAACTTTCAGCTTTGTGTAATTTTGGCGAACAATGTTATTTTATTATTGTGCCAACTCACTGATCCAATTCATTAGCACAATTTCTGCAAAATTTTCATAGAACGCAAATAGACGATGGGAGAAAAGGGAGGGGCGAAAGACATCGCGCGAATCGGTGGGCACAAACGGACAGAAGGGCACACGGGAGACCCAATTGCGACCAAAAAAGGGGAAAAGGGGAGAAAGACATCGGAGATGAAGCGGATTTACAGCTACAGTCAACATTTCATGGAACTCATGTGAAACACATTATTTCTAAAATAATTAAAGTGTTTTTCAAAAAAAATCAGGGGGAGGTGAAAACCTAGAAATACCACTAAATCATTCCAAAGGCTAAAAATGCCATTTGAGAGGCGAGTGAATGCCGAAAAGCGAGGAATGAACCATTTTCAATTAATTTGAGAGACCAAAAATTGTTTAGATTTTTAAGTATTACAATAAAATTAATTTTTAATTCCACAGCTCATTTTCCTCCAGTTTTCGGTGTTCGTCCCACCGACTTATTGCGCGAACGGATTCGGCTGAATTGAGCATTTGTGCGGCAGTGCCATAAACGATCAGATGAGGCCTTGGCCCGTTCCGCGCACTGTCCCAAAAACGGCGTTTGAGAGTGGCCATAAAATAGCCAAATGGCCACATCAAATCGTCGATCACAAGCAAATCCCAATCCTCGTTGATCAGATCGACCATCTGTTGAAGCGAAGAAAGAACAAATAATTTCTATTTTTGGTGGCTAATTGATATTAAATATTTTACAAAAAATAATTGGGATGATTGGTTAAATGCATTTTGCTTTTTTTTCCATTAGATGCCATTTATGACTCCGTTTTGGTTAAGTTTAGGCCTCATTTGTCAGTGCTCGTGCACCTTCTCCGAATGGTTAAGCATCAGTGTGGCCAACTGTTCGTCCGATTGACGGTAAAATTCGGGCAAAGTGACGGAAGAGTCCGTTTGGTTCCAAAAGAATTCCGCAAATGCGTGCCGTTCCGCCTCGTCCTCCACTTCCGCGTGGGGCAACGGCGCGCGAATGTGCCGAATCAGCGGCGACCTGTCGCTCCGATGGATTGTGTCGAGGACGGACACCGCGTGGCCATGACGGGGGCCAACCTCAAAAAGGGTGGAAAAGCATTTGTAAATTAGCAAAGCAATCATTTTATTTTTGCACATTTAATTCCCCGCACTTTTCCATCAGTGGAAACATCGAAGCGAAGTGACTGCCGCGGTCGTGAAACACCGTAAAAAGCACTTTCGCACATTGGCACCATTGGTGGGAGGCGAAAAACAACAGAAGAAAAAGAGTCCATTTGTAGAGAGAAAGCCGCATAAACGCGGAAAATATTTGCAAATAAAATAAAATAATTTGTATGATAATTTAAATTTGAAAATTCCGATCTTTACTAATAAAAAATTTATAAATAAAAATGAACGAATGGTATAAATTGAGCCATTGAAAAAAATTATGTTCGCTGAGACCGAATAATGTTTAGTGAAAGTTAAAGATATTTAGTAGTTTTTTCTTCGGTAAAATATTTAATCCGGCACAATCAAAAAATAAAATAAAATTGGGGAATGGGAAAATTACCATCGGAATAAGAGAAATTCTCAAAAAATTTTTTTTATCAAATCAAAGAATGTAGAAATATTTTATCAAGTAATATAAAAAATGAAAGACGGACGACCAAAGGAAAATGAAAGAAACGGGCAAAAGCAATCGATCAAAAGAAAAATGGAGAAAAGTTCACTTAGATATAAAATAGAGTAGAGCGGGACCGGGAATTTTGGGCAAAACCGGGACCGGGACTTGCCGGGACCTGAGAAGCCGGGACCGGGACCTCGGTTTTTCTTCGGGACCGGGAACCGGGACCAACCGGGAATTTTAAAAATTCAAAAAATTTTTAAAAAATTCAAAAAATTCAAATTTTAATTTATTTCAAGTGAAAATAATACAAAATTAAATTATTATTTTTTATTTAATAAAATCCAAAAGTTAAAGCTAAATTAAATTAAAGAAAATTTTCGGATCAAAATTTCTTCAATTATTTCAAGCAATTAATCATTTGGGCCAAATGGTCGAATATTATTTGAAATTTAGATTTACTTATCACATCACTATTTTCGGCGCGCTTTTTCCAGAAAACTTTTGGGGAAAAAGGTGGTCCGGCGGTGCCGATAGGCGCCGCCGGGGGAAATTTTGAAAATTTGAGTGAGATTTGTTAAAAGATTTTCAACAAAAATGGCTTCTTTTTTGGGATTATTAGGCTCAATTTGTACGAATTTTCATTTAAAAAATGATAAAAATATATCAATTAAAAAAAAATCCGAATGGTAAAAATTGAGCCATTTAAAAATAATTATGTTCGCTGAAACTGAATAATCTTTAGTGAAAGTTTTAGAGATATTTAGTAGTTTTTTCTTCGATAAAATATTTAAGCACGCACAATATAACAAATAAAATAAAATAAAATAAAATAAAAAAAATAAAATTAAAATAAAATAAATTGGAGAATGGGAAATTACCGTCGGAATTTTAAAAGAAAATCAAAAAATTTTTTTTTATCAAGTCAAAGAATAAAGAAATATTTTATCAAGTTAATATAAAAAATGAAGGACGGACGACCAAAGGAAAATGAAAGAAAAGAGCAAAAACAATCGATCAAAAGAAAAATAGAAAAAAGTTCACTTAGATATAAATATACACATAAGTAATAATTGTTGAAAATATTCAACTAATTGCCTAACCGAATATTTAATAGAGGTCGAAAACAGTGGCAAAAACTCAATGTTTGTTTCATACAATTAATTGTTCTTTTCTGATTTGCTTCCTCAATGTGCCACTTTTGCGGCGGACGAACCCTTTGTGATCACTGATCAGCGGATGAGTCATCGGATGCCAAACAGCGCAATGCCAAAATCTGCTCAATGTTTCGGCTACTCTGTTGTGCATCATTTTTTGTAAAAATAATGACAAGTGGATGATCAATTTATAAATTAAATCACCAAATGAATGTTCTTTAATCCTTTTTAGACTCTCTGATGCGATTTACATATTTTTAATAGTGTAAATGTTAATAATTCATTAAATTTGTCTTAATCTTTGTGTGACTGTTTAAATATTTTTGGTTTCATTTTTATTTCATTTTTTGTGATTTTAGCAAAAAAAAAAAAAAGAAAGAAAATTAATTTGACAACAAAATTACAAATTGTAAGCAAATTGTTTTTTCGTAATTCGTTATTCGTTTTGCATTTCTTCCGCAAGATCAGTCTTTTGACGAACAAATTAATCAATTTGCTCACTAATTGCTAAACTATTGCATTTGTTTAAAGAAAAAATCAAAACTTAACACAAAAAAAAAACTTCGCAATTTTCCCTCACTATTACGAACATCAAAACCCGAAATTTGAATCCTGAAAACTGCAAAATTCCTACCAACGAAAATTTAAATGAAAATATTTTTATGGTACTTGTAGGTTTTGTCACCCCCTGCATTTTTAAATAATTTTTTCTAGGCTGAATTAATGTGATGATCACGATTCTGACGTTTATTTTTAGCTATAATGTGTTTCCAACGAGTTATGTGAAAATTCACGCGACCTGAAAACGAAAATAAAATAAATAATTAGATGGTTTCGCCCCTTTTTCATTGAAACCTTTTTTGTTTTAAAAAGTCATGAAAAAATATTTCTAATGCTTTTTGGGGGTTGCTGATCACGAATATGGCATCCATTTTGGCCTATTTCGAATCCTTCAAACAAAAGTCGAAAATTCAAATTTTTCAGAAATAATTTTATGTACGAATCTGTGAGACTCTTTGTTCGAGTTAGAGTCAGGGATTCGATATAGACCAAAAGAAATGTCAGATTCGTGATCAGCACATTAAATCAGCCTAGAAAAAAATTATTTAAAAATTCAGGGGGTGACAAAACCTACAAATACCAAAAATATTTTTCCCATTCTATGTTTATAAAGAAAGGTCAATCTAACGTTTTAAATGCAATTTTTATGCCATTTTATTTGTGTCGTCAAAATGCAGCAGCTTTTGTTTTTTCTGCTTTTGGTGGCGGAAATTGCGCACGGAAAAGGGCAAAAAGAGGAAAAATCCGAGGCAAAATGCGACGAGAATAATAATAATGAAGCGATAAGGTGGAAAATAAGCATAATTAATTGTTTAAATATTCAAATGTTTGTTTTTTTGGTCTTTAGGCTTCATAATTGGGGCGGCAATTTTAAATTTTGCTCCCAAAACATCGAATATCCGCGCACCACCGCCCAAGTGCAACAAATTGTGCGGAGGGCACAAAAGCTGCGCGTTTTTGGCAGTCGGCACAGCTACAACAAAATCGCGGACAGTTGCGGCACGCTTTTGTCAACGCTCGGAATGAATTCGATCATTGCCATCAATGGAAGCCGATCGACCGTAACGGTGCAGCCGGGGATCACTTACACGGACTTGGCACCGATACTTTGTCAGTTGAAAATGGAAAATAAAAGTGGAATTTAATTGCAATTAAAAACGATTAAATATGTTTGAGTTTTTGGACAGATGCCAACAATTTCGCTTTGCCAACTTTGGCCGCAATTGCCGAAATAACTGTCGCCGGTGCCACTCAAACGTGTGCCCACGGCAGCGGACTGCCCAACTCCAACTTGGCCACCCAAGTCCGTTCCATGCGAATTGTGCTGGCCAATGGCACTGAGGCATCTTTTGGCCCGGAGAGTGCCGAACTGCGTGCCGTCGCGTGCGGATTGGGCGCCTTTGGCGTCATCACCGAAGTCGAGCTGAATTTGGTGCCCACCTTCGACACGATCAGCTACAATTTCGTCAGGTATCATACACATACTTCAAAAAGTTGCTAGACCGAACCTAAAAAAGTCGAAAATGGGGGGCGGATAAAAAATTTAATAATAATAACTAATTATTCATGAAATAATATATTTTTCTCTGAAATATTTAATTCTTTATATACATAGTCGTCCAACTAAATTTCCTTAAATTTCAATTCATATTTGTAATTATTTTTAAAAAAAATTAAATACCCATAGAGCTATCGAATGGCATATCAAGAAAATTGAATGTCTATTGGTTACTTTGATCATTTTATTATTTATTATTTTTAAATAGTTTATCATACTAAAATAAATAATTTAATTTAATATTTACTTTCATTTCTTTCTTCTTTTTTTTTTTTTATCTTTGCCCCGTTGAAACTTTTTTCGGTCGATTAACATATTTTGAAACCAAATCCCTTTCAGTGCTTTTTTTTCATTTTTTTTTTTTCAATTTTTCAGTTTGCCAACCGAAAGTCTTTACGCGAATTTTGACGAAATTCAGAAAATGGGCAATAATGTTTTGCTGATGACATCGCTAGCGAACAAAACTTTGTGGGACAAAGTGACGTGAGTAATTAGGGGGGGGGGGGAGAAAGAAAATGGGCCGGATTTTAAATGAATTATTCAAAATGAATTTAATAAAAACATTTCTCGACTAATTATTCACTTAAAATGTATTCATTGATTATTTATCTCAAATTTCACTTTATAATCGCTCAAAACTCATTAATAAATGTTTTGTTAAGAATAACTGTTGTGGCAAATTCATCTCAACACCAGCAAATTGCCAACATTTCCAATTTATTCGGCGCTTCGCTTTCTTTGGCACCGAATCCGCCGCTTGAGTTGGAAAAACAGTTTTAATGATTTCTCTTTTTGTTAATTGTTCAATTAAGGAGCGAAGCGAACAAAGTCCAGCCTTGGTATTATGGGCTTCTGCACTTTCGACTTGGCCTTTCCGGCAGTGACGGGAACGAACTCGAGACTGAGTATTTCGTACCCTACAAAAATGGGGTGCCCGCAATTAAAGCGGCAAGTGATTTTTGAACAATTATTATCAAAAAAAAGATAAAATATTACACAAAGATTAAATGATTTAATTTAAATCATATAGTAATAAAATAATAATGATTAAATTTATTGCTCAATTGATTATTATTCTTTTAATATTTCAGTTATCCGATCTCTTACCACAAATTCGACCTTTGATCGCTGCCTTTGTGATCAGAACAGTGAAAGGGGACGACCTTTGGCTGTCCATGCACAACGGAAAGGGCCCAATGGTGGCCATTCACTTCACTTGGGCGGACAATAGGCCAAGCAAGGCGAACCACGCACTTGCACAGATTGAGAAGGTAAAGCATTCGTATTAGCATCGATATTTTACGACTGATCAGTCGGATCACCCCCATATATTCACAATCTCACATTGATCATTTTCAAATGCCGAACTGTACAAATTAAAGAACGGCACCATCGATTTATCGGTCAATTATATATGCATATTTTCGATTATGTTTTCGATATTTATCAAAAATCGAACGAATCACTTTCCCAGTCTCTAGCACAAAAATATAAGCAAATATATGTAAATCACAGGTGCTAACAAAATTTGGAGCGCGGCCCCACTGGGGAAAATACTTCACAATGAAGCCGAACCAATTCCTCAAAAGCAGCATTTACCCACATTTGAACGATTTTAGGTAGGGCAGAGATTACTCAGTTAATTATAAATTAAATTTTAGAAAATTGGCTGACAATTTGGACCCGACGCACAAATTCAGAAATAAATTTATAAATGAAAACATTTTCGAATCTGAACAAATTGACGACTAAAATGACAACATTTTCAGTTTGTTATTCTATTAAAGTTAAAGAATAACAACATTTAAAAAAATATTATTAACCATTTCATATTCTTTTGTCCATTTTATTCATTTTCCTTGATAATTTTTTATAAAATTATATAAATTTTTCGACACCTAATCTGTCTGTTTTTACGGTGACATGATGTTATTGAGCCAATGCTCTATTTGTCTGATTTATTATAATTAGGGATGTCAAAAATATGTACAAAAAATGTAAATAAAATTTTTACAATTGTTATTTTTTGGAAAAAAATTCTTCGTAGAGGGTAAATAGGAACAAAATGTAACCTAACGAGGCTTATAATCATCTTTTGTATTTTAAAAATTAATTTTTGTATTTTTTAGGGGTTCATTTTCAAAAAAATTTTAATTATTTTTTCACAAGAAATTTCTATTAATTTTCAAAAATTCTCAAAATATTAAAAAATGAAAATTATGTACGAAAAATTTGCCGAAATTTTGGATTTTTTTTTTGAGGATTTCCATAAAAAATCCTCAAAATATGTAAAAAAAAAAAAAAAAAATGAAAATGTTAGAAAAAAGTCCAAAATATGTATGTAAAAATATGTAAATAAAAGTCCCGAAATCGACATCCCTAATTATATTCAAAAATATTTGTGGGAAATGTCTAAACATAATTTGTTCATGTAAATTATATGTATGCTATTGTTGAAATCTGATCGCGATTTATGTTTTGAAAAAGTGCATTTTTACAATTTTTTATTTTATTTAATATTCTCTGTTATTAACAAATGAAAAGTCGAATTAATTTCAGTAATTCTTTTGCAACTTTGTTAATTATTGTAACTTTAATTGAACAAAAACATTGCAATGCCAAATATTATTTTACTAAATAAATTTACTAAATAAAAATCTTTAGTAATTAATTATTAATTAATTAAAAGTCCATTAGAAGGGCCAGTGGATGTTTATGGCAAAATGGACACTTTGTTGTAGCCGAATTTCTGCACTTTTCTGCTGAACTTTTGCACCGGACGAATATTCGAACTGATCGGTTTTCCGTCGTGTCCGTTAATTGCCCGTAACAATTGTATCTAAGCAGAAAGTGTGCTTATTAGGGGGGTCGTTTCAATTCGATTGCTTTTCCACCTGCTCTCTGCTGATGGACTTCGGCACGGCAAAGACTGTCCAAATGACCGCTTCGTTACAGTCGGGCGTGGTCAGAGAGCCGTTGTAGCGGAAAAACACCTCCGAAGCGGTGGGCAAAAGATCGTTGGGCTCATAATGTTCAATTGTGACGGAGTCATCTTCAATTTCAAAATGTTAATTTAAGTTTTAATTGCTGTTTTTCATTCTGTCGCTCCTTTCCCTCCCTCTCTGTGCCACCTTTGTTCGTCACTTGGCTTAGTCCGTTTTGCAGTGCCAAAAGTGCGCTTCCAACGTACGCCCTTTTGAAGAAAATGCCCAACACAGCGACACCATCCGAAAGGGCGAGAGCTTCTGACAAAGAAAGCCCTTCTTTGACATGGACCAAGTGAAGCTGACAATAAGCAAGCAAAATATTTTAAAATGAATTAAATTCTCTAAAAACCAATTTTATTTTTGAAACGACTTACTCTTTTACCCTCCGCTTTCTTTCTTTCTTTCTTTGTCTTTCTTTTATTTTCTCTCTCTTTTCTCTATCTCTCTCCCACCCTCGCTCTCTCTCTCTCTCAGCTTCCGCTTTCACGTTCTCTCTCCGTCTCTCTCCTCTATTTCTCCTCTCTCCTCTATTTCTCCAACTGATTTTTGTACAGTACCTCCGCGTCATAATGTTCTCCGTCCACCGTATGTTCACTTCCGTTCTCGTTTTGAGACCAATGAAAATGGAATTGGCTCAACATGTATTTGCTTCCAAAGCCTCCGTCAGCGATGTTCGGCTGCTTCTCCCAAGTATCAAATCCGCTTACGACCACTGTAAATTTAAGTTTTTATATTTTTTATTATACTAATTATGTTAATTCCAGCTCTTTCTTTACCCGTATGACCGTTGTTTTTCATTGTCACAGTTCCATTTTTTTCGTAATTTGCAAATGTAATTGCCGGAATTTTATAATCAATGAACTGAAAAGGAAGGCATAAATTAAATAATAAATTAACACGACTAATTATAAAAATAAATCATATTATTTAATTAATAAGTAATAATTTGCCACCCATGCTATCTCTTATTCAATTAATTAATTAATTAATTCATTACCCATTGTTTGTGAATGTCAATTGGCGATTGTCTGTCGCCCTTTTGGCACTTTCCTCCCCATTCTTCGGGCTCCTCATAATTCCATGTCTCCTCCGTTTTATGTCGATTTTCTTCCGTTTCTTCGGCTATCAACTGATTTGACACAATCAACAACAAAAACGGCACAAAAATAACAACAAAATTCGCCATTTTATGAATAGATTTAAAATTAATGCCTTTTAATTTCATTAATTATTAATTAATAAATTCAAAAGGTCAATTCATTTCGGAATTACGGTGATAAGCAATGAATTGTAAATTTGTTAAATATATGCGTTTTTTTTATATTTTAATATTTAAACGTTTAAAAACCTCAATAAATTAACCATATTCTTCTCCAAATAAAGTGTTAACAAATGCAAAATGATAATTTCTTTCCAACTTCTTTATTTATATGACCAAAGAAATAATATTTTAATTTTGCAATAAAATAAAAAGGAAATAAATGAGCACAAAAATAAACTCGTTTTATTATCATTTCATCAATTTGCGAAAAAGAAAACCTTTTTTCAAAGTTTAAATAAAAAATAAAAAACACAAGAAAAATGCACAGATTGGCAATTATTTTATTATTAATTTATTAGGTAATTTTTGCTAATTAATTACAAATGACAAATCATTCGCCTTTTATGTCCTCGCGCCCAACGAATGAACGGACGAAGAACGGATGACAAATTGTAAAGTCATTCATTCATTCATTCATTCTTCGCTTTTGCTACCTGTACAAAATAAAAAAGAATAAAAAATTGAGAAATTATCTCTTGCCGATTTAATTTTCATTTGGGGGCTATGATCAAAAACTTTGCGAATTAAAAACATATAATTTTTTATTGTTTCCATAATTAAACATTTATGATTTTTCATGGAGTTGACTAATTTGGTACTTGGTATTTGATCAGCTGCTGATAAAACTCAACTGCTTATAACCGTAACTTTTCTTAATTGTGAGAAAACCAATAGAAATTTTTGAAATTCTTTGTAAAAAATGGAAGAAGAAAATTTCAAATTTTATTTTTGTGGCATAATTTGTCGGAATGCTGACCATTACTTTCATTTTGCTTTAATTTAAATAGACTCGAAAACCCAATGCTTTATCAAAGATTCGTTAATATTTTCCTTTTTCCCCCATTTTTCGGGAATTTCGGCTTACTAGGCAATGCTTTTAGGATCAAATTTTGTCTTCCAATCAATTTATGCTAATGGCTATTAAATTGCGAGACGAACTCGTGCTTTTGGGTTTCCGTTTTGTTGCGTCAAAGCTTTCCACAGTTCCGTCGTAAGTCGCCAGCAGGTGCCTTTGTCGTTGATGCCACGTGCCATTTTTGTCGGTTGCCAACTTTTGGCCAATTGGCAGCGCCATTCTTTGGCATTTTCAAAGGCGAAAAGGCAAAGGACAAATTGCTAACTGTGTGTGCTTCCTTTTGTCCATCTATTTCTCTGAATTTTTTGTATTTGTTGTTTGTTCTGCGAAGACTGTCATACTTTCGTAATTTCCCCCGACGGATAAATGGGGCGTAAAAAGGGAAGGGGGGGGGGCAAATTGAGGACAAATGAAACGAAAATCGAAACGAAAGGAAAGGATGAGAAAAGAGGCGAATTTGCTTGTTCATCCTAATCGTAATTTAAACAAACTGCATCAAACCTAATCTTCAAAATGTAAAATTATATAAAATTTGCCTTTTCAATTCGCCGCATTTTTCAATTTCTCCCGCCAAATTCCGCCGAATGACCGCGACGCAATGAATGGGCGACGGCGGCGGGGGAGGAGGAAATTATTGATGGTGGGCCAAAGGAAAGCAAAAAAAATTGAATTTGGCCAAATCTTTTTGACTTCTTTTGGCTTATTCACTCCGTTTCAATGGGCAAAAGGCAAAAACAAAAAAAAAGGGAAAATAATTTAAATAATTTATTTTATTATTAAAAAACAGAGAAATAGAAAAAGTGAAGGTTAAGGTCAAAGGACCCGAAGAGCCCACCAAATCCTCCAAATTTGTTCTGTTAATTATCGGATGGGAAAGAATTAGAAAAGGCACTCTTCTGCTGAAGGGACGCCCAAAAGAGTCCCCAAAGACCCAAAATATTCCATCCATTAATTCATTTCTCTGCCCATAAAAATGTTAATTAAGAAAATATATTTTTAATTATAAAAATTGCCTTTTGCATAAAAAGGAGACAAATTGCCCACTTTTTTGAGGTGTGAGTTCGGACACCTGTCCAAATGACCAATAATCTCTCCTCCCCTTGCCCAGCATTAAGCTGATCCGCCGTCCATTGCTTAAAATGCAAATGGTGTCCCCATTCGACTCATTCATTTATTTTAATTATAAAAATTGCAAAATAATTATAAATTATTTTAAATTTTTATTTTTCATTTTAGCGAAGATTGGCGCCTCCCTTAAAATTGAGCGCACTTTGGCAATTTGCCCTTCCTGTAAAATGGCACTCACTCACTCTCTTCAAATGTCAACAAATTAGGACAATTTCCCGCCAAAGTCCTCGAAATTAAAGGCACAAATTCAATTCGCTGCTCTTTTATGTTTCAATTTGCCGTAATTTAAAAATTTAAGAAAATGGCAAAAAATTAATTCATTCATTCATTCCATTCATTTTCATTTTCGTATTTTTTTGTTTCGATTTTTTTTTTTTGCTCATTTTCCGTCCCTTTCCCTTCCCCAAAACATTCCCAAGTTTAACCTCACAAACTCAGTCATTTGTAACGACAAATAATTCTTTCATTTGCATAATGGGCAAACTCAGCCATCATCTTCTTTCTCATCAATTGCATCGTTTAACAAATTGAAAGGAAAAACAATTTCAATTATCCAATGAAATATCCAAAATAAAGTTCATTGGAGAAGCGAATTTTAATAATTCTGATTGCGCAGTGATTTTACGGTACCCAAAAAACACTCCAAAAAATCCCCCAAATTTGGTAAATCCATTTCATCTCCGCCTCCCTCCTCCGCCCTGCCCTTTCAGTACCAATCTTTGCCTTTCCCATTGCCCGCCCTCTCCCCGTCCGTTTGCTCTCCTCCCTCCTCATTCCTCACAATTTGCACTTTCATCCCCCAAATTTCTTGTCCAAACGTGCGTTGTTCTCGCCCCTGTCGAGATTTGAGTGTTTTGTTGCTCTTTTGTTAGCCCAAGTGCCCTTCTCACCTCTCCCCCCCCCCCCCCCCCCAATTGTGATGCATAACCATCGGAGACGAACACAAAATGATGACCAAAAGAGTGACCAAAGGGTGACCATTGACCCTTCCCCTCTCCCCCTCTTTCCCCTCCCCCTACCCTTCTCCCACACCCTTTTCTTTCTCTTCCTCTCCCCCTCTCCTCTTCTCCCGCACCCCCTCTCTCACTCCCTTTCCCCCCCCCCCCCTCCTTTCTCCACTATTTTCTCCTTTTGGCCCTCTTCCCCTATTCTTGAGTCCCCCCCCATTAAACTCTTCATCTTCCGAGCAGTGTCCGAATGGGCGGGCACTCCCCCCCCCCCCCCCCCCCCCGGCGCTAATTCATTTTCATTCCCTCGCACTCTCCGCCACTCAAATTTTCACACATTCTAATGAGAGGGACCATTTGGCCTCAACAAATAATGGCAATGGTCAAAGTTTACCGCCGTTTAACAAATTGCCAATAATTATGCAATTAATTTTTCATATTTAAATAAATTTTAATCCTTTTTTAAAAACAATATGCAATTCGCTCGATTTGGCCACTTGGCATTGTTGCTCAGCAGTGTTTTCGGCATTTTGTTCTTAAATAGTGCAAATTCTCCAACCGCCGGTGGTTCGGAGGATTTAATCAGCGCAAGGCAATTAATTAATTAATTATTTCTTTAATTAGTTGAGAATTGTAATTTTTTTCAGGTGCCAATCGAAGTGTCTGTACGAATTGGAGCAGCGGCATAAGGTGACAAATTATAATTGTGTTTATATGTTAAAATTTGGCTAAATATTAATTTTAATGTTTTACCCTTTTAATTTTAATTTTTTTTTTTGACATTTATTGGCATAACCCCTACAAAATTTGGTTAATGCGAGCAAACAAATGTTGGTGTAATGTCGTAAACCGCGCCACTGACCGATGGGTCATTCGGTCGTTTGCCCTTCGTTTTTTAAAGCATTCGAGCAAATATTTGAATTTTTTATTTTTCCACTTGGATTTTATTGCTTTTTTCCGTAAATCCTTCTCATTCTTTTTTTTCTTTTGTGTCGTAATAATTAATGACTTTTGCCGCCGTTTTCCATTTTTCCCCGGGGGATGCGACTAAAAATGCGCCATAATTTATTATAAATCTGTGCGGACAATGGACGACGGATTAAAAAAAAAAGCAAAAATATTTGGGAATTACCGCCCGCTGAGAGAGAAAATCTGTTGAAAGAATTTTTAGAAATTGCGGGGAATTTGGGGGGGGGGGGAGAAGGAAATGTGTTGTCAATGGAAGAAAATGCAAAAAGGAAGGAATTTCAAAAAGGAATCACTAATATTTTGCACTCATTTTGCCCCATCCTTCGCTTTTAACTTTTCCAATTTTACTTTTCCCCGCATTTTCCCCGTTTTTTTCCTTTGGCCAAATCATTCATTTAAATGCCTCCCTTTTGGTCATTTCCTTTGCTTTTAATCACACAAATCCTCCGCTTCCGCCCTCGGACGACGGATTAAAATGTCCAAGTCATTTCGTCAAAACATTTCGTCGTCCAATAATTTATTATGGAGGGCAAAATCCGACTGAATGAATGGCAGCGGATTTGGGGCTCAAAACGGATCCGATTTCAAATTACAGCTTTCTCTTCTTATTCATATGTATATGATGCTGGAAACAAAGAAAAGGATTTTAAAATTTCAAAGTTTTTTCGGTTTCCCATGATAAATTAATTTTAAGTAATAATTTACTTTATTCATCTTATAATTAGCATATGCAATGATTTGAGAGTATCTTTTTTTCTGAATTAAGTTTTCCACAACAGCAATACTTTTTTTGTTGTTGAAATTATTGGACAAATCGGAACTGCTAATTATTGCGCATGAACAAATGGGAAAAGTTGCCCAATTTGAGGGGGCGGGGAGAATTATGTTCAGATGCGGTACTTATTATTCATAGCTAAGAAAATTTTTTCGCTTTTTAACAATAAAATGGTGGTCAATGCGAAATAAGAAAATGGAAAAGGATTGGAGTGGGGGATAATCCGTTGCTAAATTCTCAAAAAAAATCCCTCAAAACGATGCACAAAAAGGGGTAAATGCCGCGCGCCACTTTCTGTAATTATGGCAAAATGCCGACAGACAAAAAAATGAAAAAAATTGAGAAAGGTTTAGTGAAAGTGTGAAGAAAAAAAGAGTGAGCATTTATTTTTGTTTGTTTTGTCACTTTTTGTTCATAAAATGGCAAATTGCGACCTTTGCCATTCATTCGTTCGTTCTCGAAAGGAAACAGAAAAAGAACAAAAGAACGAAAAAAAGAACAAAAATTATTATTATTTATCAACAGAGTGAAGGAATGGCAAACATTGGAAAAAAGGGAGAAAAAGTGGTGAAAAAGGGGTGAAAAGGGACAAAAAATAAGGGAGGGGGGGGGGGGAAATTGAAAAATTCAGTGAGAAAAAAATATGGAAATTTTGTAGAAGATGGGTCAGTCGACCTTTTTGCGATTTTTCGTTTTTTTTCCAAAAATTACAAGCAAGAGAAAATTCATAGAATAAAATTAATGAAATAATTTTAATTTTTTATTTAAAAATGGACAATATTTGAGCTCAGCAAATGAGCAAAGAGCAGCAGATGTGCTCACACTTACACTTAACATGGTCAATAGCAAATAATACAATGTGAGTGATACAATAAGCACTTGACAAATGAGTGAAATGTAATAAATAATAATTGAACGAAGTGACAAAAGCGAAAAGCGACGGAGAAAAATGGTCAGAAATTAAGGGGAAAAGCATTGAAATAAAAGGGAAAACACTTAAAATGTTAATTTGGAAAAGAAGCTATTCAAAGTCAAAGTTTGTCTCAACGTCCTGGACATTTACGGCATGACATTTGAAGTGCAGACAATTTCGGCACTGTTACCAATTTGCGGGCCGAACTTACAACGCCCAATTAAAAAGACATTTTGCGGCGGGGCCTATTATAAATTATTTCCATGACAATGACGGGGTTTTGTAAGGAAAAAGATGGGAAAATGGTTGGGCGATTAAGGCACAAAAAGCGGGGTTAATAAGAGCCATAAAAGAAAGAGCGAAGCCGCATCACCGTCCCGTCCTTATTATGTAATGGGAAAATGAAAAATGAATATTTATGAGTAAGGTGGGATTTTAGGAGAAAAAATCACAAAAAGGGCTAAAAACGCTGAAATGGGGGCCTAAATTATAAAATACCGAAAACCCGTACTTTTTGCTAAGAAAATAAATTAAAACAATGTAACCAACTTTATTCACTTGTTAGATGAGTTTAATTTGTGTTTGCGACAAAAAATGAGTTTTTTTTTTAAATTTTTGGGTGCATTTTTGAAAGTTTTTCAAAAACTCGGTCCTAAGGGGGTGAATTTTACTGCAATTGAGGTGAGAATGAATGTAAAAAAATTAACAAAAAGTGAAATTGCAAAAAATAAATAAATAAATAAAAACATCCGCCCCCCTTAATTACAAAATTTGGCAGAATAATGCCGAAACGCGTCGCTTGATTCGGCATCAGATGAGCACACTTTGCAAGGAAGACACTTTCTGTGCATCGGTGAAATTTAAATCTGAAACTTTCAAATTATTTTGAAAATTTGATTTTAAATTAATGCCAATGCTTTCTCATTTCTCAGTGCATTTTGCCGTGTCGCGAATCGCTGTACGAATTCGACGTTTGTTCCCACACTTTGTGCAGGGTAAAAAAAACATACCCGACAACTCACTTTGTTTTTCCACTTTTCAGGACACTCCCGACCCAACACATTGTCGAGAGTCTTGCGTTTTCATGGAACAAATTGCGGCCAAAAAGGCGGGCCATTGCCCACCACAAAAACCGTCGGTCCCCGTTTCGGTAAGGCAATTTGGCATTTTTTTTTATTCCTTTTTGGCATATTTCAAAGGAATGTTCGGCATTTTGTGATGTGGACAGCGATTGTGCCGAAGTGCTTTCTGTGAAATTGGTCTTAAGATGCTCCGAATTCAGGTGGAAAAGTGTTGCGTGGTCGGCTGCAGTCGGTTTTGTCTGTCCCCGTCCCTCAACGACTCGCGCCTTCTCCCGCGCCCCGAGGGCATCACCGTACACGAGAGGAAGAGGAAACGGTAATGGCATTACCGTAATACCAGGGAGAAGGGCTCTTGTTGGACAACACCGTATTGTGAAACTACAGAAGGACAAACACTCTTTATTCAATTTAAGCTCGGCCATTTTGCGATGGGTTATGAAACGATTGTCGCCACAACACACCGCCACAAATTCGAACTGTATTTGCCAAAATGAAAATTGCTCAAATTGCTTTTTTAAGTGTTTGTCATCCAATGGCGTTGGTCCGTCCACAAACAATCGGACACAATGGCACCTTGGCAAACCGTGGGCATTTTTTGAAATTACTGATAAATAAATAAGAAGAAATTCTTCAATTGTAAAAGGCAGCACTTTAAAACATTTGCACTTTTTTAAATTTATATAAAAATACAATTTTACATTTTTAAAACATCGGCACTTTTTTCCCATTAATTTTTTGGGACTTATTGTTAATCGTTTACCTTGGCATCCATTGGTTTTTAATTTCATTCAAAAATAATTTGGCACTTTTGGTTTTAATTTTTTAAATTTGGAATTAATTTTTTCCTTTTTTAGATTATGGTGCGCAACAAAATGTACGCCATTCTTAAGCATTTGCTTTCGCCCGGCCGTTTTTACATTTTCCGAGTGGCGGCAGTGAATTTGCACGGGACATGTGAGAAAAGGGGAATGAATGGGGCGAAAAGTCGGCGGATGTCCGTTCAGACGGATTTTCGGAGCCAAGTCGCCCGCCCTTCAAATTGAGCAAAGAAGCGAAGGCACCGCCGGTGGGGGAAAAGCTTAAAAATTCACATAAAAATGGAGAGGAATTGGAAATATTAATTTAAAAAGAATTTAAATCAATATTTATTATTCATTTTTGTGATTTCTTCTGGGTTTAATTTTCCGCGTTTTAACCTCTCATCAGTCATCTTCCTCCTTACAGTTTCAAATGCTTTTCCATTTAGGCACCACTCAATTTGACTTTTGTTTACGACCCTTTTTCGCCACCACCAAAAATTGTTTGGAATGCGCCAATTTCGGAAATTCCTCTGAAGGAATACCGACTGAATTGGTGGTAAGAAATTGAAAAATAAGCTTTTTCGATTTCTTATTTTTCTAACTTTGATTCTTTTGTTTTTTGGCGAACTTCCGACGAATTGGCCAATTCTTTTGAAATGCGACAGCGGCGACACTCTGAGGACGACGATTTTGAGGGGACAGTGGCAGAGATTGACGGCGTAAAAAAATTAAAAAAAATTAAAAAATAATTTTAAAATAAATAAAAATTAAATGTGAATTATGCATTTGGAGGACGAATTGACGCAAAAGAAAAGCATTGTGTTGCCGAGTTACAGCACCAAAGCCGAACTCAGTGAGCTCGAGCCGGGCCATTCTTACCTCACAGAGGCAATAAAAGAGAATGGAAATGCATTCATAAAAATTGAAAAACAGAATTTCAATTTCATTTTTTAGCTTTTCGCTTCGGCGGATTCGATGGACGGCGAATTGCGCGGCGAATCGGCGGTTTTACTCATTCGAATGCCAAACAAAACGGCAGCAGAGGAAGAAGAAATTGAGCAGCTAAATGATGCCGAGGGAAACTCAGAAAATGAAAAAGTAAAAAATTAAATAAAATAAAAATCAAAAAATAAAATAATTTTCTTTCCCAGCAGAATTTCTCATCTCCGAAGAAGCAAATGGTCGAAGTGAAAACGCCCTTTTTCGAAGGCGGGCGCCTCAAAACAATTATTTCTTGGCTTTCCTACGCAAAATGTTCCGTCGGCTATCACCGGGAGAATTCGGTAAGCTAAATGGTATGTTGAATACGGTAGTCGGGGTTTTTCAGTAAAAAATAATAAGGATTATTCATTAATTAATAATCATCGCTAATTGGTCCATCAGCAGCTCAACTTCCGCGTGTCCGTTTATTCGCTTCGCTGCCCCGTCCAATTGCCTCCCCAGCAATTCGCCGTCAAAAATTGTGTCGCCACTTTGGTCAATCAAAAATATTTGTGACCGCTTATGGATGCATAATTAATTGTTTAGGAGAATTTGCAATTTTCTTGTGAATATTCTGTGGGCATTGAGCACATTGGGGAGGACAATGGGAAAATGTTTGAATCGGTGACGAATTTTAATAAACAATAAAATAAATAATTAATTTAAAATAATTTCAATAAAATAATAAATGAAATTCAATTTCAGCTGACTTTCTCCACTTTGTCTTGTGAACAAACTCCGTCAAATGTTCTGCTCAAATGCGCAAATGGCGCCAATTCAAATGGGGCGCCAGAGGCACAACGATTGGAAGGTGAGCATAATATTACAAAATCATTTATTCATTTATTTATTTTTAGCCCATTTTCTTATGCAAGAAAAACGCGAGTCGACGACGGCAAAAATAACGACAGAACTGACAAATTTAAAGACAAAAACGGAGGACGAAGAATGGCTGCCGATCGAAGAGATGGAGGAGAAAAATGACAAAGTTGGGGAGGAGGTAATTAAGAACTAATGAGGGAAGAGAAATGGGTCATTTAAAAAATTAATTGGTTTAATTTAACAATTTAAGAATGACAAAGCCGAGCGAAGAAATGAGGAGAAATCACAGACAAAACAAACGGGTGAGTAAGAACAATTTAAAAATACTGCCTGTACTGGTGTTAAATATATTGGGTATATTATTATAAATAATTATTGTCCCACTCAATTAATGAATTTAATTAATTGCCCCCCCCCCCCCCCTCCCTCAGATTCCGTTGAGCATCGTCTGAAATGTTCCGCCACTTCGCTCGCCTCGGCCGATTGCGCGTGGACTTGGCCTGACGAAGAGCAAGAACAGCGCCACAATTCGCTGATTGGCTTCCGCACCATTTTGGCCTCGACTCTCCACGGCAATTAATTCGATCATTAATTTATTTATTATAAATTATAATATTGGCTATTTAATTTGAGTTCATTTCTTGGCTCTTTCATTTGCTTTTTTCTCACTTTTCATGCCCTTTTTTCCAGGCTCACCGGCCAATGTTAGCATTTTGAGTGCCGATCAGAGAAAGGTTAATTTGAGAGGACTGAGCCCAAAGGCCGTCTATCGCTTTCGAATCCAAGTCCATTTTTTAATTATTTATTTTAATTTTGATTTATTGTGCGTTTTTTTTTCGGTTTTAGGCTGTCACCTCTCTTGGCCTTGGTGCCGAACTCGTGGAGTATTTCAGCACGGGGCATTTGGCCAAAGAATTGGCCCGCCAAAAAATGGAACCCATTGGCAACAGTGACCAAGTGGCATTTACCCCTCTTTAAATTTCAATTTTTCGATGCTTTTCAATTCAAGTCCGATTTGTCCGTCCTCGTCGGGCACTTTCCCCATTCGGTCGAATTGCCGTGGGACTCTTCCGCCCGTAAGGCATCGTTCGGCCACAGCTTTTGCCTTTGGTTGGCTTTTGCGTGGACAGCAATTGCAATTGGCAGAATATTTGGCGAATTCAGCGGCCGATAGCATAATGAAATAACAATTAATTTATGTGATTTTGTTGTATTATTTGCACAAATATGGGTATTATTCTTTCATTTTATTTTTAATCTATAAAATTATTGTGTATTAAAATAAAAATCATTAATAAAATTATTTAAATATTGTCAATCATTCAATTTTCAACAAATTTTAATGACATAATTGGCATGGCAATTAACTAATTATTTGTTAATAAAATTAATGAAAAAAATGGGCAGAAAAAAAAAGAAAAGAATTTGAAAAAATGAGTTGGGTCGTATAATTGTCAAAAGGAAATAATCTTCGCCTGTCCTAAATTAAGAGGCAAAAACCAATCATTCAACAATTTCCATGCCCAATTAATTCAATCCGACGATCCGTTGGCAAATTGAAATTGTTTTACCTCCCCAACCCATGTGATATGCCCCCAACTCACCCCCTTCTCATTCCCCCCATCATTCACCTCACCATTTGCATCCCATCCAAATAATGAATTCTGTTCATAGAATCTTACCATTTGGTTACATAATGTCGGTTAAGAATGAAAAATGCCGTAAAAAAACAAAAGAAAATGCCGTAACTTTTCATAAAAGCAACCATTTCAAACATTGTTCCTATCAGTTGACAGTTCTGTGTTGTCTCAGACTGCAAAATTAAATTTCACGGTAATTTAACTACTCCAAAATGTTAAATTAATTAATTGTTTTGTTTAAAAAATTCGTGGAGAGTGTCCGCCTCTTTTTCCCGACTTTCGCTGTCGCATCAATGGCATTTTTCCAGACCCTTCCATTTTGCCTTACTTTTTCTTTCCTCTTTCCTTCTGTTTATTTGCTTTTTCTTCCGTCTTCATTTTACAGTATCCTTCCCTGTTACCGTATCTAATACCATCTCCGTCCGCGTGCCATTCTCCGCTTGCAATGCCTTTGGTCGGCGCCTCCTCCACCGGCTCCTTCTCCTCCTCCTTCTCCTCCTACTTCTCCCCCCGCGTCCGTCCTCCGTTCGTCCCTCTCCGTCCCCGCGCCCGTCGTCTGCCCAACGAATTGCTTACTGAGTTGGCCAGTTTCGCGCACTACGACTTTCTTGAGCTGAGTCGCGCCGCAAATTCGCGTCTGCGCGGACTCTTCCGGCCGATTTTACAGCGAAAGGACGCGAAGGTGGCGGAGGGGGGGGGATATAAAAGGAAAGGAAAAGCGGAAGATATTTCCAATATTCATTGTATCGGCTTTAATTAATTTCCCATCAACTTTCAGTTGTGCGCGTTGTTCTTCGACGACGTCCGTTCGTTGTCCCTTTGGTTTAAAAATTGGGCTGTCCGTTCCGACGCTTTGCGAAAGTTTGTCAATCTCCGCGCCACCGTGGACAGCAAATGGTGTGAGGAGGCGATGCAGACGAAGCCCGACCTTTGGGCGGTGAATCGGGCGCGAGTGACTTCCCGCGGACTGATCGCCGACCTGCGCGAGTTGCGAAAATTAACCGACGAACTCATCGCCACCACCCATAAAGTGGGAATACAGGCGCAGATGAATAGCCTCGAAAATCCAATTCGATTTTGCGTTTTCCGATCTCTGCCGATGGTCGTCTGATGCAAAGTGCCGCCGCCGTTTCCGCGCCGCGCGATTGGCTCCGCGTGTTCGGCCTCGGCTCCTCTTCCTCCGTCCGTTTCCATTCTCAGCGGTCACTTCTCATCGCCAAATCGTTGGCGGTGCCCAAAACGGTGGTGGACCGGTGGCTGAACAAAGACTTGCCGAGTCTGAAGGCTTTGGTGCGCGGGTTGGTCCAACTGTTGCGCGACGACTTCAAAGACGAGTCCATCACGTGCCAAAGTCGTAAGTTTCGATTTCGATCTTTTTTTACGTTTTCTTGATTAATGATTAAATCGCTTTTCAGAGTACACCAGCTGTATCAACGTTCTCAAAACGTGCGACTCTCGTCTGAAAGTTCTTATCGCTTCTCTGAAGTGATCGACCGCTCGGCGGTTACTTACAATGATTTTTGACTTTTAACTTTTACATAAATGCTTTTAGCTTTTTTTTTATTATCATCGTTTTTCAGTTTCACTTATGCCATTCGTTCATAACATAACATAAAGCTTGTTTTTGTCGTGGAAAATTTCAATTTAAATTTTCTGCTTAATTACTAATGCTAGAAGTACTTCTGACTATGAGCAAATTTGAACTATGAAATAAACTGGTGGATTATTTAATTTCGACTGATATTCCGAAAATTTGATTAAAGACCGAGATTTTCTAATCAGTGAATATTTTACAAAAGCAACCTCTGCCTTTTCCAAGCCGAATTTTCAAATTGCCGGGACCGGTTTCGGGTTGCTGGTAAAAATTTAATCGACATTAAAATTGTGAATTGTTGAAATTCGAAAAAGGTTGTTAAAAATAATTAAAATCTAATTGATTTTGTATAAAATTGCTACTGGGATAACTTTTTTACCCTTTTCCATTTAATTTTCGTTCGCGTCTTTCAAAAATTTGAATGGAAATGGTGGGCTCATTTGTCAGTGGTGCCTATGGGCCGCCGACAGGAAAACGATAGGCGCCGTCGTGAAGTAAAAAGTCTATCACAATGCAATGAAATTTTGATTTTATTTTTGTTGCTTTTTTCACTTTGTTTTTTCGCCGGTTGGCTTTTTGTTTTCGCTTTTTTTTTTTTAATTTTTACTTAAATTTTCGCTTCCTTTATTTCAGCAGCTGAATGTAAATTGCATAAATACGACGTAACATAATGACGGGTGTTTGTGAGTTAACTGAAAAACATTCCAAAGTTCGCTTACATTTGCCGCTGGAATTGCATTGTGAGGTGTGTTTTGTGTGTGTCTCATTTTCTTCAAATTGGCTTTTGCCTAATTAGACGATTGATTTTGTTTTTTAATTACCTAATTTAGCTGCTTTCTGCGCTTCCCTTTGAACATGCCGCTCGTCTGCTTTTACTTTCCAAAGCAATTGCCAAAAATTGCAATTCTCTCGTGCAAAAACAAAGAAAAGGGTGGAAGGTGAAAAGGAAACCTTATTTTTTATGATTTTATTTATTTTTTAGGTCTTTTCCGAAAATTGTATCGACAAAATTATGAAAGTTTATCACCCGCTCGTCTCTCCAACACTGAAAAGCATTGAAGAGGTGAGCTGTCACTTTTGCATATTTGTTCATAGTTTGGCCTGGTAATTAGTCCAATTGGGTTCCCTAATTGTCTCATTAATTAAGGAACATCATTCACTTGAGCATTCGGAAGCGCACCAGCAAGACACATTTCTTAATAAGGTGAGAATTCGTTTTTATGGCAAAATTTATTATACTGTCCATGGCACAAAAAGAGGGGTTCGGATTATTTGTTTTTTATTTTCTTAAAATTAATTAAAAAATCATTAGGGACCCATTTTCCTTTATTATATACAAAAACCGTCGGTTTTGCCTCTCCCCACGCCATTTCTTCGAGTCGGGCCTCTCATGTCCAGTAAAAAACGACAAAATCGGCGGCCTTTTCTCTGCTCTTTTGTCATTAAAAAAAACGCCGTTAGAATTGAAAATTTGCCATTTTTTGGTGAAAATCTGCTAACAAAGCACACACAAAACTCCAAAATTTTTCCCGGCGGCGCCTATCGGCACCGCCGGCCTCCCTGTTCCCGAAAATTTTTTGGAAAAAGCGCGCCGAAAAAAGAACGGTTTTTGAAAAGCAAAAAAAAAAGAAAGAAAAAAAAAGAAGAAGGTCATCGGCAGCCGACCCCCCTTCGCAGAAATTTTTTCCGACCCACCCCCTTTTTAATATATGTCCAAAATTCTAATTTGGAGGTGCCGTCGCTATGTGTGTGCCGTCCAAAATATTCAATTCATTAAATTTTGAAAATTTACTCAGAGTTTATAAAGGGGAAAGGCCTTCAATTGTTTGTAATCATAATCTCATCCTTATTTTCAATTAATTTTGTTTCCGTATTTGCATAATCTTTCCAAATTTCAGCATATTCAAGATTCTCGTGCCGAACTTTCCTTTTTCGTTGGTGCCAATTTGGTGCGGCGTTTGGCAAAATGTGAAACGGCAGGCCAAGTGATGACCGAACTGTTGAACAGCGTCGTTAACATGCACCATTTCATTGAAACGCAAGTTCCAGTGGAAATCCGGGCTATGGTACACGGAGTAAGCACCCCCCCCCAAAAAAAAGTAAAATTTAACACGGAGAAAGGGCTAGAAGAGACTCCCAGCGGGTACTCCCCAGTTAAAAAATCCTAAATTATGGCACCATCCTTTTTTATCCCGGAAAGTTTTAAGAATTAAAAATTCAGAAAAATGCCAATAAATTTGAAAGTACTCATATTTTTTGAAATTGAAATTTTCTAATAAAATACAAACTCACTGAATTTTTCCGAAATATGTTTTAAAAAGTCTAAAAAATTGTGCCATAGGCATTTATATGCACTGAATCTTCACCAAAACAAAACAAAAAAACTAATGCAAAAAGTTTTTATATTTTTGAGCCCCTTTCTTAAGCACAAGGCCGCAATATTTAATCCAAAGTCATATGAACAATTTCAATTTTTCAGGTTTAAGAAGCGAATGAAAGAAATGGACGAGCGATTCAACGAAGTCAAAAGGCTTGCCGACCGAATAAAGTGAATTTGGCCCTTTAATATTGAAATGTTTTTAAAAAATTATTGCCAAATTGTCTTTTATTCCTCCGTTTTGGCACCGTTTGCCCTTTCCTTTTCGGTCCGATTTCGTCCCGCGCGACATTCCGTCCCAAATGTTTCCGACGGCCACCGTTTGGTCCGCTGAACGTCTTCGGCGCGATTACACTGACCATTTGCGTGCTTTGCGCGTTCGATTGCGTGAAACGAAGAGAAACTATCGCAAAAAGTGAGCGAAAATTCAGGAACAATTCCTTTCATTTTAAATAAACATTGAAATTATTTGTTTGTTTTTTTGTATAGGCTCAATCAAATCGGAGTGTGCAAACAAATCAACGAATGGTACGGCGAATTGAAAATGCATCGCCGCATTATTTTGGACCAATGGAGGGCACTTTTGAAGCAAAAAGTGGGTTCAGAAGGGCTGGGACCCCCCAAAGTTGGGGTTGAGAAAGTCGGGTGATCCTTTTTTTGATTCTTCACAACGCTTTTTACGCCACGCACTCATTTTTTAATTTATAGAAAAGATTTAAATTTGAGTGTAATTTATCATAGAATTATCCAAAAAGGGGGCAATTTTTGTGGGTTTTTGGGTTTAAATTTTTTTGTTAATCCGTTAAGAAATCAAATAAAAAGACGAACGAAATGTTAACGGAATTGAAGGTTTATGCAAATAAAAATTGTTCATTTTGTTAAGTCAACAGAATTTGATGTCAGCGTTTGGTGCGCTCAAATGCTCAGTGAACTTGAAGCGAACAATGCGCTTACCGTGAGTATTTTTTTGCATTTATTTTTTCATTTTTTGGGAAATATGAAAAAAGCTCTTTAAATGACTGACAAAATGCACAAAATTGTGATCCAATTCTTTAAGATTTGATGAAGCACGACGAAGAAGGCAATTGAAAGGCCAAGGAAATAAATGCCCAAGTTTGACCCGAAAGACAAATGTTTCTTCCTGATTTTCTATTTTGGTTTGATTATATTCGAATAAAACATATGAATTGGAAATATTAAAATCTGAGAACTTTCTTTTCAATGTCTGCTAATTGCTTAAAGGTTACTTTTTTCATAAGATTAATCCATTTATCGAAATTTTTTAAAGAATTTTATAGTATAACAAATTTTGGACAAGAATGCTAAAATTTGTTAAAAACGGTCTAAGAAGGTTAGGAAGGATATTTGCTTTAATATTTATTTTTAAAATTGCCTTATTTATCGCTCCTTTGGCCAAATGATACAAACTCTGTTAACGCGGCCTCCTAAATTTTTTGACTCAAAAAACCAAAAATTGTCAACAAAAATTGAATGCTTAATATAATTAGGAAAGTGAAATATTTTATTTTTTGAAATAGTTTATTTTTTTCAGGATCCGGTTGGACCCGATATCTGGCCCGGTTGAAAAAGTTTACCTGGACCCTAACCCGGCTTTTCTGGACCCGGCAATACCCGGCCCCGGTTTGTCCAAATACCCGGACCCGGCCTACCCTATTTTAGATCGATTTAGACCGTTTTTAACCGATTTTAAATTTGGGGACTGTTGAGATATATTTGCCATTTATTTTATATAAATACATAACAAAAAGAATTACAAAAAAAAAGTTATTATTAAATTTAATCTGTATTAAATTATGTAATCATAAAATTTTTAGCATTTTTATCATTCTATCGATTCACATTTAAAATATGAAGAAAAATGAATCGATCTTGGCAAATACCTAAAAAATTATTTTCATTAATTTGGTGAAATGCTAAAATTATAGAAATAATAATTTTGTAAACATCAGCCACTTTCAATTCAGTTTCCGTATTATTATAAATATTTTAAATTTCCGTTAATATTCGAAATGCTTTTTTTGCTGCTCCTTTCCCTTTTGTTTTTGCCGTTGGATATTTTTTTCACCCAAATTGTGCCCGCAAAAGGGGGAAACATCGGCGGGAAGAGGGGCTGTTATGTGAGTTAAAAATTAATTTCATATTGAAATATGATTATTATAAGAACGTTGTCCTTTTGCATCGAATAAATTTAAGTAATTAATTTTTTAATTGGTTAATTAAGTGGTTAAATATTTTTTTTATATTTATGTTAGTGAAATTAGGAGAAAAAGTCAGAATTGTTTTTGTGCATTTTTATTTATTTTTATAATTAATTAATCTCTCTAATTTGTAAGGGATATTGTGAAAAGTTTAATGCGTTGGAAGATGACTTGGAGAAAATGAGGCAAATAAAGGCAAACGCTGAATGTTTTGTTGACGACATGGGAAAAGTCATTAAAGGGTTTGAGAAGAAACTGAACAAATTGAGGACCAGCGTAACGAAATTGGAGGAAGAAAATGAGAGTTTAACCGGGGATTAGCAGGGAGTAATTAACTAATTGAAGCGTTTAACTGGGATTAATTAAGCATAACCTTGGCTAATTAAGATTGGATAGGTGCCGGTTCGTTTCGCTTATTTTTTTAATTTGTAAGATAGGCTAAAAAAAGAAATGACTGGGACCAGTTTGTTGAATTTAATATTAAAATTATGTCATACCAATCGGACAAAAGATTCCCTTTTTAAATATTTTTTCCACTATTATTAAACATATCCTTTTGAATAGAGAACGACACAATCGTTTTATCATTTCGGGTAAATTTTATTGATTTTCGATTTTTACGAAAACTTGTTTTTGATGTTCCTTTAAGGGTTCTTTTATGGTTGACTTTGCTCTTTTAGAAATACTTCAAAAATAAATTTAAAAAAATTTAGAGAAAATTGCGAAAAAAATTAGAGAGTTCTAAACGGCACAATTCGGAGAATGAACCGAATTATGAGGAAGAGAGTATGTTGTTACATAAAATAATAATTATATTAAAAATAATAATTGTAATTTAATATTTATAAAATACGTAATTAAAGCCTTACTAAATTTAGATGAAATTCACGTCCTTTTCTTCTCATTTTTTAAATAATAAAACGTCACTTTTAAGTGCACATTGAACATTTGAGTCACTCATTTAATGTGGGAATGGCAATGGAAGAAGGCGAATATTCGGGGGAAGGAAATTACGAAGACGAAGAAGAAGCGGAGGAGGAGCCGGACATTGAGGAATTGTTGCGCAATTCGATGAAACGGAAGAGTCTCGAGACAATTGAGGAGGGGGAAGAAGTCGGGAATGGCATTTAGGAGAAAATCGAAAGAAAAAAAAAACGAATTTCAGGTGGAGAAAAACCAATGGGACCAAAGCGAAGGGGGACACCATAAGGAGCTGAAAATCAGTGGGAAGAAAAAGTGGATAATCACCAACGAAGGAAGCGGAAGAAGTGAGCAATGGCCATTAGAACATAGAGGAAATTTGAAAAAATGTCTTATTTTGTTAAAAAAATTCAGATGGTCGGACGGCGTTTGCCGAATTTGGCATTCCGAAGAAAGCGTCCGGCATTTTTTATTTCGAAGTGAAAATCATAAACAATGAAGGGTAAGTTTAATCGGATAAGCTAACATTTTACACAAATAAGCACTAAGAGTCATTAATAATTAGTCATTATTTATTTGATAATTAATTTCAATTCTCAATTTTGATCGCAATTCCCGTTTAAGTCCCATTTACATTGGACTTGCCGAAAAGGGCAAAAAGGGAATGCCGGTGACAACTTTGGTCGGTCATTTAAAGGGCACTTATGCGTACGGAAGCGGCGGAGTTTTTTACGGACAGACGGGAGAAAATATTAGCAATTATATGGAACATCAATTTGGCGAGAACGACATTGTGGGCTGTGGAATGAATTTGAAGACGAGAGAAATATTTTACACGAAAAACGGCAAAAAATTGAATCTTTTCGTCGGAAAAGGTATGGCATAATGCCGATGGCACCAAAAGGGGTGAAAGAGGTGGGGGGGGGGGGGCAGGTACCATCGGCACGAATAGCCAGAATTTGCCGGGTCATTCTTGACTCGGCTTTTTTCCGAGCCTATACCCCGAACTGCATAACAAACAATACGATATCGTACTTTCTTACTCTATTTTTTACTCAAAAATTTGAATATTTTTCTAAATTTCCTTTATTTAATTTTTCGCTTCTAAAAATCCGGCCTCTAATGATTAATTAATTAAATGTTGTGGTAGTTTTTCTGTCTTTTACCATATTTTCAGGTTGTCCATTTTCCTGCTTGGATTGACCTTGGGATCCTTTTTGGAATTTTCCATTTACTATTAAATATTCGATTTGTGTCTAAAAAATAAAGACTGTCGAACTGGGCCTGGCACCGTTTTCTATCTGAGCGGAAAACCGGTCCGGCGATTTTGAGTTTTCAGCTTTTTAATTTTGACAGTAAAATTTAAAAATAATGAAAAATTGGTTGTTTTGGTTTTCAAAATGACGAGTACGTTACCAAACCTAAATTTTTTAATGTGATTTGTATTTTGTTTGGCCTAAATCAACGGCTATTGAAAATATCTGGTAATGATAATATATGAAAGGTTTAATTTTTCCAACCTTTTCCGGACTCGGCAAATCAAAATCCGGTTTGACCGGCTTGGGAGAGGACGAGCCCGGAAATCGGTTGGTTTTAAAATGTCGGTGGTCTCTCGTAAAACAATTAAAAACACATTTTAGACTAATTGTTTAAAGGACAAGCAAATCTTTGGTTTTAACCCTTTAACACTTTTTTAGATAATGCCAAATTATTTGTTGATCAGTCAAAGTCAAACATAAACGATTTATATCCTTGCGTAAGTTTGGTTTGCCCTGGTGACAAAATCACGGCAAATTTCGGTGACAAATTTAAATTCAAAATTAAAGACAACAATTTGGAGTAAAGAAAAGGGGCATCAATGAAAAAGAATGTAAAAGAATTGATGAAAAATTTTTAATTCGAATTTTTAAAATTTTAAGTCTCACGAAAATTTCTGAGTGATTGAGAGGAAGTAAAGAAAATATAAATGTTAATTAAAAATATTTTAATATTCATTTATTATTCCTTGGCTTTTTGGACAAAAGGTAACAAATTTTTTGGTTCTGTGAAGGTCTCGGTTTATTTTTTTATGATAATTTCGAATTATTCTAAATAAAATTCGCGAAAATTTTCTAACATAAATAAAAATATATATTTTTTACATATTTAAATAATAAGAGTATCAAAAACAAAATTGAAGAAGTTTAAATTTCTACTTGATTTTTTAAATTTGTTCGAATAAAAAATTTGCAAATGTATTCGGGCAACGTGCTATGCTAATTAAATCAATCAATCATCGATAACTAAAGGGTTAATGCTAAGTGACAGTAATGTCAGTTTCCCGGCTAATTTGTTCATTCAATTGCAAAATTAGCGGAAACAAATTGCAGCAAATATTCGGTCCGAAATTCGCGGATAATTTGCAAAATCTGAAAAATTGAAAACAATCAATGGCCACATTTGTTTTTCACCTTTGGCGAACTGATCACTTCGTCCGTCGCTTTTTCGCACATTTTCTCCCAATTGAAAAGGGCATTGGCCAAAGAACGCTGATCAGAATGGAGTTTGAAGTGCAAATATTCATCGATGTCAGTGAAATTTGGTTGCTTTAAAAAACAAAACTTTCATTTTAATTTTAATTAAAATGAAAAAGTTACGCTATGAGAAGTCGAAGGCGAATTGCGCAGCTGATAATGATAATGATCATCATCACTTTCCCCTTCCTCGTCAGCAGAAGCATTGAAGACAATTTGATCAGAAAAAAAAAGATGAACCGTTATTCGTTAAAGAGTCAAAAGTCAAAAGCCATACCAAAAAAGCTGAGACATTCCCTTTCCTCGGCACTCATTTCGAATTGGCTATGCCGTGTCTCAACTGATTCTGCGGCCTGTCCATGACCATGCCCAACTTGCTGCTGCTGCTGCTGTTGCTCTCTCTGTTCCTCGTGCTCGTTTTGCGAATGTTGTCCCCGTTTTGCGTGCTTCGTTTGGCTCTGATGGTCTTTGGCATTCGTCTTGCTTTTCTCATGTTCGCGGAGTTCATCATCTTTTTCCCCTTCCTCCTTTTCTTCCTTTTTCTCCTCTTCCTCCTTTTTCTCATCCGTCTTCTCATTCTCCCCTTTTCCGTCTTCATCGACTACATTCTTTTCCTTTTCTCTTTCTTCCTCCTTTTCCACTTTTTCCTCTTCCTCTTCCTCCTCCTCTTTATTCTGATAATTTTTTCCCCTTTTTTGCCGAGTTTCTAATGTTTCTTTTGCCCAATTGATTTCATAGTCATGCAGCTTCTCACCAATTATTTTTGCCATCGAAAAAATGATGCCAACTTTGATTAAATTGCGTGCCGAATTCCTTTCCTCCTAAACTTTGTATATTCAATTAATTTTCAATTGTTTCTCTCTTTTTTCTTACCTTTGTCCCTTCATTTTCCGCAAATAATTTTGTACTTCTTGATGACATTTTTGTCAGAAAAGCAATTAGCGCTTCTCCAATTTGGCCTTTTATTGAATGCATTTCTCTTAAGAAAGGGCCCACAATTATTCCTCCGCTGTCTTTGGCCAATTGAATCAATGCCTTTAAATGGGTTTTTGGATTTAAATTACTTTTAATTACCAATTAATTGACTTAACCGAATCGGGCGGTATTAAATTATAAAAGGAAAATGTTGACGAAATGTGCCGAAGCAGCAAACTGATGAATTTGCGAGCTTGGAACCGCGTGACAATTCGACGATTTTCTCAAATGGAAAAGCATTAAAATCATTTTGATAAAAGAATAAAAAGACCGACCGAATGGGGCAAAAAATTGGGCAATTTCAGTGGGAGGCGAAGCGATCGGTGGGGGAATTGCGGACGGAGCAGAAGCAAGGCCTAAATCACTGATCATTTCACAGTTTTGCATTTATGTATAAAAATATTTAGTATTAATTTTATTGCCAAAATAATAAAAAATAATTAAAAAATGTAAAATAATTAACTTTTTTTTAATTATTTGATAAAAGAGAACAAAAAAAAGACAATTTCGATTTACCATGTTCTTCCAAATCAAACGCAAGTACGGAATTTGACTTTTGACGGAACAAAACCATGACAACTGCCAGTGCCAATAAAGTCAAAACATTGCCATTCATTTTGTTAATGGCTAAAATAATATTATTTTGTGAAAGAAAATGTGCATTTTAAGATGAATTTTTCCATTTTCTCTTCATAAGCATTGGGCCACGTTTAACCCACGCTTTTCCTGCCAAATATTACAAATATCGAAGCTTATATTAAAATGGATGCTAATATTTTTAATCAGCTTTTATTCGACATTTAAAAAGATATAATTTAAATGAAAAAAATTCAAAGAGAAAAGTCAAGGCTCACAAGTGTCCTGATTTTCAGATTTGTGCCGAATTAAAACAGTCACAAATTGAAGCTCAAAAAGTTCTAAATTATAGAATCGCAAAGAATTTGCTGTAGAAAAGGATTTTTAATTTCGGTAAAACATTCAAAAAAGTTTCTTTGGTTTAAAATTTTATAACTTAATAAAAAAAATTATTCTTCAGAAATTTTAAAATAATCATAAAATTGACGGTTTACCTCAGTTGGGCGCCAGCATATTTTTCCATTATAACTTTCTCTAACTTTTTCTTTGTCCTCTAAATCGAACAATCTTGGTATCATTCGAAAACTTAACATATTTAGTAGAAAATCTTTTAAAGCTGCAAGAAATAATGTTGGATTAGAAACAACGAAATCAAATCAAATGTTTTGAGCAGGGACCGGGACCGAATAGGAAACTCGGTCCTCACAGTCCAGGGCCCTATAGGGCAACCGGAAAATACGAGGACTTCTAATTTTATGTAAGGAAATTCGCAAAATATATGTTAGATAAAATGTAAAAAAATCCCGAAATATGTATGAAATAAATACCCGACCCTTTTTTAAAGAAAGTCTTTGCGAAAATATTTTCAAATATCCCTCGGCGCTCAGCTGGAAAAATGGGCTTTTTGGCATGCCGTTGCCCGACGGCATTTTCCTTCAAATTAAATTGTAAGGCAGGAGCGGAAAACTTTGCGAATTTTTTGATTTATTTTACAAAATTTGTCATTCAAAATTTTTTGAATTAAAGAAAAAAGCCCGTCTCAGTACGTACCAGCTTACGCAAAAGTTTTTTTTATCCAAAAAGAGAACAGTACAAAGACAAACAAATAGCACCAATCAATACAATTCAGCATAAAATTTAAAAATGATCGGTCATTTCTCAAATGGTCACTCATTCCACTGATCACTACGCCCGGGAGTCGAGAACATTTTTCCGTCACTTTGATCTGGCGGAGACAGCGGCCTAAATTAAGCAAATTTGAAATGGATGAGAAGATTTTTACAAAAATAGAGTCAGGAACATGGAAAATAACTCGGACCAACGTTTACGAGATGGACCAGCAGGACAAAACTAAGCACTGAACGGTGCTATGTCGTTACTTATATTCTTTCATAAAATCATAATGATGGTTTTTTAAGTAACGACCCAGCACCGACTGAACTCCTGTTTTTTTACATACTCCAGGCCCTGTGAAGGATCTGATACAGAAGATACTAGAGATCGGTATTTTGAAAAAAGCCTGGACCTGGACCTGGATTCCATGTTGGACCTGGACCTGGATTTCCTGGACAAAAATCCAGGAAAATCCAGGTCCAGGAAAAATCCAGGCTCCTCGGGACCTGGATCCAGGCCTGGACCTGGATTTTTTAACTCATTTTAAAAATCAAAAAAATGTTTGAAAAAATTAATTATTTGCTTAGAAACATTTAAAAATATCTAATTTATAATAATAATGTGTTTTTAAATTTATTTAATCTTTTTTTGAAAACTTGAAAAAACATCGGTCACTTGAAATAATAAATTCTAAAATTTTGTCCAGGAAAATCCAGGTTTTTCCTGTTTTGCCTGGACCTGGATTTTTTTTTCACATTTGACCTGGACCTGGATTTCCTGGACAAAAATCCAGGTCCAGGAAAAATCCAGGTTGCCGAAAAATGGCCTGGACCTGGACCTGGATCCAGGAAAAATCCAGGCCTGGATCCAGGTCCAGGCCGATCTCTAGAAGATACTATCGTGTCCGTGCTCTATTCAAAAATAAGGCCTTCTTTCCGCTCACCCAATGGCATCACAAAGACAGAAGTACACATATCGTTCAGATGCATCAAATTTCCGCCTTTCTTTTGCTGAACCGCCGCCGTTTTTGTAGCTGGCCAAAGTGGTGGCACGGAGAAATGTCTAAACAAAAATGAGAAAACAAAAACAATTTAACGAAAATATAGCGAGCCACCTCTCTGAAATTGTTGACCCATTCGAGATTTTGTCGATACAAATAATGATGATAGCAATGCAATCGCTTCAGCTGGCCATCTTTTCTCGGAATGTGCAACCAGTTGGACAACGCATGTCCGGCTGAAGTTATATTTGGCCCAGCATCAGCAATTCCATCGGGATACAGACAACCGGAATTGATTGAATTCAATTGATCAAGATCGGTGAGAATTGTCGGTGAAATGAAACGACGCAATTTGTTCAAATGATCGTCCAAATGATCGCGATCGTTGAAGCACAAATGGCGAATGTTTGTCGCAAAAATCGGCCAAATTTCACGAACAAAAACATCCCAAATTGGTTGGTCATTTGCAATAGTCAATTCCAATTTGGTGCCATTTCTGTCAAAAATTCGCTTATTTGAACGGAGAAATGCAATGACGGAATAGTCAATGTAGCTGAAGAAACACAAAATGCTTTAGTATACGAACACATATTATAAATTACTCAATTCGAAAATCCTTAAATCGGATTTGCTTGGGCAGCGGACGGTCGGGAAATGGAAATTCCACGAAATTGTTGCCGATAAGTACGGACACTTCCGCCGGTATTAATCCTATGTCCCGAATTCTGATCAGTCTCCAAATTGTAAATTCACTTTTTCCATCAAAATGTTTGTCCACCAAAGCATCGAAACGGTAAGAAAGCAATGCCAATTTGAGACCGAGTAGAGTATGGTCATAAAACGGGAGAATGTTCAGCCAAATGTCGTTGCACACCCAACTGGAACATAAAAAATGGGTAAATGAAAAAATTTAATTTTTTTAAAAATAATTCATTACCGTCTGTTCATTTTTTGCTGCAATGTGCAAATTAAGTTATAATTGCTTATTAATTGCTAAAAGGTAAACAAAAAATCAAAATTTTGAAAATTTTTTGTCGAATTGTAAGCAAAAAAAAAAATCGTATTTGAATGGTTTGGGAACAATTTATCAGACAAAAGGGACCATTTACTCGAAACATCTCCAAATATGTTTGATTTGTTATTTTGCGGGCGAAAAAATAATGAATAAAATTTTCAGGAAATTTTATGCATAAATACCCTTGGTTTTCCAATTGTAGAAACATATTTTAGAATATATTTTGGCATTTTTTTTGTCACATATTTTAACATTTTTTAGCACATATTTTATTACATATTTCATGATTTTTAGCACATAAAAATCCGGGCTCTAATTAATTAAGTTTCCTTGAATTTAATGTGAACGATCGCAACTCGGTTATATAATATATAGACAAACGAAAATTTTTGTCTAATAAAAACTGGAGTAGCGCCCCATGTTCCTTGATATACAAATTGAATAAATTTTATTATTATTACAAATATTACAATAGTATTCAATGATAGAATGCTAACAAAAAGTGAGTTAATTGTTTTTTTGTTTTGCTTTTTTTTCTCTTCTCCCCACTCTTTCCATCGCTTTTCACTAATTGCCCAGAAACTGCTGCTGTACTGTACTGATCAGACCGCAATGGTTTTGATCAATTGGCAGAATTGGTCCGAGTGCAAAATGCCCACGTGAGTTGGGCCCACAATTTCTGTCACACTGTCCACCTGAAAAGTGAAAAGCCTCACATTGTCCCCATTTTAGACTTTTCCCCATTTCATTTCATCTCCACTTTCATAATTACCAATTTGCCCTGCTCCTTCCATTTTTGGCACACTCTCATCGATTCGGCATTTATCAATCCGTCCCCCGGGCCCATCTTTGTGTCCGCTTTTTTGTCAATTCCGTTCGGATAGTCAAATTCCGCCGGAGTGCCTTTGTCCGAAATCGAATGCACACAAAACATCTTTAGCAAAACAGTTAAAGCAGAACCAGTGGAATAGCATAAGCTTTACCGGCGTGTATTTATTTGCGTCGATCTGTGACGACAAACTTTGGTAAAGCGATTGCATTTGGGCGATGTTGGCAACCGACAAAAGTTGTGCCAAGTCGGCAAAAGTGTAATTGATGCCCGAAATAGAGGCCAATTTTGTGTCCGATTGGAATGCCAACGAATTGGGCAACAGAAAAGTGACTGCGGCCAAAGTTCGGATAAATTTTCGGACCACCAAATTTGGCACAATTAGCGAAAGGCCGGGGAAAAGCCGGTCGACGTTTCCTAAATCGGCTAGAAAAAGCATCTTTATTTGCTCATTTACCAGAGAGTATCTGCTCGATGATAAATGTTGTGCCACCATATGGCCCGGAAGTGTTTATTGTGCGGCTCAAATACCGATTCTGCCATTCCTAGCTCATTTTCATTTATTTAGCTGCCAATTTGCCCAAATGACCCACTTGGCTCATGCGCTGATTCAGGTAATAATTCACCACCAAATTGCCCAAACTATGGCACAGCAAAACGGCCTTTTTCCCCGTTGCGTTGACAGATTTTTCAATTAGAGTGGTCAAATTGACAAAGTATGCTTCGGTATAGTCTGAAAGCAAAGGCTGAATTCGAGCAGCACAACACGGAAATTTCGCTGCCATAGAAAATGTTTTTTTATGCTTCTAAATATGCTTTTTAGTTTCTTTGGATTTTTAATGATTCCTTCAATTAATTTAATTGTGCCTCAATTTCGCTTCTCACTTCTCACCCATTCCGGGCGTTAAGCGCCAATCGTACGGAGCCGCGAAGAGATTGCAGCCTTTGGTATAGCCAAAATTGACCAAACATTTGTTGATCAGTGGTGCAAAATAAGTTTCATCCTCGGGGGCGGGAGAAGACGAACTCAACGCACAACCGCCGGGGAAAGAGTCACTAAGCCAACAGGTGGAAGGGCAAGTGCTTAATTAATTGCCAAAAACGATAATTACTCATTTAAAAAACCTAAATGTAAATATATTATAAAAAGAAATTAATTAATTTAAATTGCTAATTAATAAAAGAAAATTGAATTGTAAAATATTATTACACAATAGGTGCAATAAGCAAAGCGACTTACCAACCAAATTCTTTTCTCGCGAGAAAAGTGACGTCAACGCCCGTTTGGTTTCGGTAAGTGTCCGTCGTTTGGTCGTAGCTCAGTCTCAATTAGTTTAATTGATCAATTAGCAATTCTAGCAATTTGATTTCTTACGACATTAAATAGAAGAGACATTCTTGGATGTTGGTCACGTTCAAAGTGCCCACAGCCAAAAGCGGATTTATCCACCCTTTAATGGAGTAACGGGCAGCGAACACTTGGGTGCACAGAAGGGGAAAATCGGCCGGGAACGGCGTATTTTTGCCATCCAAATACATTTTGTTGCCGAAAAAGCCATGGACTGAACGGAGCAAATTTGAAGGAGAAAAGGGAAAGTGCCAAATGTTTTGGTGTCCCTCCCAATCTACCTATTGCAAACATTGCCAAAAATTAATGTCTAATAAAAGTATTGATATGCTATTGCCAAACTTTTAAATTCACCGAGAATTAATGGCGGACGAATTGTCGACGCATTGGCACAGCCCCCGGCGCACTCATTCGAGAGGGCACATTCGCCATTATTAGTTAAATTTGTCAACAGTTCAATGGGCAACAAATCAGTGACAATGGGCAACACAGGCAATTGGGCAGAGGCAAAAATTGACCAAAAGGCCAATAAAAGTGGCAAATGGGCAAACATTTAAAGTTAATTAGTATAATTGTGCTTAATGAACCAACAATAATTATATAATTTTGAAGTGTTTAATGAGGAGGAATAAAAATTTATTTTTATTGTTTGAAATATCGGTGGAGAGAGAAATTAATTTATTTTTATCATTGCAAAAATTCATTAATTATAATGTGAAAGAAAATAAATGAAAAAAGGAAAATTCTTGCAAAAAAGCAATTTATTTTTCTGAACGTTGTCAAATTAATAATTTTTTTTTCTTTGAACATTTTGATTCTCATTTGTCCTTATAAAATTTCAATTTAAAAGGACAATCGCTGAAAAAATTGAAAATTTATGCAAATACAAAACAAATATTTTCCGAATTAAAAGTGCAGTAAATTTTGAGGAAGAATTTTAATTCCAGCGGATTATGATTTGGGAATATTAAAGCATTCATTCATTTATTTGTTCAGCAAAAAACTTAAGAGCGAACGGCGCCCCACCCGCTGACCCGATTTTAAAGGGTGCATGGGATCAAACTCTCGAGGAAAAACGGGACCAGAAAAAGGGATTGGGACCACGACGCCGGGGCTGAAAAATCGTTATCAGGATTTCAGTTTTTTGAAAACGGGACCGGGTTTGAAGCTGGAAAAGTTTAAACTAAACACGATAATTTGTGTTTAAAATAATTAAAAATTAGTTTAATTATAGTTTAGAAAAAAAAACAGTGGATAAGTAGGGGGACGTTACTCAATTCTTCTTAGACGAGGTTTTGCCTTCTTTTAATTGCAGCTGCGTTTTGTTTAGGCCGAAAGCCATTATTATGCCCAATGAGCGACAACAGTTCAATTCGGAGACTTAGCATTCTGAGCATTTTTGTCAACGATACGAGTCGTAGCCACCACCACAAAGGCGCGAAAATGGATGGAAGAATTGAATGGTCTTGGTTTATCAGAAAGCAATTAATAACCTGGATTAACGTATTCTTTATGCAAATTTTTAAAATTTTGCCTTCACAAACAGAAGTGTGTCGACCTGCTTCAGCAAGTTGTGATCGACGACTGTTCCCAGAGGAAGAGCGAGAACTGTGCAATGAAACAGCCTCCTTAAACTCATTTATGATTAAAATTTGGGCAGTGCGACGGACGCTAAATGATCGCTTTTCACTCACGAAAGATGATTTTGAGCTTTGAAAACTTGAGTTTACATTAGTACTTTTTACAGTAAGCCGATTATTTTCCTTTTATTACAGTAACCGAGTGATTAAATTATTTTATAATATGATTAAAACATTTTAAATTCGTAATAATGTCAAATTGTCATTAAAATTGTATAAAATAATAAGAAATGACCATAACGGAGAACAGAACGAAAGGGGCAGTCACAAACAGAAAAATGATAACAATTTTTACAGAAGGACATTCCCCCGGGCGATCGACGTCAAATTTGACAATGGCTTCTTCTTTGTTCTTCTTTTTGCTCTTCTGTTGCACTTCCAAATTTCCCAGACAAATTTCTGAAAAAAGACAAATATTTCAAATGCATTCTCTCCACTAATTAATTATTAATTACCATCAAAAGCTGCTGTAGTCCTGGTTTTAAAAGTTGTAGTCATAACTATCAATCACTTAATTATCCCTAGGCATTTGAATTTGCTAAGCTGAGTTTTTCAATTTTTAATTTGGGAGTGATCGGTCGGTGGCCATTTCCGTCGGATTTGAGTCAAACAAAGGAAAAAATATTTTAATTAAATTAAAAAATATATAAATATAATAAATTCATAGTCTTTAAATGGTTAATTTCTGTTAAGTCGTTTCCGGACTTAAAAAGAAAAGTTTTTTAGGTTAACATTGCCCACACGTCAGCTTGCTTTTGTTAAAAAAAGTGTTGAAAAAATGAAAATGAACGGATACAATCATAAAAAAGAGTGCGAGATCGCTTTTTGTGTCGGCATGGAAACACCGCGGAAAAAGCAGAGACAAAAGAAAGAGGTAAAATGACGAAAAATTGAAAAAGTGCGAAAAGTCAAATTAATTGGAATAGATAAAAAATTTAAAGACTCAAAAATAAAAAATGAATGGAAAAGTCAAAATAAATAATGCAATTTTTAGTGTTGAGGCACAAATATTGGCGTAAATACATAAAATAAAATATTTTTTATCTTTAATATTTGTTTAAATTAATTCTTCGTTCTTCGCTGCTGTTTTGCAAATGCTTTCTCTTCCGCTTTTCCTTTCCTTTCCGTCCGTCGGTCCGTCCGGTTCCTTTTTGGTTGGCTTATTTTGCTATTGTATTTGTTATATTGAAAATATTATTTTGCTTTTCCATGGATCGCTTTTGCGGGTCGCGCCGACCAATTCCAAAATTGTCAAAATGTGCCCCAAAACCCTTCCGTTTATTTACATGCGAATCCCCCCAAATCCATCCGAGCAAATCGCTGAGTTTATTCCGTGGATATCCAACTCCATTCTTCACTCGGCAGCAGCGGCTGACCAACAAAACACTCACTGCTCAAAATCCGCGCATTCTTTCGCCCATCCGAACGAAAAACGAAGCGCAAAGGGAAAGGAGGGACAGATCAAATGGAAATGGACAAATTAGCAGAAAAGTGGCAATGGGCAATTAAGGAATCAATCGCAAGTAATTGGGGATGTCATGTGCAATAACACCTACCCCCTCGCCCCACCCCTCTCTCCGATCATTCGCTTAATCACTCACTTTTCCATCCTCAAAAATTATGGTTATTTTCTTTATTTCTCTAATTGCTCCGATGCTCCTTTCTTTACCTAATATTTCTCATTTTGTAAATGATTTTATTACATTCAAAATAATCGCTTAATTTTAAATTTCCCTTTTTTAGTATTAATTTTTCACATTTCAAAGATTAATTTTTCTTTCTTTTTTTCAAATTTTGCGCGAATGCCTCGAGGGATTTCTGACCGATGGATTTCCAACCTCATTCCATTCGATTTCATTTCATTTCATCCCCTGTGGCGACGATCCACCCAATTACACGACGAAAAGTGCGCCTCGCCCGCGTTTTCGGGCGGACGGTCAAAGCCCAAAAAAAAGAGATTGAGCAAATCCGAAAATCCAAAGCCCCGAAGGAAAACGATTTGTTGAGATTGAAGTTTTTTGAATGACTTTTAAAAATAAATATTTGAAATCGTATTTCAATAGTTAATTTAATCATTTATTTTGTTTTACTAAGATTAAATAAATGATTACATCCGGTCTTATAACAAAAACAGCAATTTTCTTTTTCTCCGCGTCTTTTCTCGGTGCAAATGGTAATTTAAAACTATTTTAAAAATAATTTATTCAAATATTTTTCATTTACTAAGCAAAGGCAACATAAGTATTTTTAGCTCTGAACTGTTACATTTGTGCTGAGAATGGCTTGGACGAGTTCGGCGAGTGCAAAACGTCCTTTCCGTTCAGCTGCGATGGGTACGCCAAACGCTTTCCAAAGGACGAGAAAATATTTTGTCGGACGACGCGACACAAAACGGCGAATGGTGGGCACTTTTTGGCAATTAAATTTTTTTTTAATATTTTTTTCATTGCTTTTCCTCCCCTCTTTTAGGCACTTTCACTGTGGTGAAGGAATGCATCGCGGACAGTGCGCACCACGTCACTTTCCCGCGCAAACCGTACCAATTGGCGGAGGAGTGCGACGTGGTCGACCTTAATGGGGTCGAAGTGGCCTATTGCCTTTGTGGGGACCAAAATTTGTGCAACGGCGAGGCAATTGTAGGCCAATTCAGCGCATTTGAGGAGGTGAAAAGCTCAAAATCCGAAACATGTTATTCTTTATCCATTGCTTATTTGAACATTTACATATTTTAAGTTTTTCTTTTAATTAGTAAAGGAAAAATCAAATTAATTATCCGAAATTACACTGTTTATTTCAAGTGAAATGTTTAATTTATAATTCAAAAGTTCAATTGAGAAAGAGTTCGGCATGCCAATATCAACAAGCAAAATTGAGGATTTAATCGATGATTTATTTGCGAAATTATCACATTTTCCAAAGAATAATTAAATGTCGACTCAAAATAAGGACAGATCTTTAAAAATATGGAAGTTTACGATTATTTTGTTTACGTGCCCATTTCCCTCCAATTCCCTATAAATTTAAATTCCCCTAAATTCCTCAGAAATACCCCGAATTGTTCGACTCCGATCCGACGACCACGGCGTCCGATCAGTTGTCTCTGTCTCAGTCCTCACACCAGCGATCGGCGGAGGAAAAGCAAAGAGAGCGAAGCGGAGAAGAAGCAGCAGAATCTGCGGAAGAAGTGGGAAAAATGGAAAATAAATAAAATTAGAAATAGGAGAAATTGAATTGGTAATGGGAATTTAGCCAATGGAAAGCAGCACATGGCACGGGCAAATTGTTGACGGAAGTGTCCATTTTGGCACGTCGGGCCAATTCGAAAGTGCCGGCTGGGAAACGGCGACCACCGAACAGAACCAAAACAACAATAATAACAACAACAACCCATTTGTGGCACCACCGACACGAAACGAAGGCAAAAAGCATTTAAATAATTAATAAATATATTGTAATTTTTAAAGATAACAACGAAAATGAGAAGGAAAAAATCGGCGAATTGGTCACTTTTCCATTACCAGCAACAACAAATGATGAAGCGCAAATGACAGCTTCAGAAGAAATGCAAAGCTCAAAAGCGGAGACAGCGGAAAGAATGGCAGGCAAAGCATTATAATTTATAATAAAAAGTTAAACAGTGCCGATTTAATAAAAATAACGCATTAAATTTTAACTAATTAAAATTTAATTTTACCAAGGTTTCCAATGCTTCCAATGCAAAGAACCCAATTTACAAAACGGCGTCGACGATTGCCGTACTCAAATAGTCGCCAATTGCGCTGATCTGTCAAAAACTGTGCCCGCCATTGGTCGTCCGTTGTGCCTTTCGAGACAAATTGTCGATACAAAAAGTGCCGTTTTCGATATCAAAAATAAATCAAAAAGATTCTTTAACAATAAAACGAAATCAGACGGTCGCTTCCAAGTTGAAAAAGGGTGCACAAGTGAGCGCGCCATTCTAAACGAAATGGGCGCAAAAGCGGTGCCAATGCTAAACGCACTGATCAGCGGAGAGATCAGTTGTGATCAGCAAAGGAAAAGCGGCGAAGAAGCCGAGAGGGGAGAGGAGAAATGGCAGAACATTTGCATATGCGCGACGGCACAATGCAACGGCAAAAGCGTGGGGGAACAGCAGGTGGGAAGAAAAACAAATTAAGGGGCTTGGGTTGTAAGCTTAATTGGTATTTGTTTTGTCGCAAGTAAAGACCGGACAACTGGGATCGGAGGGATCCCGAATTTAATCCCGCGGGATCCCTCCCGATCCCATTCAGTCTCTAGTTGAGAGAGTGCCGACTCCGTTGCTTTTCTCCCTTTTTTTGAATATTTTCTTTTCTTTTTTCAGATGCTTTTGGCCAACCCCCAACAAATGCTTCGTCTCCCCTTTTCTTCTCCTTCTTCCCTCATCACTTCTTCTTCTTCTTCTTCTTCTTCTTCTTCTTCTTCTTCTGCTGCCTTTCCCACTTCTTCGTTCGATTCGACCACAAAATCTGTGCCAAATTTATCAGCGGAAGAGCACTTTTTGTCCACGACGAGCGAACCTTTGAATTGCGCCGTTTGTTTGGACGTCGAATTGGGGTCAATTTTTATTAGGCTCTGCTGCACTTTTTACAAATCCAATTAATGACCAGCCTCAGTTTTTTGGAATAATTCATTTCTTACTTTAAAAAAGCTTAAATTTATGGTACTCTTTTTTTGTTTTTTTTTAAATTCCCGAGACTTTAAAATATTTACAGCTCATTCTTAAATAAAAGTCGACATTTGGTACCTTTGTGTTCTGATTTTGACTCTAAAATCTGTTTTTTTAGCTTATTATTTTGTTTTTGATATTTGTACTTTTAGCAATTCCGTGTCGGACTGTCGAAATGCGCACTCCCAAAACTGCGGACATAAAATTCGGGAAGAGAAAGCCTATTGTTTGACCAGGCAAACGCAAAACGGAAAAGGTTATTAATTATTGCAAAAGTTACAAATGAATTGATAAATCTTTAAATGGGTAAATTTTGCAATAAAAATTAATTTAAAAAAATATTATTTAGTTAATTAATTCATTCTAAATGATAAATTTGCACATTTCTGTTAAGATGCATTTATTGTGGAAAAAAGTTGTGTGACAACGCACCAATTTTATCAGCAATTCCCTGAAGAATTGGAGAAGCATAGTGCCGACGAAGTGCCAATTGGCTGTGATGCCACTTATGACGGTGAAAATTCAAAAATAATTACAAAAATAATAAATAAATAAATAAATGTTTTAAGGCTTTGTGAATTATTGCTTATGTGACGGACAAATGTGCAACAGAAATTCGTTAAGCGAACAAGCGCAAAGAAATGGGAAAAGGCGAGAAATTTAAATGAAAATGAAATTGAAAGAAATAAATAAATAATTGAAGAAACAATTAAATTAAATTAAACGACAATTAATTATTTAATTATTTAAACAGTGGCAAAATGAGAAACAAAACGAGAACAGAGAAAGAAGAAAAGCATGGAAAAAGCAGTGAAGAAAAAAAGCGACCATTATTTGTACCATCAGCAACAGGTGAGAAAACAAAAATGATTTAAATAATAAATTAATTTGACAGATTTAACGCCAATAATTAGCATGAGACCAATAAAATCATCGGCAGAATTGGCTAATCAGGAAGAAAAGGGGTACTTTTATCATCTAATTAATTTAAAACAGTGCCATTTACAATATGTTTTTTCAGTGGTAAATCCCTTGGCGACGATCCTTCGCCGCCCAATTGGCTCCCAAATTGGCCATCTTCGGATGCCCCCAATTGGCCATCTTCGGATGCCCCCAATTGGCCGACTTCCGCCGCTTCTCCCATTTTGGTGCCGGCCACCACTCCGCCGTCGAATTTAACTCAACAAAATGACCGACTCAAAAAATGGAAGCAAAACAGCGAAAGGGCCAAAAGGCCATTCGAAAGTGCCGGAGGCGAAGAGTCATCAGACGGAAAGCGGACGATTTTATCCATGGGAATTGGAATTGTTCACGCAATGCTCACACTTTTTGCCTCCCTTTTTCTAATGCTATGAAAGAATTTTATTCGCTTAAATATTTATTTTAAATAATTTATCACATAAACAATTTATTCACTTTTCAATACTTTAATTTGTTAAATATTATAACTCAATTAAAGATTGAAATGGTTATTGGGTTTTTTAGTTTTAGTTTTATTCGCCAAAAGTCAATAATAAAATGGTCAAACGATTATCAGAATGATCAATTTCATTTCGGCCTTTTCCATTTCTTCACAAATTTCTTTTTTCATTCTTTTGCCACTGTTCCTTCAACTTTTTAAAGTGCATTTCCGTCATTTCATTGCTTTTATTGTCTCTTTTTTGCTGTCGCTTTTCCCACCGCTTTTGCCCGTCAATTCTTTGCACCATTTTCGGACTTTTGCCACTGTCAGTGATGCGATTATTGGAGAAGCAGCGATTTGGAAGAAATTTTGCCAAAATGTTCAATGCATTTTTCCTCAAAATTGGATGACGTCTAAAATTAATTAATTAAAATGCATTTAATAATGAGTTTTATTTTATTATCACTTTTAATGACCTCATTAAAGTGAACTCAATCAAAGCGTTGCTGAGAGAAAGTATGGAGTAATAAGTGAACACAATTAAATTCAGCAAAATTGGGTCGGTGATCAGATGAAAATAGACGACAAATGGGGTGAAGACGGACCCGCAAATGTTAATGAAATGGAACAGAAAAGTCGGCGCGAGTTGGCGCCCCGTGCGAATATTTTCGGCCAACTAAATTAATTTAAATAAATCAAATTATAAAAATGAAATTGGAGGAATTTAAACGAATGACGACTAATGAATGAATGAATGGGATTACCTGGTAGCGTTCGCTGAGATTGTGCAAATTCGCCGGTATTTGGAGCCCGCGCATGAAAAGTTTCAAATTGTGAGTGATCAGAAGAGAGAAAGCCTTAATGTTAAACCGATAAATTCAAATGATAATTCATCGCTCACAATGATCTCAAAGAAACTGATAAGCATCGAAGCGCAAACAGTCGCTAAAACCCCCGCGGTGAAAGTGAGCGGCGCTTTTGCCTCCGTTGCGATTGCTTCTTGGGCTGCGGTGGCCACACAAAATGAGGTCTAAATAAAGTAAAATGAGACAAATAACTATTGAATGGCACGACTAATTTGAAAATGCCTTACAATTAATGCGAACCACGTGATGTTAAACGCGTAACTTTTGGCATGTTCGTACATTTTGGCAAATATTGTCGCAATAAAGCGCTCGATCAGCAACACATGGCCAATGTAATTGATGTAAAGCAGAGGAAATTCGAGAAAAAACTTAAAATCATCATTTAAATTAAAATTAAACAAAAACAAAAAACCACCAAAATAATTTTGTAATCAAGCCAATGCTCCTTTCCCAAAATGAAAATGACCAAAATTAGGCTAATTTGTGCCAGCGAATAAATGCAAAACAAAACGCTTTGGGTGAAAAGCACAAATTTTAAATTTCGATGCAAAAGCGAAGTGCGGCACAGAACGGAAATGTTCAGCAAGGAAAGGGGCAATTGAACAGTGCAAAGGACCAAATTCAGAAGAAAAAGTGCCGAACTGCAAACATTGACGAACGAAGTTTCGAAAAGTGTCGCATTGGCCATTTTGGGAAATGGCCAATCGATAATTAAGTAACTAATTAACCTGAAACTATTAAATAATAACTTTTAATTTAAAATTCAAAAAGGTAATTATTCTTAATATTTTGATTTGAGAAAATGCGGCGCTTTTTCATTTTAATCCCACTATAATAAAATATATTTATTTTGGAATTGGCCATTTAAAAAAGATCGGTTTTTTCAAACTTTGTCGCTATTCTTTTGAATTTAAAGAAAGCTTATAGAATTAATAATGAATGGTTTGCGAGTGAAATCAGAACAACTTCTTCTTCTTCTTCTTCTTTTTTGCCTGCCACTATAATTATTTAATGATTCTGTGGTCATCATTTCTTTTTTAAATAACTTTGTACCTGATAATTATTAATATTATTTTTTGAGTCAAATTATTTTGAAAAGATGTACTTATGACGTTAAGTTTACATCGTGAATAAAAAATTTAATTAACAATAAGAAATTCATAATAAATAGCTAATAAAGCCCTTATTAATAAAATGACAATTTTTATGCCGGGATTTTTTCCTCCTCAATTTAAAACCAAAAAGCAAAAACAATTTAAAACCTAATTGCCAGTCCATTCTACAATCCACATGACTTTAATTGTCTCTTTTCAATTGATCGTTGGCATTAGCTTTCTGTCGAATGTTTTTTCTATTTGCTCCCGTCACAAGAAAGTTGCAAATGATAAGACCATTACAGAATAACGGACATGGGTAAAATTAAAGACCAAAAATTTCTTTAAGAAAATTAATTGTAAATCAAATTTATTTAAGTTAACGTAATTTGCTAATCCAAACGCCGGAACTGCGAAGAAATGGGAAAATCATTTCTCTGCTCCATTAAGCGCACAAATAACATTTGGCCTCAAATTAAAAGTATGGGAAAATAAGTAAATTAGGAAAATTTAAGCGAAAAGTGAACTTTTCCCGAGGTCGAAAAATGAGCCAAAACGCCCGGGGTTTTTGCCGAATTTTCTCCGTCAGGGCACAAAAATTCCTTGGCAAATATTTGGAGTATCTTTGAAATATTATCATTCTGTGCGACTCCATATTCCATCAAATACAATTGTAATAGTTTTGCTTCGAATGCCAAATGCGCTGGCAATGAATTCGGCCAAAGGATTACCGTACCCTCGAGAAACCCCACCGTAATGAGCGGAAAAGTATTTAAAATGGTTTAAAATGTATAAAAGCGAATTAAAGCACCTGATTGATGAGTGCCAGAATAAATATTGGCCAACCATTGCCAATTGACTCGGTAATTTTGCAAAGTCACTTAATTTATGTAAATTATGTTTTAGCGATAAAATACTTTTGATTTTTTAACCTGCAAAATTCCGACTTCATTTCACATGCTTTTTCTCCAAAAAGGTCCATTTGGTCCATGGCACTGCTTTTACCCGTGGTTTCGGCAATGCTTTTGCTTTGCTCGGTGAAATAATGAATTTCCTTTACTTAATTATTAATTATAATTCATTTAATCGTCCCTTTACTCTTCAGAGAATGCTTATTTGTTAGTTAATAAAAAATTAATTCATTCTAAAATTGTTTAAATTAAGTTTTTTTAAAAAGAAACAAAATGTCTCCAGAATTATTCGAAAATTTTATATTAATATTTAAATATAATTATGTGAAATGTTTTTTACTTTGTGTTAGTATTGGAATATTTTGTCATTTCCCGGTTTTCCGGTAGCAAAAAGTTAAAATTAATTTTTGCTGGATATTTCCGGTTGTTTTTGTTTATTCAAATGCTATTAATTATTAATTAATTATTTAATTTCCAATGATTTTTCGTTTGTCCCTTCCTCTCATCAACAATCACTTTATTCTTCATTCATAGTTATCCGATCATTTACATTTTCTTCCTGTATCCTTTCGCCGCTTCTGCTTCGCCTTCGCCACCGGCGGCGTTTGACGCCGCTTCGGCCGGTGCAGGCGCTACGCCGGCGCTTTCTGCCGGTTGTTCCGGCACAGGTGCCTGTTCAGCGGGCAAGGGCGCATGTTCCTCTTTGGCACCGCCTCCGCCTCCCCCGGAAACGCCATAACCGCCGCCCGACCGGGGCGGGCAGGCGCAGTACGAGGCATCTTTGCCGGGTGCTCCAGCAGCGCCCGGATGACCAGGCTGTCCCGGTGCTCCGGGTTGGCCCGGCTGTCCTGGGTGTCCCGGGGCTCCGGGTTGTCCTTGGTCTCCAGGCTTCCCAGGTCGTCCAGGTGCGCCAGGCTGTCCCGGTGCTCCAGGTTGGCCGGGTTGTCCCTTCGGTCCAGGAACGGTCTTACTGCAAAGGGTTAAATGGTTCATGCGGTGCCAAAAGCTAAAACAAATTGCACTTACTATACAACGCCATTTTGTCCGGGTTGTCCTGGTTGTCCCGATCCCCCAGGTCGTCCTGGGCTTCCGGCTTGTCCTTGCGGGCCAGGAGGTCCGGGTGGGCCCACTCCTCCGTTCTGTCCAGGCTGGCCTGGCCTGCCAGGTTGACCGGCTTGGCCGGCAGGTCCTTGATCTCCGGGCTTTCCAGGCGGCCCAGCCGGGCAATGCTGGCAGACGTGGGGAACATCCGGGCATGGCGCTCCTTTGATGATCAGATTAAAAAGACCTAATATATATTATCCAACCGGGCTGTCCAGGCACTCCCGGCTGTCCAGGCTCTCCGGCTTGTCCAGGGTACCCGGGTTGTCCGGGTGCCCCCGCGGGTCCCGGTGGGCCAGGCGGACATTGGGGCTGTTGGACGCCGGCACATTGACAATGTCCAGGCAGCTGCCGCTTGGAGCGGAAGATGGAGACGAAAGGATTCTCGCGGGGTTTTGCCGGAGGAGTGACCGTAATTTGTACTTCCATCAGTTCGTTCCATGCCGAGTCGGTGTTCACGCGGAATGCCTTTAGAGACAAAGTGCCGTGGAATGAATGACCAAAGAATAATAATGCCATGCCCAGCCTTTCTTTACCTGCACTCCGTCGTGCACCTTCAGACTGATTTCGTTGATCTGCGAGTACAATGACGGCACAACGACCAACGTGGCCACAATGGCCAAAAGGGAGCACACGGAGGCCACTCCCACAACAATTTGTGTCTCTTGCATTGCCTGAAGGGATTTGAAATTGAAATGATTGGGCTGATGGGCGCTGTTAATTGACGCAGTGTTTTTCTCTGGCGATCATTTGCGATTGGAATTCATTTAAATACGGCGCGGGGGAGGCGGGAACCGATCATTTGCCATGTCATAGGAGGCGCAAAAATGGCCTTCACTTTTTTGGTGGAACGGTCGGTCCGCTGACTTTTGCCTCTTCGGCGGTCAATTTGACGATTTCCCCACCGTCGGCGGTTATTTGTTCTTTCGTCATCGTCGGCCAAACAAGTTTTGATCTCGAAGGGGCCAAAAAAGCCCAAAAACTTAAAAAAAGATTATGCAATGGGACAAAAGTGTACAAATAGGCGAAAATGATGAAAAGGATTAATAGGAATGGCATGGAAGAAGAAGAAAAATGAACAAACAGACGAAAAAAAGTGGAGGAAAGTCGGAAAATGACGACGAAAACAAATGATTAATTGTGATAAATGACCTAATTAGGTTAATTACGTTGTTCAAATTGGTCAAATGCATAATCATTCTCTTCACAGACACTTCAATCATTTCAATTTCAATGCATTTTTTCCATTTTTCTGTTTGTTAATTTTACTCTTTTCATCATTTTATAATTATCACCTTTTCATTCTCATCTCTTCGCTAGTTCTTGTTGTTAATCATCCGCCTAATGATTATTATTATTAATTAATAATGTGCACATATTCCAAAGGCAGCGAACATTTCGCTGTTTCGTTGCGCCCACTCAAATTTTATTATTTCCAATTGTAAAAAATAATGCATTTATTTTATTATTTTTTTGTGAAAAAATGGACTAATCGGCAGCGGTAAAGAGTAAAAACCAACGCAACGGAAAGGGAAGGGACAGTGTTTTTTCTTTCCCAATTTTCGTTATTTGTCAGTCAATTCATTTCTATTTCGGGAAAGTAATTTGCTGTTTAATTTGACCAATGCTTTGCGCTTCCCTTGATAAAATGCTCAATTCATTTATTATCCATTTTTATTAAATTATTCCTTTTCCTTTTGCTTTTCCTTCGCTTTTCCATTTGTCTTTTTCAATTTCTTTTTCAATTTCTTTTTTCTTTTCTTTTCTTCCGTTTCTCTTCCTTCGGCACTTATGCCTTTCGGTATTGTCCCGCGCCGACTCCGCCTTTCACTCCGCCCTCCGATCGCTGTGGGCACGGGCAGTACTCCGCGTCGGGGCCGGGCCGTCCGGCGGCGCCCTCTTCGCCAGGCAGTCCCGGGCCTCCCGGCACTCCCTGTGGGCCCGGTCCGCCTTGTTCTCCTCCGGGTCCGGCCACGCCAGGCGGTGCACTGAGTCCGGGCTCACCGGGTGGTCCAAGAGGCCCTTGCGGTCCGCGAGCACCACGCGGTCCTTGTCTGCCAATTTGGTGCTCCGCGTCGCGTCCCTTCTCGCCCTGAAGGCCGGACGTTCCCACGGGACCCACCGGGCCAGGTGGGCCCGGCTCTCCCGATGGGCCGGGGTTGCCGTCACGACCCGAGTGTCCGGGCTGACCCTTGGCGCCCGCGTGTCCCTTCGGGCCGGGGCGACCGATTGGGCCCACTTGGCCTTGGGGACCGGAGGGGCAGTAGAAGCTGAACAAAAAAATTAAGAAATGTTTGCGATAAGCGACTACCATCCAAATTGTGGCACTTCCGGCGTCACATCCAACGCGTCTTTGCCGCTTTGGCCGGGAACGCCTTCGATGCCTTCCTTCCCAGGCTTCCCAGGCACTCCGGGGGGTCCGGGAGGACCGGCGGGACAACGGTTAGCCGACCCAGTCTGGCAATCTTCAAAACAGTAATTAGCGGGTCCCGTATTGATAGTACTCACTGCATCCAGCTCCCCCAGCTGTTCCGGTTTGGATGCTTGGCGGGACGCTGGGCGGATTAACGCTCCCTGGGGGAACTCCGGGCGAAGCACCGCCATTAGCATGGGATGATGCGCCTGAAATAATAAGTTAAATAAAATTGACTTTTGTTTTCCATTACGATTGCCCGACGGTGCCGATACGCTTGGCCCGCCGCTGACCGACGCACTTCCGCCTTCGTACCCCGCGGCAGCGCGACGAGTTCGCGCCTTTTGGCCCAACTTCATCATGTCGCGCCACAAGTCATCCGTCTCGGAGCGGAACAGAAAGATTTGCTGGTCCAACTCCTGCCAAATTTGTTGCACGTCGTTGTAAATGTTGGCGATCAGCAGCAGACAGCCGAGCAGAGAAATGCCCGAAATGGAGGAGGCCAAGAAAGTGGCGGTGTGCACCTTCATTGTTGGCTTTTCCTGCTAAAATATTAAAAAATATATAATTTAGCAGTGCTTTTTTGGTAATAATATTAAATTAATTGAGCGATTGGAAAGCTGAAATGCTTTGGCTTTGGCTGTTAGCTTCACCTACCAAAATGTGCGATCAAATGACTAAACAATGATCGTTTTATACTCCCCCCCCCCATTTTCAGCAGGTTTTACTAAGACCACAATAGTGGGGAATTCTTCGCATTGAGACGATTAAGCGGAGAACAATGGCAAAGCGTAAAAGGGGTAAATCATTTGCGATTGGAAAAGCCACGGGGGACGGAAGTTTTTAATGCCCCCGGGCAGTGAGCATCGGATCGGATTGTCTTAGTGAAGTGATTGGACAGAGCGAAGCATCCATCCCTTAACGCACCAAGCAAAATTTGCGATTAAACGGCACCATATTAAGGAAAGAGTGAGTGAGTGATGATGCCCTTCACTGAGTAACAGGAAAAACTGCCCAAAATGTGGCGGGGAATGATTTCCGATTGGTTATTTGAAGGAGAACTTGTTTAGAAACAAAGTGATGGATTTGGGGAATCATCTGATAGTGAAGGGGGGGGGGGGGAGGAGGAGAATAAATGGGGAGGAAAGAGGCGATTGGAAGAATGGAAAAAGCGGTGCTATCACTCACTGATCAGCAGAGGTGACAAAGCATGAGTTCAAATTTGCATTTTAAATAATGCTAGCCAAAAACCATAAGGAATTGAAAACTGCAAAATAAACCAAAAAAAAAAAAAAAATTGAAAAAATGATTTATTGTTAAAAAAAGAAATTCAAACAAATTATGTACAAAACATCGCAGTATTAAAACACATTAATTAGCAATTAAAAAGTTATTTTTTGAACGGACAATGGGAATATTAAGCAAAACATTGGCAATGTTGAGAAGCAAATAAACAAAAGCTGAACAGAGCAGACAGATCACATAATTGCTGATGGAAATGCCAATTTGAAGCCACGACCCATCCGTGCGAAGACAGCAAAAAAACGCCTTAACGACATCAATTACTTAATTAATTAATTAATGGATGAGCCAGACCGAAGCAGCAGAATAAAACCGGAGGGATAATCCGAAGGCCCTCTTTAGCACCTCCACCATAAAAAAATTGGGATTAAATTTTCTTTAAGTGCCACGGGGGAAGAATTTCATTTAGTCATATTTTCGCCGGAATTAAGTCATCCGGAGGTTCCGAAGACCAGGCTGTAGGCTATTTAAAAAACCTAAAAAATTTTCCATTTTTCGTTTAGAGGGGAGAGAGGATTTCCCCCTCTGCTGGTGACTAATTGGTTTATTGAAAAATTTTGCCTGTAACTTTGCTCTAAAGCAACCAATTTTTTAACCATTGATATCATTAGATAGCCATAAATGTTCTCTATTTTCCTGCAAAATTTCAAAAAAATTATTAGCTTTCAAAAAGTTATTGCCAAAAATGTTCAAAAAACAAGGTTTTTGAGTTACTCTAGCCATAACTTTTTTGAAACTTAAAGAAATTTTTTGAAATTTTGCAGACTGATAGAGAACATTTAGGGCTATCAAATGATGTCAATAATTAAAAATTTGGTTGGTTTTATGCAAAATAATAAACAATTTTTCATCAAAATTTCTCATATTGATGGTTTTATAAATAACTCCCTTTATGGTTTTTTAAATAATGACTCCGCCCCGTTATTCCTTGCTGTCTTTTTGAATATTTTTAATCCCAAATATCAAATTAATTTTCCAAATGAACAGTAGCAATCATCCATCTCTATGATGAGTTTTCCTCCTATTCTTCCCATTTCCCACCATTGCCATTGTGTTCGTTATCATCGCAACCATTGCCGAAAGTCGGCCGATTTTGTGCCGATTTTCCACAAAACTTTTGCCGTCGATGGAAGCGGCAGAAACAAAGCACAAAGAAAGGACGAAGAATGGAATGAGCACTTTCAGAAACAGCAAAAGTGCCATTGTGAAGGGAGAAAAAACGGAGACAAAATAACGGAGAAAGGACGGATTGAAGGAATTCAGCGAGGCGATGTTACCGGTGCCGAAGAAAGCTGAAATTTAGCGGTTTTTTGTGAGTATAAATGGAAATTAATTTTGAATTAATTTACCCATTTCAATTGAAGCGACCAAAAAAAGGGCTCTTAGAAATTCGGAAGTTGAAAGAATTTGTTGAGGAATCAATTCATCTAATGACATTAAAATATTATAGTTTTTCATTAAATTATTTTTTGCCTTTTTCATTGCCAAATTTCGGTGCCCTTTCTCTGATTGTAATTGCTAAAAATGTGGCCAAGTCAATGTTTGGATGCTCCAAATGAACGTAAAGCATCAAAAAAACGGAGAATATTGGCAAAAAAAGCGCTTCATGGCCAATTGAAAGGAGCACAAAAGGTAACTGAAAAATAAAAAGAGAAAAACATTAAAAAATATTTAATTAATTTAATAAATGAAATAAAAATTTAATATGGGAAAAGAAGAAAATTATTAAACAATAAATGGACATTTAATTAATTGGCCAGACTTTAAGGGAAGAAAGCCAAAGGATTAATCGGTCAGAAAGTCGCGCAGGAGACGCCCAAATTGGGAGAACAAATGCCAAAGGCAACGAAAGCCAAGCAAAGGGACGGATTGAGGTGGAAGAACCCTAAAAATATGAACAAATAAAAGCAATTCTTAGGTTTAACTTATCAAACGAAAAAGCCAAAAAGAGATACCGTAATTTCGGTGAACAAAAGTAATACGGTAAGGAACAAATGAATACGGTAAACGGCCAAAATTGACAGATGGGGCGAATAATTGAACGATTTTTGATGCGAAATATAAAAGTGGAGGGCGAAAGAAACGGCAAACTGTGCCAAAAGCACAAAAAAAGCATTGGGGGCACCGCCAACGGTTGGCAAAAGGGGAAAAACGGCCAAAGACAGCGAAAGGAAAAGCCAAGCGAAATGCCTAAAAAGGGAAAAAAAACTGGCTAATTTAAAATAAATTAAAAATAATACCCATTTCAATGTTTAAAATGACAAACCCTCTCGTAAATTTTCCTGGGAATAGAAAAAAAGTCGAAATGGCGGCAAAAATCACTGAAAGAATTGCACGTTCGAAGAACACACCGACCAGCAAAAGAACGGAGAAAACTTAAAATAAATTTTAAATTTAAAAAAGAAGAAAAAACATATTTAAATGTTTTTAAAACCAAAGAGAAAAGCAAACTCTAATTTGATCAGTTAAAAGAACCATAAGAAAGTGAAATTGCCTACCAAATAATGCGATTTTTGCGGATATCTGCGCAATTTGTGTCCATTTTGGCATTTGGTCGACAAAATGCCGTTTGAATTTTTCAAAATTTTTCATAGTAATTTTTTGCGGCCATCCCAAAATATTCAGCGCAACGGAAAAAAGAGCGATTGGACTCAGAAAGTACAGATAATTGGGCAACGGAAGATGTTGAAGACGGATCAGAACGAAGGCGAAGAACAAAAGGGCACAGAAAGGGCGCGAGGGAACGAACAGAAAAAGGGGGGACGAAAGGGGACGGGGGGCACTAAAGGGGAGTAATTAAGACAAATTAAAGACAAATAAAGACTAATGACTCTAAAATTAAGTCTCAATGATTTAGAACACACCCAAACATTGTGGCATAGAGCAGAAAGTTCCAAACGAAAAACAGTGCCGAAATGGCAATGCCCTGGCTGAAGCGGTGATAGCGGTGGTAATAGTCGAGTGCTTCGTGGACAGGACCAAGCCATTTCAGACAAACCTAAAAACAAAGGAAACTTTTGCAATTTAATCGAACAGCGAAATATTTGATGTCCAAATTGAGCAGACGGAACAGAAAAACATTGACAAAAATTCATTTGTCAGCTTTGAATTGCACGAAAATCCTGCTGCTAGTGGGATTTCCGTAATTTATGTTTAATTTTATTTTTCTGAATATTCCCGCTTATTCCATTTGCTAATTCAAGGCAAAGTGATCCTCCGCCGATCTCAGCTTTTAGCTTCAGGTCACTCCTGGCCCGGCTAAAGTAAAAATTCCCGGTTCCATGATGCTTCAATGCCATTTGAGTACGGCAACAATCCAAGGGAAAGGGACACTTTTTGCTCTTTTCTGGCACCTCCCACTTTTCATTTCAGTCCCCAATTTCCTCTGTGCCTTTTTCAATTTTCCCTCCCCATTTTTTCCAATTTTCCTAATTTCTGCTGACCTTCGCCGCCGCTTCATAGCGTTTCAGTTGTGCCAGTCTTTCAATTTCCGATCTGATTTGTCGCAATGCGTCGAATCGCAATGATGGCGCTTCGGCAAAGAAAATGCGAAACGAATGCGACTGTCTCTCCGCGCGCACTTTGCTGTACTGCTCCACCATCTGTTTGAAATTGGCAAGCGCCGCCAAAAACTTGTACTTTTGCGGTGTGCGCAACACTTCCAACGGTGCCGTGCCAAAACTGTTCACGGGAATTGCGGTGCCGAGCAGCGCGGACTGAAGTGGGGCCAAGTCCACCTGGGCCAACGACAATTTGCGACTCGCACCGCTCGGCTCAATGCCGGCACCCCAAGCCAAAAATGGCACATTCACTTCGTCGTCAGTTCCGTCCCCTTAAACTGCGTCAATGGCCAATAATACGATGAAAAAATTGGGCGATTGATTACCATGTGAGCCCCAATCGGTCATTCCATGGTCAGCTGTGAACAAAAAAGCGGTGCTAAAGTTTGGAGATTCAAATTTGATAAGCTTAAATTAGGAAAACTTTTTAAAAAATCGGACCGATTGTCGCCGAAAAATCCCTCAACCATTTGAACAATGCCGCGAATGCCCTCGTCGACCGTGGCAATGTTTTTTAAGTACTGTTCCGAGTTCGGCTTGTGCCCATGCCCATTGGTGTCAAGGCCGAGCAAATGGAGGAAAAAAATGGCACGACGGAGGCCCAAAAGGCGACTTTTGGCATTCGCATCGGAACGAATTTCATCAAAAAACAACTAGAGAATTAAAAAACCATTATGACTAAATCCGGTTCGCTTTTTCCAATTTGTCCACCACCTTAACCCTCTCAAAGACCCATCTGTCCAATTTGGCCGCGTCTTCGTCTGCAAAATCCTCCAATTCGGGCGAATAAGCGTCGGATCGCACATTGGCCACATTTTCGGAGAATAAGTGCACAATGTCCGGAGAACCCCAAAGAAATGCCATTGAGGATTGGTTCAGAGTGCTGTCGAATGGCACCGGATTGTGCCTGGGGCAAAGGATTGCAAATCAAATTGAAAAGTTTTAATTTATGAATTAAGCCCTTTAAGACCCAAATTAAACTTACTCCATTAATTTTTAACCGAAATTTGCATGGATTAAATCGCCATGTTATAATTAACTTTAGCTGTTAATTTTTAAGATAAATTAAGTGTTCCCCTTTCTATGCTTAAAGTTTGCTACTTCCATCCTCGTGTGACTGCGCTAACGTCCTCATAAAACCCGGCCATCATCGCCACATGGCCCGGCCTGGACTCAGTTGGCACATGACTTTCCAAATTGCCCCAGGCAGCCTCAAAAATTGAATTTTTTAAATTAATTTTTTTTGACAACTTTTCCATCACGAATAAGCCCATGCAAAAAAGGAGAAAGATGCGGGTGTTGGTAGAATGTTCTTGCTCGAAGTCCATCTTGAGAAAGTTTGGCTTTCATTTTTAATTTGTTTTTTTTAATTATAATTTTCGCTTTAAATATGTCCAATTATCAAAGTTTCATTTGTTTTAAAATTACCTTTAAGTAATTTACTGGTAAAGGTTTCAAATTTGTTTGACCTGCCGAGAAAAAAACGATGCGATCGGCGGGCGTAAAACTCTCCGAATTTTTGGCGATTTTAAAATGCCGCGCCCCTCGCACAATTGGAGAAGAGAAATAAATGTCAAAGACGGCGTAGAGCAAAAGCAAATGGACGAAGAAGCCGACGAAACAAAGCAAAAGCCGAAAAATGGCAAAGGGAGCGATGGAACGCATAAAAAAGGCAATGGAAAAGCCAAAAAAGGCAATGGCACAGCCAATCGGTGAAAGATGGCTGGATGATGAATAAATATTTTATTAGAATTTTAAACAAAATTTACTTGATATTTTATTTTAATTTTATAGAGAATTAAAAAATATTGGATGAGAAAACAAAAGAAATATTTTCATTTGCGATGTGTTTCCTAAGCTTTTAAAACGAAATTCAAAACAAACGAAAGGAAACCCAAAAATAAATTCAAACCAAATAAACAAATTCAAAAGTTTATTCTATTTTATTCATTAGCAATTTATCATCATATTTGTCCAAATTTCCAAATTCCCCCGGGGCGTCTATAGGCAACGCTGGATTATAAAACTGCTAGGATTTCTTAAAAATTGGCTCAAAACCACAAAATTTAGTCATTTTTTGAACAAAATCTGTTCCCGGCGGCGCCAAGAAATGAAATTAATAAGCCCTTTTTGGAACATTTTAAGAACACGAGCCCGGCTTTTCTGGACCCGGCAGTACCCGGACCCGGTTTTTGCTCAAATGCCCAGACCCGTGTAACCCTATTGAAATCTCTACGATTAAACTTTTTCTCATTTCTATTCAAACAACCACCATTTTTTGTTATAAAACAAAATCTTTCTTTTTTAATTCAAAATTTATAAAATCATATTAAAATAAACATTTTTGGCATTCTTCTTAATTAATAAACATTCTTGGCATTCTTCTTCTCTATCTATAATATTTCTAAAAAAAATTATGACGAAAAATTGCAAAAAAAAAAAAAACAAAAAAAAAAAAAATTTTTTTTTCGTCCTTACAAAAAAGAAAATAGAGAATTAAGACGCTATCGAATGATATCAAAAATGTTAATTTAGTTGATTTTGACAAAAGTTATGACGATTTTGTGTCTAAAAACAGTAAGAGTCGGTCGGCACAGTACGATTTGGGTTTCGTCGTTTCGTCCGCACAACAAAGCAACATTTCCCTTTAAAAAATTCATTTTGATTTTAATGTTTAATTCTTTTCAAAAAATCTTTACTGAATAAAATAAAATCATTTAATGAATGACGAATGTTTGCCTGATCACAGTTTTGTGTCTTCTATGATTAAATCATATGCAAATGCGTGGGTGGTTGGTCTAGTGGTATGATTCTCGCTTCGGGTGCGAGAGGTCCTGGGTTCAATTCCCAGATCACCCCAGTTTATTTTTACACTCAGAAGAGAATTTGTTGAAAAAGTTGAAACTTTTATGATATCCATCTTTAATTGGTATTTTCATTTAATTTTTTGCTGTTTATTTAATCGAAAGGAAAGGATTTTATTTCATTTAATTAACAAATTGTTGAATTTCTTTAAAAATGATTAAACAATTAAAAAGCACAGAACAGAGAATGCATTTCGAAAATCACTCATTATTTAGACACTGAACTTCGCCCTCCGTTATTTTCGCCAACCATTCGCAGTAGATATAAACGCAGGAGAAGAAGCCTAAAATAGGAAAAGGCAATTCAAAAATAAACACAGTGATTAATTAATGAATGCTAATGGGTAATTAAAAATTGATTAAATCAGTTAATTGATTGTTAATTGGCTGCCCTCACCGTTCGATTCGCATACGAAATTGCCTCGGCTGGTCACTCCGATCTGTTCCCAGCGCTGACCGTCGTAACTTTTGACCAACAACGGACCACCACTGTCGCCCTGTGATTCAGAAGGGTAATAACAGTTAAGCAGCTTTTCACTGTTAAATGTATTCTTACAAAGCAAACATTGGCTCCGTCTTCGCCAAATGCGCAAACTTCCGACTCCATAATGCCGTCACAACGCGCCTCATCCTTTGGCCAAATCAGCACATTGGCACCTTGCAGAGTGACCGGAGAACTCCAGTCTAAGCAGAAATTTAAATAAATCCTGCTTTTGTTTTCATTTACCGGTGATACGTCCCCATCCGGCAATGAATGCCAGGTCAGTCTTTGTAAAATTGGACCTCCGGGACAAAGTGATCGGCTGAGTGGCATTGTCGGCAAAATCAATCGAATTCTTCAGCTAAAAAACAACAATTATTATTTTGCTTTTTTACCGTCCCTTTTGGCACTTTCCCCCACTTTTCGTCCGAATATTTCTCGGGTTTGGCACTTTCCGTCCCTTTTGGCACTTTCCCCCACTCGCCTTCACAATGGCAATGTCTTGGCCGAACACCGTCTCCGAGTACACGTGCGCTTTCTCCACTTTAAATTGCTGTCCGTTGCCCTTCTCCAACTTCGCGTTCACTGTCCCCACCAAAATTATGTAATTTTCCTCGGACATTTTCACAAAGCAATGGCCGGCCGACAAAATATAATTTGGACTGACAATTGACGCGGTGCAAAGTTTGCGGTCATTTTGCCAAACAGTGGCCATAAAGGGGTATTTGACAATGCTCGTCAACGGTTTGCCGTGCCGAATCTGATGAAAAAAAGACGAAAAGTGAATTTCAATAGATAAATTGACAAATCACTTAATAAATTATCATTTTTTAAAGTTATGCAAAGAATGGCCCGACAATTAATTAATTGATTCATTTGAATATTTTAATTGCCCTTCTTTTCCTCCACCTTATTTTCGTCCACCGTTTGCATTTGCGCTCCCGCGCTTTTTGATTCATCGCTTTGACAATGAGCAGCAAAAAGAATTGAGAAAAGTGTGAAAAGAATATGTGAAAGTGATTGCATTTGATAAGAAATTAAACGGCTATTTATTGTGCTGCTAATTTGGGAAATTAATTAGTTAATTTTGGCAAATCACGTGCCAATAAAATGTTTGTCGGTTACTTCGTCTGAGGAAGAGTTTTAAATAACAAATTTATCAACATTAATAAAAGGGAGGCGCAAGAAAAAGGGGGAGGGGAGGGGGAGGTTGGGCTGAATATGGGCTTATTATTAATTCGATGCTCTGTTTCGATCCAACACAGAAACGCCACTTTTATACAAAATTGGGATGGGTGTAAACTGCAAAATCCGTTTATCACCCGGGGGGGGGGGGGAGAAGAACAACAACAGAACCCGAAGAAGAACCCGTTGGGTTGGCGAGGGATGGCAATCGGACGACCGACGGACGGAGGACCGAAGGGGCGAAGCCTTGCGCAACTCAACTCAAAGCGGATCTTCTTCCCTCGCATGTCTTTCGATGTTGATCTTTGGTTGGATTTGACCACGGGAAAAGCGCGCGAAGAAATTCCCCCGAGGGCAAATGGGCGGCGAATTAACAGAAAAGGGACGGACTGATCAATGTTCAGTGATAAATTGAAACGGAGCAGCAATATCAGACGAAACGGATGAATATTATGATGATTGGATTGGGATGATCAGAAAGATAAAAGCCAATTTAATAAGCGAACGAACGAAGGGAATGAATTGGACAAACGATGGCATTGGAAGTGCCAAAAACGCATATAAAATCTTTGCATTTCATTCATTCCCCAAAAGCACAACAGAATCAGCACTATTGGACGAAACTCTCCTCAGACTCTTGGCAAATTGTCAAAATTCGAAATGCATAAAACGAACTTTGGAATCGCGAATTAGCCTTGACAAAGAGAAGGCAAACGATAATTTTTTGAAATTTTGTGGCATAATGTCACTATTTTTCAAGAAATTTTAAGGTCTGCCACAAAAATTTTTTGATCTTTTGGTCCCGAATGTACTGAAATTTGTCCTTATTTCTAAGATTTTCTTATTTTCAGCTTCACCTAAACTTTAATTTTTTCAGATTAGTGTTTTATTTCGCTGATTTTTGAGAAAAAAACTTTAAAATGGCCATTTTTATGTATCCGTGATGCGCGACCGCGGGATTTTTCTATGCGCGTCCCACCCCTGATCGGCACCGCCGGTTCGCAAAAGCTTATTTGTTCTCAAAAATTTGGCTCAAAATCGCGCAAAAATTGGTCATTTTTGGTGAAAATCTGTGGGCAAAATGAACTCAAATTTTCAAAAAATTCTCCCGGCGGCGCCTATCAGCACCACGGCCCTAAATTTTGATAGAATTTTGATCAAATAAATTGTAAAAATTTACTGATTTGAAAAATGTTGCTAATTGTTATTATTTTTGACCCTAAAATCTTATTTTTCGGCCTTGATGTTCATTTTTTTAAAATTACCGATCGGCGCCATGGTTTTGGGGGGCCGGCGGTGCCGATAGGCGCCGCCGCAAAATTTTTCGTAATTTTAAATGAATTTTATTAAGAAAATTCATTCAAAATCTCAAAATTTTTCAATATTTCCCGCCTTCGTGGATGAATTAACTTTTAAATTTTTAAAACGCTCGGAGTCCCCAATCCCCCGAAATAGTGTCGGGGGGTCGGGGGGCAAAAAGTCGGGGGTCGGGGACCTCGGGGGACGACATGTCGGGGGTCGGGTCGGGGAATAGGTCCAAAAAACGTCTCGGGTCGGGTCGGGGGGCTCGGGGTCGGGGCTTAACCCTACATTCATTTCCCCAAAAGCACAATAGCCAAAGAGAAGGCAAACGATAATTTTTATTAATTTTTACGGAGAATCAACATTAAGGTTTATTTTAACATCAACATTAAGCCAATGAATGGTTTTTCGGCGCCAGCCCAAGCCAAGAAAAAGCTTACAAAACAGCTTCTAAAATTTTAAATTTTTTTTACCTTTAGTAAGATACTTTTTAGTCTAAATCCAATTGATTCCAATGATCAAAACAGAACACTCCTTTCTCTTTACGCCAATCACCTTTTGATTTAATCTATTGTTCACATTCGCCTAATCACCCTTCTGATTTGTAATTAATTAACACATAATTAGCCTAAACAAACAATGGACGATCAGCTGTCCCGGCTTTTATTTCATTACTCCATTTATTAAGCTGACCAAATGTTGTTACTTTTTCGTTTTGAATTATTTTAGTATTAGTAATTAATTAATTAATTATTTATTTAATTTAAAATGCATATAACATTTTTACTGTTACCAAAAATAAGGCCAATGCTATTAAAATTTTCTATTCTCTTTTTTACCCACATTTATATAAATAAATTTATTTTGGATTTATTATTTTTCTGATTTGTGAGCTCTTTGAGACAATAAAATTAAAGCTAAAATTGTTTAAATGGTTTTGTTAGACAAGGTTACTTTAGGGTTTTTAGGTCAGATTTTAGCGTTTTACTTATTTAGCCAAAATGTTTTTTTTATTCCTATTTTTTATTTAATTTTCCAACCTTTTTACAAAAATACAATAAAAATACCTAACCAACAAACAACTTAAAATGCTCTTTCAAATTTAAAAAAATGCAAAATTACAGCATCCCTAAAAATTGACTTTTTCATACAAATTCGGTTTTTAGTTCGCTCTTTTCCACCTCATTTGCTTTTTTTCCACCACCTCCCCCCATTTTCTCATTTATTTTCCAAAATTGGCATTTGCTTTTCCGAGCATAAAATTGCCTTTGTTCGGCGTCGCGATGAGTGCCACCAGCAACAAAGACTTTTCACAGTTCATTTTTCAGGAAAATGACCATTTTGGCATTTGTGTCAAATTGACTAATAATGGTTGTTTATTATCGTTCTTTTCTGTAATAAATTTGATTTTTATGTCTAAGAATTCATTACTTAAAGTCAAAATATTCTAAAATACTTACTTAATATATAAATGCAAAAAGTTGGTCTAAATGGACATTTTCCAAACGTATAAATTTGCGCAAATTATTAAAGTTTTTAAATATGAAAATTAAAGATTTTTTAAATTTTATAAAATGCTGTTAAGGTCTGATTTCCGAAATTTTTTAAATTTAATAAATTTGTTTTTTCTCAATTTTCTGATTAAAAACAAATAATTTCTGGCAAAATTTCACAATTTTGTATATTATTACAATGTTCTTAGAATTATCTCATTGGGAATATAAATCCTACTCTATTAGCCAAAAAAAAGAGTTTCTTTTATGAAATTACTAAATAAAATTATTTTTTTTTTGTTATCACTCGTCAAAATTATTTCCATTCTTCCGAGAAACCAAAAGATTAGCAAGGTCAAACAGTTAAAAACAATTTACAAAAAGACAGATGAGACAAATGGGGGGGGGGGGAGGTGACATAATTAGTTAATTAGCAAAGTGATACAAAGTGCGTGAATTTAATGAGAAAAATATAAAATTATCATTTGTTTTCTGTTCCCTCAATTAAAAACAATTGCTATTTATAGCCACATTAATGGGTTTGAAATGTGGAATTTAGCATAATAATATAATTATGGTTAACAATTGCAAATTCCACAATAAAATTGCATTTTCTGCGTCTAAAATCATCGTCTGCTGTTTATCGTTCATTATTTCAACAGAAACAGGTCATTTTCCTCTTCTTTTGCTTAATCAGAGGCCTTCGTTTATCAGTAATTAAATTGGAATGGCAATAAAAAAAAACTTTGCAATAATTCGCGATACAATTCCAATTAAAATTCATTGGTTAAAGAAAAGTTAATTCACTAAAAAGGCATATTGGGCCATAATTTCAATTAGCAGTGTTTAAGGTGTTTCATCTGCCGATGATCGTTTCTTTGTCGGTCCCATGCCGTGTCTTGTCGACGTTTGCACCGGCACATTTAAACGTTCCGTCGATGAGAATCGGGCATTTGGCCCTTCTTCCACAGTTGAGCATTGCCTTCTGCTTAAGGTGTCAGTGCTTTCATTTAAAAAAGCATTAAAATGACTTTATTAAATAATATTAATTAATTTAAAGACCAAAAAAGTAATTACTGGTAATTAATGCAAAAACCCCATACAATTAGAGCTATCGGCAGTGTTTGAACGATACATTTCGGCACTGTTTGACCCAATTGGACTTCCATTCGGCCGCCACCTCTGCCACGAGACAATGGCACAAATTCGAATGCCATCGTTTGCTGACGTTGAGCAAAAGCACTGACCAAACTGAGCATCGAATTTCTGTTGCTGATGGACAAATGAAATGTCCATTAATGTCGAATTTCGATGGGAGAGAAGCGGCGGGTGAGAAGAGCAAACAAACACTTAACAAATCAAGGAATTCTCAGCAGGAAAAAGTTTTTGAAAAAAAAGATAACGAAAAATATTGGATAAATTCTGCTAAAAAAAATCGTGAAAAATTGTTAATAAATTTTGTTAAAATATTTTTTGGAAAATATTTTTTTATAAGAGAACGAAGTGGATTCATCTACTGCTGTTGATGAAGAATATTATTATTCTGAGGAGGAAAACGACGTCAATCATCGCCAGCGAAGCGATGGAAAAAGGGCTTTGTTTTGCGCAATATTCGGACAGGTGTAATAATACTTTTATGTTTCATTGGAATTATCCGTGGTTTCTTTATCAAAATTTTTTCCAAATTTTTTAATTCTTTCCATATAAAGCAATTAGTCAGACGTAAAAAGTGCATTAATTAATCAGTCACTCTGTCTTAATTTAGCCATTAATCTGTGTCTGTCATTAATTATTAATTTATAATCTCTTTAAGTTGCATCTTCGTCCTTTCCATGGTCTGTCCCTCTCCCAAATCGATCAGTGCGCTTTTGCTGGCGCTCGACCACTCATTGACCATCCCTTTTTCTTGGTCCAAATCACCGCTTCCGATCTTTTGGCCAATGACAGCAAAACAACTGATCAAAGCAATCAAACGAAATTATTTGGCATTACAAAAGTCAGTTTTAACGCATAAATAAAGAAACATTTCCAAATTTGAAACGAATTTATTACTTAATGAATTTTTACGCTTTTCTCCAATTATCAAAACCCAAAACAGGTCGCAGTAATTATTCGACCAAAAAAGGGATGTGTCAACGACCGAAAGGTTTATTTGGCGGAAGCCTCCGCTGATCAGCAAAATGATGCTCTTCCCGCCACATTTGCGGATGGATCTTCAGAAACTGGCGCTATTCTTTCAGGGAAAAGGTCGTTTTTCAAACAAAAAATGCATTAAAATATTAAATTTTTATTAATTAAATTTTTAAGTGTATTTATTATTTTCATATTTTTGTTCCATTTTAGAGCTGTTGAAATCGTCCGAAGTACAAAAGAAACTGCAAAGATCAGTTTGAATCATATCGACACGCAAATTTCAATCACTTCCATTGGAAATCTTTTCTTCAATGTTTTTGTCCGTCTTCGTTCTCCAAAAATAGAAAATGTAAAAGTAAATGCACAATTATATACAGTAATTAATAGTAATTAGTTCCTTTTATTGCAGGCATTTCAGTCATCACTTTGTGTCCAAAATTGTCCGGACGGCGCAAAAATGGACGAATATTCGGCATTTTTAAACAGCAACAAAGAAATTAGAGGTGTCAATTATTTTTTAAATTTTTTGAGTTATTAAAAATTTAGAATTATGCTCAAAAATTCTCGATGAACTGACAGTAAAAAATGGCGAAGAGAAAAGTGCCAACCGACGACACAATTGGATCAGTGCCATCTGTGAAAAGGATTTGGCAAAAGCATCGGCGGCAAAAACAACAAAAAATGCTTTTCCAACGACGCATTGGCTTAATTCATTGATTTACGCTGCTACGGAAATTGAAATTGCTTCTGTAAATGGCCAATTTTACAAGTAAAATAAAAATCTAGTTAATAATTAATGGACAATGCAAATTTTTCGACAGAAATTAGAAATTATCAATAGGAAAATTTTACAATTAATTACAGAGGAGCATTGATCAGTCTGATCACTTTTACATCGTATTTTGAAACTGATCATTGTCAATTTTTAGGAAACAAAGACCATTTCATTACAAAAAGCCCCAATTATATTTCACTTTGATTCTTTAATTTCTATAAATAAACTATTTGTGAAAAATTTATAATTTTTTTAGCGCTAGTAGACAAACGATCGACAAAATCTTTGATGGTGATCCTTTGTCCAAGAATGACAAAGTGTCGTCTTTCATTGATTCTGGGCGTTTATCTGACAAAAAAGCGATCAATGGCCATCAAAACAAAGCCAAAGAATTTGAATGGCTTTCCCATTCGAAGCACAAATATTTTTCTTCAAAGGCATACGACAAGTCATTATCATTGTCATTGCCATCTCTTCTCATATTCTTGCAAATTTGTTTTATTATTTATTATGTCTATTAATTTATTTTAACAAATTTATTTTATGAATCTTTTGCAAATATTTATTATTATTATTATTATTATTATTGTTCAAAAATAAATATTTTTTCTTTAAAAAGTCCTTCTTCTGTCTCAAAGCTCCGTTTTTCGTTCATATTAAAGGTGAAGAAAAAGTAAATTTTATCAATTGAGAAATTTATTTATTTGAAAATTATTTTTGAATTTTCCATAAATTTCCATACCTAATTAAAAATGATAATGCGAAAAAATATACCAACAGAAAAAGACAAAGTATTATTTAAATTATGTCTAAAAAACTTCAGCTAACATAATTTATTAAGCCCATCTGCCGAAACACAACCCGAAAATACATTAATTAATTTATGGACAAAACATTTTTTCTACTCTAATGTACTTTTCGATTAGCAAAGTGCCACAAATAAAGAATAATTACAAAAAGATTTAAAAGTACAAAGATCGATTTTCATTTTCAAAGGGGAATTGTACTCGAAACATTCATGTTCACGTTTCTGACCACGTTCACTTGAACATTTCCGATTCTGTTCAGCCATTTTCCGATCAGAGGCCATTCCGCGAACTGTTTGCGAAACGCGAGGCGATAATCCTTGCTGAATTTGAATTGAATTTTCAATTGCTGAATTTGAATTGAATTTTCAATTGCTGAATTTGAATTGAATTTTCAATTGCTGAATTTGAATTGTCATTTTATTTTCCGTCGCTTTTCCCTTTGCCCCGGCACCTGAAAATGAAAAGTAACGGCGCATTGCTACTGGCGGCAACGCAAGTCAAAAGGGCGAGGATTGAAGGAAAAACATGGAAGGTGAAGAAGGGCTGTGATGGCATGGAAGAAGCGAGCAAAACAAAGACACAAATGAAAAAGTAAGAGCCGACAACGAAAAGCATAATGGCGGACAGCGACTTGAACAAGCGATGTTTGTCCATTTCGGAGCCTTTAGTAAAAAGACGACAATTAATTATTAATTAAATAATTAGGAAGCAAAATTAGGCAAATGCCTACATTTTCAGGAAGTGTTAATGCTAAAATAAGCAAGAAAAACACAATTTTCACTTAGTTTTGAGCTTATATGTGTATTAAAATGGAAGTTTTTAAAAACTCATTTCAATTTTTTCATAACCATTGATTTTCAATATTTTAATAAATCAGAATATTATTTTATTTTACAATCAAATAAAAAACATAAATATTTATAAAAATTTTGTGCCTAAAATTGACTATTAATTAATTATTTAATTAATTACTAATTTAATGCGATTTAACGCTGGATTTACGGACCACTCATTTTTTTCCAACGGAAAACGAGCACAATTGCAACCAAAATATAAAATAAGAAGGAAGTGCAGTCGATCAGCAGCCCATTTCGCAAGGCTGTTTCCGCCGCCATGCCAAAGGCGAACGCGTCACTGTTAGTGCACAAAACGGGCCTAATAAAAAACAATAATTAATTAATTAATTGATTGATTTAATTGACCAATCCGGATATGTAAAAAGTGCCCAATTAGCAGCCATCACAACCATATAAATGCTGTAACCGAAAGTGACGAAAAGCATCGGAGAGATGTAAAGAAGGAGATGTTTCTCCAAAAGGTTGCAACTAATTGATGCATTAATTGGTTTAATAATTACACATTAATTATGCAAAATTACCGTAACGGAAAGAGAACGGCGATTAATCGGTCGAAGCCGACAAAGAAAACAATCCAAACGGAGGAGAAAATGCTCAAATTTGGCAGAAGTTGGAGGAAGTAACAGGTGAAAAGGGAGATGAAGTTGTGGCCAGACAAAGTGACGACAAAAGTGACGGAGAAAGTGAGCAAAGAAACGATGTCGAGCAAAGAACCGATGGCCAAAAGGGTGGAGCAAGTGCAGCGGAGACTCCTTGGAAATTCGGGGGGGGGGGGGGGGGGGTAATTAGGTGGGGGGGGGGGGGAATTAGGGGGGGGGGGGGGTAATTAGGGGGGGGGGGGGGTAATTAGGGGGGGGGACAATGTTTTAATGAGACACGGAAAACCAAAATATACTTAATGTATTTCCAAAAATGAAATTTCTGGATACAACAAAAAAAGGTTTCTTGATTCATTTTTAGCCGGGATTTTAAATGACATTTGACAAAGGCATCTTTTGCTAATTATGCAATTAATATTTAAAATTGACAAAAATTAACAGACTTCTGACAAATGATTGTGTGCAAAAGGGCGCCGTTGAAGAACAAACCGGGCAAAGAAAGAAGCCACCGGAAAAGCGAGGAAAAGAACAACTCCACGGAGAACACGCCATGGCCAAACCGAGCAAATGCCCAAAGTTAAACGATAATAAATGATCAATTTAATTAATTAATTAAATTATTTTACCGGATTTTCCATGGAATAATTTTGAAATGACATTTTAAATGGAAAATAAATTGACAAATGAATTCTGTCTTTTTTGAAATTTATTTAATGAAATTGACGCTACCTTTTGAAGTGGCTTAACTTTGCTTACGTTTTGTGCTAATCACGCAATTTTGTTGATTCTTGGAATTTTATTGTATAATTGCGTGATTCGAACAAAATATCAAAAAAGAAATTAAATAATTTGGTACAAATTTTTTCAGCTTTTTACTTTTTCCATACAATATGTTAAAAAGACGTAAATTAATTAAGGTTTAATGAGATTTAAAAGTATATGTTCTGATTTTTTAAATTTTCTTATTTTTGTGTTAATTCAATACGATCTTTCATATTTTACTAAAAGTTTTAAATTTTTGAATATTTTAAGAAAACATTTTTACATGCTTACGAAATAATCATCATTTATCAAAAATATTATTATTTTAGCTTAATTCCTTTAAATTTGACCAATTTTTCATATTTTTCATAATGACTAATTAGTGAGGTTTTAAAATATTTTAATGCTATTAAGGAATAACGTAGAATGAATGTTTCTTCGTTAAATTTGTTGCGTGCTCCAATTTTATGTTCCTTTCAGTCTCGGTCGGTCGCATTGCGTTTCTTGGCCCAATTCGGCGTCGTGCCAAAGTCACGTGACATGCAAAGTGATTGATGGGATCATTTCAGTGAATTTGATGGACAAATTTGTTTACCAAAATGGGAGTCCCAGGTTCGAGTCCAGTTCATGCTGTAACTGTATTTTGATATTTTTAAGAGAAAAAGAAAAGGAAAAGTCACCAAATAATCTTAAAAATTGTTTCAAAATTTTAAACATTTATTTGCCATTTGTAATGAAAAAAAACATCAATCCTCGATCAGTCAACGATATCGACGTCGGCATCTTGATCACTTTCTTCATTCGTTTTGTGTTCCTCCGCTTGCTCCCGTCGTTCCTCCTCCCGCTTAATTAGTTGGTAAAATGTTTAAATCCCCTTCTGTCAACCCACCAGATTCAATTCGTTCAGATAAATATTTTTGTTTTTTATCCATTTAAAACTGATTTTCTTGCTGTTTTTATTATTATCTCTTTTTTTTTGCCAATTTCTTACATTTCCATTTTTCCTCTTTTCTTTTGCCATTTTTTCCGGTCCGTCCCTTCTGCTGACATTTCCCTTAAAACACTGAACAATTCGAAAATAAAAATAATTTCTTTTCGTCTCCCTTTTTCGATTGTTCTCATTATCAGCACTTTGATAAGCAACGGATTCGTTTTGAGGAAAAAAAGAACGTTTTATTTAGTCAACATTTTCAAAGTGTTGCATTATTCGACCGATTGAGGAAAAAGGACGAAATCAGAAAAACATAATTATTGTGAAAAATAAATAATCCTCCAATTAATTGTTCGTTTTCCCATTGTTTTTCCGATTTCTGTCCAAATTAAGCAAATAAATGTCTCTCAACAAAGAAAAATATTTGAAGTAAATTGCTGCATTTTTTGCGTTGGTTACTATTTCCAAGTCAGAAAATGTTGCCTTCGTAATTTTCTTTTTCCATTTGCTTACTTAGAAATGCTTTTCCGTCATAAAATTTTCGTTTTGTTTAATTCTGTCGCACTTTTCTCAGTGATTTCCTCCGCTCACTTTCAAAGTCATTGTCCGTTCGGTTGGTTTTCGCACAAAGGCAATTGTTACACCGTAAGAGCTAATTACCCAATTAACATTTTTTTAATAATATTTGTTTTTATTTAAATTTCCCTCATTTTTAAGGTGATCGTCGGGGGATGGAGTGCAAAAAGTGCAAGTGCAAACTGTTCAATTGCAAATGCGACACTAATCACCCCAAAAATGATCGAATCGGACGAAGAGGAAGCCTTCCTCAGAGGCAATTAAACCGTTTTTCCCAAGAAAATTAAATCAAATATTTTCAGATTTAATTTCAATTAATGCACCCAAAAAGAATGGCCAAATTTTGGTGGGAGAAAACATTGACATTTTTATATGCAGAAAAGCAATGGGAAAATATTAACACAATTTTAATGTGTCACTTTATTAAATAGAGATAAAAATTAATTTAATTGATTAATTGACTGAAAAGATAGCAAAATCATTCTTTTCCATAAATTATGAAGATCCGTAAATAAACAAAGTGAGAAATCGAAGAAAGGACAACAACAAATGAATGAACGGAGAGAGAAGAGAGTGAGTGATCAATCTTTTGTCAATCACCCACGGATCAGTCCGATTTAATTGGCCAAAAAGTGTCGGCGTTTGTTCACTTCGCCGCCTGCTGTTGCCGACTTTGCAAAATTTCTTTCCGCGATGCTTCCTATGGGCAACAGAAAAAATTGGGTTTAATTAAAAGTGAAATGAAATAAGCGAAATTAGAGCCGCCCTTTCCTTTTGAATTGGCGCGGTAAAATAGAGCGGAATTAATAGGGAATTACTCACAATTAATCATTTCATACAAAAGGCACCCCCCCCCCACTCATTTGCAAATGTCTCTAAATGATAGGGGGGGGGGGGTCTAAAAGAGGAGAGAGAGGGCGTCGCGACAAAGAATTGGTTAATCCAAATCTTATTTTTCGCCATCGCCTGGACCTCTTTTTCTCCTGCCTTAAAGTATGAATCATTTTAAGGGAATTGAATTAAACCATGGGAAAGGTGCCAAGTTTGGCGCTTATTGGCCCACCTGAAGCAGTGCCGTGTCAATGCCATCCGTCGGAAGGTGAACATAGCGAATGACGGAGCCACGGACGAAGCAATTCTTCACCGAAATCATGTGGGGATGCCTGCGGGGGAAGTTGTTTAATTCCCCTAGGTAATTCCTTTAAGTGCTTATGGCTTTTCATTTAAATTTGTAAATTTGTACGGATTTTGCACAAAAAAAAAGGAATTTTATGAAATGTAAACGTACAAATTGAAAATCATCTGCACATTTTGTGGGGCAATGGCGTTTTCCCAGCCCCAACTGTTTTCGGCAATTTGCTGGTCCCTTTTTACCTGTCAACGTCCGTCACCGAAATGTCGTTGATTTTCATGTTCAAATATTGGTCTACAGAATGTAAAGTGCCACAAATACTGAAAAAAACGAACAATAATTAAATTATAACAATGGCTCAATTCTAAAATTATAGTAAATATAATTTGGAATGAAATCACTGTTTTTTGTTAAGATTCCACCTGAGGTCGTTTTTCAGCTCGACGATCACTTCTCTGCCGACCATCGACTTGAAAAAGGAGAAGAAAAGCATTTGCCAAGTTACGATTTAAATGTCTTTGTTGTGAAAAATGTTTATTATGGTCATTTAAAATGGAAAAATAAATCGCAAATTAAACAAAAATAAATAAATAAATGAAAAGACCAAGAAATTTGCTTTATTAAATCAAAATAAAAAGTGAAGACAAAATAAAAGAACCCAAAAACAAAAGCATTATCACCTTTTAGGTCATTCGTCGTCACCTTTCCACCAATTCATTTCCAAATAATAAGGCACCGGTGAGCCGACAGAGACAATGGCCAAAAGAATTCGCTTCCGAACCTCAAAATTAAAACAAGAAAAAATTACCGCTGAAAATTTTTGACGGAAAACCAATGCCCAAGGGAAACCAAACCATCTGACAATTCCCGTTCGAAAATTCCGATTATGCCAATGCCAAACCGTGTCCCGCCCTCTCCCACCTGTGTGCTCGCCCTGCTCACGCCGATCAAATTGAGTGGCCTCAGCGGCGGCACTCCGTCGTTGGCATTGGCGTCCGTACATATGACCATGAACTCGGAGTGCTGCTCGGGCGGCGGTCTCCGATAGGCCAAATAGTCACAACCGAACTTGGCACCGTCGGCCAAGTAAAAGCCCTTGCGCCAAAGGTCACGAAAAACCGTCAATTTGACGGCGTAGGCGACACTCTGTGGCAAATGCGGCGACGGAATGGGCTGAAATAGGGAAAAATTGAAAAAAAAAATTTTTATCTGAAGAAAAAAATAACAATTTAAAAATAAAAATAAAAGAAAATAAAAAATAACTCATATTAATAAGAAATTAGCCAAAACACTCTCCCATGATAAAAGTTCTAATTTTTGACAGAAATTTAACTAGCTATTTTTTGAAACGGTTAAACCTCAATTTCCGTCTGTTCATCGCTTTCCCTTTGCTCTCCGTCCGCCCCTCCGCCGGTGTTTCGAATGCGTCGCAATTTGGCAAAACCTCAAAAACATAAATTATTATTTTTTCTAATTAAGCGCAAATGGCCAGCTGACCGTTCTCGAGCAGAACTTGAGTCTGTTCAGGCAGAAGAACGGCCGGAACATTTGGCAATTCGGTGACCAATTCATTTTTGGGCCGGTGGACGGAATGGCAAAGCAAACGAAATTGTCGAAGCAGCAAATCAACGCCTAAAAAGCAAAAGCCCTTTTTAGTACGACTTTTTTTTTTACTAAATAATAATTTAATTTTTGTTCCTAATAAATTTATCTGTTAAAGTTTTAGTGAAATTTAGCTTTTTAGTACTTTTCTAAATTGGAAAAATGGGTTTAAATAGGTTTATCTCGTGCATTTAAATGAGTACCATCAAAAACAGCAAAGTTCGAAGAGCCAAAATCAAAAATTTCAATTTTGAGTTTACGGCCCGATTCTGCGCGCACTTTGAAATTGGCCAACACATGGACGACCTCCTGAATACGACCTGTGACAATTGTTGCGGCTACTTCTGAAAAGTAAAATTCAATTGCTCTTCCATTTGGTTCGTCGTCCTTTGCTTCTCACCCCCTTTTTCGTCAAAACTCAGTGCCACGGAGTGCGGTTCCGTCCGTTCTTCGTCCTCCTCGTCTTTCTGCTCTTTTTGCTGTTCGCCTTCTGCACTATTTGCCAATATTTGCTGGCAATCGTCCGCCTCATCCGCCGAAGAGGACGGCGAATGTTGCGGTCCCGTGGTGTCCTCTTTCGCCTCTTCCGCCCCCTCTGAGTCATCCGCGCGACGCCGAATTTTCAACCCATTTTTGTTGCCTCGATTTATCTTCCTCTTACGAATCATTTGAGGAAAAACTAATTTGCTTCTCTGAAATAAAAAAAAAATATTTTTATAAATTTGTATACAGTTTAACACACAGCTTTTGCCTTGGTTCAATTCCCTCGAGGAATATGAATTTTTGGCGTTATTTAAAATGGCGCTCTTTCAAAATATTTTCCATTTCTTTTATTTATCCATTTTATTGAGTGACCACTGGTTAGAGAAAGGCAAATCAACATTTTTCTCATAGCGAACATTGTTTTAATACCTAAATATCAACATTGACGTTGATATTTATTCAATATCAACATACATTATGCCATCAACGTAATATCAATGCTATTTTTAAAATTGGGATAATTTTTTTAAATTTAAAGAAATTTTTTAAAAACTAGCCCGAAAGCGCGCCTTCGGCGCGCATTTGGGCTAGCTATAAAAGCGAAATTGTTTCAATAAAACTATTACAAAATAAAAAAAAAATTTTCCTGAATTTTTGATTTTGTTCAAATAAGTCATTGTCTAAAATTTTTTAAAATAAAATAAATTTGAAATCAAGATTCTCAAAACTTAAACCCCTGTTTAGAATAGAAATCTGCGTTCTAGTTAAAACAGTTTAATTTTTTTTCAGGCTCACTCTCTTCTTTCTCTCTCTCTCTCTTTTTGTTTCTCTTTGTCTCTCTCTCACTGTTTCTCTTTGTCTTTCTCTCTCTCTCTCTCTGTCTCTCACTCGATCTCTCTCTCTCTCTTTTTGTCTCTCTCTCGCTTTCTCTCTCCCAGTCTCTCTATTCATTTTCTCTCTCTCTCTCTTTGTGTCTCACTCTCTCTCTCTCACTGTCTCTTTCTTTCTGTCTTTTTCTCTATTTCATGGTCAACTCTCTCCACTCCCTCTGTCTGTCTCTCTCCACTCTCTCTGTGTCTCACTCACACTCTTTGTGTCTCACTCTCTCTCTCTCTCTCTTTGTCTCTCTCTCTCGCTCTCAACCTCTCCCTCCCTCTTTCTCTCCTCCGCTCTCTCTCTCTCTCTCTCTCACTGTCTCTCACTCTCTCTCTTTCTTTTTCTCTCCTCTCTCTTCACTCTTCACCCTCTCTCTGTCTTTTTTTCTCTCTCTCTCTCTCTCTCTCTTCACTTCGCTCTGTCTTTCTCTCTCTCTCTATCTCCTTTTCTCTTTCTCTCTCTAGTCTCTCACTCTCTCTCTCTCTCTCCCAGTCTCTCTATTCATTTTCTCTCTCTCTCTCTTTGTGTCTCACTCTCTCTCTCTCACTGTCTCTTTCTTTCTGTCTTTTTCTCTATTTCATGGTCAACTCTCTCCACTCCCTCTGTCTGTCTCTCTCCACTCTCTCTGTGTATCACTCACTCTCTTTGTGTCTCACTCTCTCTCTCTCTCTCTTTGTCTCTCTCTCGCCCTCAACCTCTCCCTCCCTCTTTCTCTCCTCCGCTCTCTCTCTCTCTCTCTCACTATCTCTCACTCTCTCTCTTTCTTTTTCTCTCCTCCTCTCTTCACTCTTCACCCTCTCTCTGTCTTTTTCTCTCTCTCTCTCTCTCTCTTCACTTCGCTCTGTCTTTCTCTCTCTCTCTATCTCCTTTTCTCTTTCTCTCTCTAGTCTCTCACTCTCTCTCTCTCTCTCTCTCTCTCCCAGTCTCTCTTTCTCCTTTCTCTCTCCTCATTTCTCTCTCTCTCTCTTCTCTTTTCTCCCTCCTCTTTTCTCTCTCTTCTTTTCTCTTTCTCTCTCTCCCAGTCTCTCACTCTCTCTCTCTCCTCTTCTCTCTCTCGCTCTCTACCAGTCTCTCTCTTCTTTTTTCTCTCTCCCAGTCTCTCTCTCTTCTTTTTTCTCACTCTCTCCTTCTCTCTATCCTCTTTTCTTTCTCTCTTCTTTTCTCTTTCTCTCTCTCCCAGTCTCTCTCTCTTCTTTTCTCTCACTCTCTCCTTCTCTCTATCCTCTTTTCCTTCTTATTTTCTCTTCTCTCTCCCAATCTCTCACCTTTCTTTTTTTCATATTTTTTCAAAACAAAATTGGCATATCGTCTATAAGCGCAAATTCAAATGGGGTAAATGTCGCGGACACACAGACACACAGAAATTGTCAAATTTATATATGGATGACTTTTGGCGGAATAATAAAAGGTGGAGAGAGATAACAGAAAAGTGAGAGGGTGTTATATTCAGCCCCAGTCATACAAAAGCATTTTTGGTGAAGAAGAATAAAGAAAATTTAATTAAAAAGAGAGTGTTATGAGAAGAGATTTAAGACAGAGAGAGAACAGAGAACATAGTGAGGAATCTGTGTCTCTTACCAAAAGAATCAGCGAAGAAGAGACATGAACTCCCTTCCCTTTGCACTCTCTATTAGAATTATTTTCTCTACCCTCCTTCATCAAAAATGTTTTGTATGACTGGGACTGAGATCCAGCACTCTCTCATTTTTGCGTTATCTCTCGCACTAAAATTATAAACCGCATAAATTTTAAAAAATTATCGCAATTTTTAAAAATACGTTGAAATTTGCGTTGATGGCATAATGTTAGTTGATTTAATTAAATATCAACATTTAAATTGATACTCCGCAAAAAGCAATAAAAAGGTTGATTTGCCATTCTCTACCACTGGTCATGCAAAAGAGTTAAAAAGTGTTTGATCCGGAGAATCCAACGATCGGTCTTCCAACATTAGATTAAATAAATCTGAGATGGGTTTTTCGTTCAAAAGCACACAAATGTTGCAATTTTAGGCGCACAAAAGACGAACTGTTCGAATAATATGGCGATTAATAAAAATATCAGGAAAAAAGGGATGGGTTTAAAGTAACCGTGAAACCATTTTTTTAATAAGCTTTATCACTTTTTTATACATAAAAAATGGAAAAAAATTTAAAAGTGCGTCACTTTTTAAGAGCGCCGTTTGATTTTTAAGGAATTTGTTGAATAAATTACATTTTCATCCATGAATAGATTGGTCGTGATTTCTTTTTTGGAATTAGGATCTCTTTAAATCAATAGTATGTTCGAGATCGAGAGTTTTCCGAGACTCGAGACCGAGCCGGGACCCAAAAACCCGAGACTTTTCTCGAGATCGAGACTCTCGAACATCACAAAACCAGAGCTCGCTAGAGTAGTGTTGAATTTTCAAGTGTTTCTGAACTTAAAGGTTGAGCAAAATTTTGAAAGCAATCAATTTTAGAGAAAAATTCATTGAAAGTTTCAAATTTTCCAGGCGGCGCCTATTGACACCGCCGAATCAAAATTTTCTTATTGGTCTTTAAAATTTGATTCAAAAACACCAAAAATGACGTTTTTTGTAGGTTTTTGGTCAAATTTAAGTAATTTTAGGTGAATTTGCGGTCTGCCGGTGCCGACAGATCGGCTGGGGAAAAATTAATAAAATTGTGTCCCGTATTCTTAACAGATTTGCATCAATATTTTCAATTTGTGGATTTTAAGGTTCTAAAAATCCTTTGATGGATAAATTTCAGAATTTTTAGAATTCCAGTTCCAAAAATGTCTGAACTCAGAATTCCGGGTACTTATCCCTTTTGTGACCCCCCCCCCCCTCCGAAAAATTTTTTTATACATTTTTTCTTTGGTAATTTTAGGCGCTGAAAGCGGATAAGCTGTTTATTTTAAGATTACATGCAGTTATAAACAGTTGATCAGTTTTTAGCGCCTAAAATTATCCATGAAACAAATGTAAAAAAAATTTTTCGAGGGGGGGGGGGTCACAAAAGGGATAAGTACCTTGACTTCCGTTGTATCCTTGGAACACAACTTTTTTTGTAAAAAATCCTTCAAGTAAGTAGTTAACCCCTAAGTTTAAATTTTTAAAATAATTTAAATCTCGTCTTTTTGGGCTTATCGTTCTCGAATTTTGTTCTTGGTCTCACAATTTCTCTGTTTTTCACTTGAATAAAATTTTTATGTGTTAAAAGCCCGAAATCTGTGTGAGACCAAAATTATATTATTTCATAATTCGTTTTTGAGTCGGTAAAGAGCAAAAGTCGGGGTGCAAATTAAACTGAAAATTAAATTCTAAAAACCTGCCCAATGCCAATGATGTAATTGAAATCTGTCATATGTAATATTTGCATAAATTGCCTAATTTGCCTTTTTTTGACGTTGGAAAAGGGAAACCCCGAACGGAAATCTCTTAGTGATCAGTTAATTCACAGAGGCAAACATTGTTTTTAAAAACATTTCCTCGAGTCTGCAAATGAGAAATTTTTGTTTTTTGGGACGTGTCCATTAAATAATAAACAGCGGAGGGTTGGGGGGGGGGGGCGGGGGAGTCGCGCGGGGGCGGCCAAAGCGACGACGAGGGGAGGGGGGGGGGGGGGGGAGGGAATGGCATGCCCGGCGGGGCTTCCCCCAAATGCGCACAATAAAAGGCGAGCAAATGGCATAACCAATTCGTTGGTTGTTATTCATTATAATTGAAATTCATAAAATATTTAAAAAAGAGTTTCTGTCTGCCAATAAAAAATAACTTTAAATTAATTTATTTTATTTTCATTTAATTTAATTTTCTTTCCTTTAGCAGATCCAATTTCTAATTCAATCCTTCTACTACTTCCCAAAATGCTTTTCACTTTTCCTTTTTGTTTTCTGTTAATTTTTACTAAATCCTCCAATTGCCAAATGCAAAATTTCAATTGTTTTGCCCAAAATGGGCCCAATCGCCGCCTCTCCCCCGCCCAATTAGCAGACACAGACTTTTGGCATGAGCAATTCCAAAAGATTGAGCTCACCAATAGCGCGGACTTCAAATTAAAAGAGTTTATTTGCGAGTTGAGCCAAAAGCAGCGAATATTTGAGGCAGTTTTTGGAACATTGCCAAGAGTAAGTTAACCGCTTAATTAATTAATTAACTAATGAGTCGACCACCACTAATTAGGCCCTTGTTCCTCCTTCCATGGCTGATGCATTTGAATTCATCAAAAGTAGAAGGGAAGTGCTTGTCCACAATGATCCCGCTTTGAGTGAAGTGCTCAGTGGTTTATTTGTCATTGAAATGAATGCCAAACAGAAATTGCAATTGTTGCCGGGTGAATAAATAATACTTTTAATTAATTACCATAATTAATTATTAATTTGTTTCCTTTTTCGATGTTGACGCTTTTCTGCTTGTCAAAACGATGCGAAAGCATCTGAGTTTTGTGCTTCTGTTCTTGGCCAAACGTTACCGAATTCGGCTGAGTGATTCGAAAGAGCGAATTGTTTTGACGGAACAAAGCCTAAATGACTTTTTAGAAGAGTCATTCCAATTAATGAGCCAAGTAATTAAATATAATTTTTTCAAATATATAACCAATTCTTCCTAATTAATTAGGCCAAAAAATGTATTAGCTGTGAAAATTGTGCGAACGATCGGACAAAAAGCGGAGGAAAGAATTACTCGAGAAGAAAGCGATTGCTCCAATTTATTTCAAAAGCAATTCAAATTGATTGGGACGGAAATGGCCTCTTAAATCGGTCGAAAAGTAAATGGCATTAATTAATTAATTTGGGCTTTAAAAACCCAAAACAAATTAAGACTCAAATCGCCGCCGCAAGCGAAAGAAATTAATGAAAATTTTCGAGCCGATCACTCTCGCCATTCTTCTGCTTTTTCTAGTGATTTTCATCATCATTTTATTTATTCTTTGCCACGGTGCGATTATTTCCTTTCGCAACGGCACAGCGTTTGGCGGCGGAACAAACGCAGCGATCACTGAGCAATCAGAGCAAAGGGACAGAAAATGTAATTAGGAAAACAATTATTAAAAACAGTGCCAAGGCATTTAAAAACCCTAAAAAAGTCAAAGAAAAAAGCGAACGGACGGAGAGAAAGGGAAAGCAATTATTAAAACAAATATTGAAAAAGATTCTGAAAATTAAAAATACTTTAAAAAAACATTTTTAAGGTTTGAACGCATTCAAAGGGATTCCGCCCGTTGTTTTGGACAGGCAAAAAGGCGATGAACACCACGAGGGGGAGGAGGACGAGCAGTTGGACTGCGCAATTTGCCTCGGCCCCATTGATTACGGCACCGAAGTTAGGCCATTGCCCGTCTGTAAGGTGTGCCATCTTACTGTAATACAGTAACAACAAATTTGCACAGAATGCCATTTCAATTACTAATTTTAGCACAAATTTCACGATGAATGCATTGAATTATGGTAATAATAATGATATAATCCTTATTATTATTATTATTATGTTATTGACCCCCTTTTTAATAGTGTGGCATAATTTAGGATCCGAGGCGGACACAACGCGTGCCCGTTTTGTCGTCAAGAAATATTCAATTTGCAAATGATGTCACCGACATTATTACCGCGTACAAATTTTTTGTTTTTATATTGGTCTTATTAATTAAGCAAATTGGATTTAATGGGAAAAATTTAGAACACCGTCAGAACAATGATAGGACAAATGAGGCGACATTAATAGAAATAACAAATGGAGGGACAGCAGAAAATGAAGAAGGACGGAGGGAGGAAGAAGAAGGACGACGAACAACAGCAGAAGAACAAGGAGCAGAATGACAGAAGAAATTGACCAAGTGTAAAAGTGGAAATGTTAATTAACCGAAAATAATAATAATAATAATAAAAGCGAATAAAAAACGGAGTGTTATTATGAGATTTGGACAGTGATTGATGAGTGAATTCGACATTATCCATTAAAATGTAAATGTTGTGTCGGGACGGCCCAAATTTTTCGGGCGGCTAATCTGGTCATTATTATTGATAAGGTTAAGGCAACCTTTTCACACACTTTGTCAAATCGAAATTTACTTAGGATTAATTTGCATTTTTTTTTGTCTGCGGATTTATTGGATGAAAAAAGTTAATTAAATAAAAAGCACAGATCATAGTAATTGATAGTAATTTCTCATGACAATTCCCTTTATTCACGTCCAATTTGTTTGAATAGAGAAAATCCCGGCTGTTCATATTGTATTGTATACAAATTTTCTTTTTTACAAAATGTAAAAATTAAAGCATAAAATTGTGAAACAATTTTTTAAAATTCCTATTAAATGAAATTTTTTTTAATATATATTAAAAATTCAGCTGATAATTTCGAGGGACTTTCTCATCAAAATTTCTTTTCTTGCGCGACCGTTCCGTTTCGAATCACTAAATTAAATCATTAAATCCAATTTGGCATTATGCCCCCGTCCCAACCAATCGGTTCAAACGGAAAAGGAGTTGCCGACTCAGTGCGCTGCTCCACAGATTCTCATCGTTCATGTTTTTGTTGTACAATGCGAAATAAGGCAGAAAGTTGTTTTCGTTTACTAAGGAAATGTTGAAGAATTAATTCATCAAAATAATTTTCAATTTTTCAAATTAACAAAAAAATAAATTAAAAAGAAAATTTTAAATAAAATTTAACTTAAAAAGTGAATATTAATAAGAATAGCAGGTGAATTTGCCAAATCTGTGCTTTTCTTACCAATTGGTGGCTCTTTTTGGTTCAGCTTAAGCGATGAGACGGCGAAAATTGGCGACGTTTTCTCCAAATTTGTGCCGAAGTTCAGTGCCCTTGGCACGGCACGAGCTGAGAGCACCGAAAGAATGAAAAGAATGCCAAAAAATCTCAACATTTTCAATGCTTTTTTGTGCTTAACTTAAGATAAAAAAGAAAATAAATAAATATTTAAAGAAAGGAAAAAATCGCAAATTTTGTTCTTTTAGGAAAAAATATAAAAAATGTTTTTGATTTTATGAATAATAATTATAATAATTCTGCCTTTATATAGCAAATTAAAATTAATTTGACTTTCATTCCTTACTTTTCTCTAATAATTTGCAACATTTCTTGGAAACAAATTGCTTTTGCACAATTATAAAAATGACCTTTACTGTTACAATAATATGAGAAGCGAAAATAATTGGGCCGAAGGAAATAAAACAAAATTAATTGAAAGAAATAATAAAAATGAATTTTATTAAATTTGAAATTGTGAGTAAAAAGAGAAGAAGAAAAGGAATTAAACTAACAAATAAGCTAATTACCAGTAGAGAAGGGTAAATAAACATATATAATTTTAAAAATCATATTAATTTTAATAATAAAATTATTAAATTTCTTTCGTCGGCACCGCTTTGAAGACAATGGCATAAAATTGAAACCATTTGCTTATTTAAACGCAATCTCCGCCCAATAATTTAAATTTAAAATCGGAACCTCAGAAAGACGATTGAAAATTTTGGCATAATTAAAAGTAATCAAATTTCAAGAGATGGCAATTGGCGCATGTTATAAGCGTGTTGTCGATTTGTCATTTTTACCTTAAAATTCGGCCATTTTTTCTCTCCTTTGAAAATTAAATTATTTCTTTGCCAAAAAGTTCCAAAGTTCCCCCCCCCCCCTCCCATTTTTATTCTCATTCCAATTGAAATGCAAGAAAATTGTTGTCTCCAGCAGTTATATTTGCCATTTTCATGCTTATTTCGCTTCCATTGAGAAATGAAATTTTTTGGCAAATCCATAAAAGCGACCGCATAAAATAAAATATTTTGGAATCTTTCAAAAATTTTTTAATTTCCTTTTTACACACTTTTAAAATTTACTCACTTTTAGCAATATTTAAATTTAAATCAATGACCCTTTGCCTTTTGCTTTTCCTCCAATTCGCTTCTGTCCAATCGCTCAGTGCCAATGAGCGAAAATTACCAAAAGGGACGGCCAATGACAAAAGCAGCGACTCAATGAATTGCTTTTATTGTCGGCATTCGAATAAGTAAAATGAAAACAATTAAAAATGAAATAAAATAAAATGTGCAAATGTTTGGCATTTACTTTCTGTCGCTTCTCTCATTCATTTCGTTCTGTGCTTTTCCCTTAACAGAGCACACAAAGATTTGTCGGACCCTTTGATTGAACGCTCGGAATGTTTGAGCCCGGAAATGTTCGCCAACCAAAGCCAATTTCAGCGCCAATGCGCAACCCATGAAACATTTTGCATGGTCAGTGGAAACGGAAAAACACGAAAATCTACAAAAATTGAATCATTAGACGGACTGCAGAGGACACCGATTCTAAGTCAAATCCAATTTTAATTGCTGATCAATTACCATATCATTTAATTGGCAATTCCCCTCAAAGACTTCCGTCTCCTCTATGAACGGTTTTTTTGTGGAGATGCGTCGCGACTGTGCCGAACGGTGTCGGCCCGGATGTCAGGAGAGCGGATACGGACTTTTCAGCAGACAATGTCTCTGATTAATGGAAATGGCATTCTTTGGCTAATTATCTTTGAATGTATTCTCCTCTTTTTGGCACTCCAATTGGCCCATTCTTTCCCCATGGTCCCTCTCTCCCCATAATAATTTACCCCCCCCCCCCCAATTTATGTGCTCGTTGCTGTCGTTCTCCGCTGTGCAATCATTTCGACGGGCGCAACTTTCTGCTGAATGATGACTCGGCCATTCAGCAAATGTCCACGGCTGACGAAGGCTTCAGCTTCGGAGAAGCGGACGAAGAAGCGGCGGACAGTGTTTTAGAGAATCACAATGAAAAGAGCCAAAAGGAAAGCGGAGCGATTGGAGGGAAAGCGGGGAAAAGCACGGGCGGTGGGGGAGAAGCACTTTTGGCATGGGTTTGGATGCTCATTTGTGCCAATGCCTTTCTCAGTGCCATTTGATCAATTAATGTTAATGACGTCCATTTCCAATTTGTGCCGTCGCTTTACCCCCGTTGCTCTGAAGTGTCTGACATATTGATTGTCTTTTAAGGCGGTGCCATCAACCAACGTGAAAGAACACTTCAGAAGGCAGGGGTAATTAAGAATTGTAAAAAGTCGGGACAGAATAAAAAGAATGGACCGAATGATTGGAGAATATTCCAAAATGGAATTTGTTTTGCGGAATGACAGTGACTTTTTGATGGAATGGGTTGGCTAATAATGAACAACGAATGAATGAATGAATGTGTCGTCACCGATTTGGGTGGGGTGTGCTGTGAATGGTGGCACCGATTGGAAGCGTTGGGGGGGGGGGGGGCACTGCTGAATATTAATGAGCTGCCGCTGGGGTTCGTCCGTCCATTAAAAGCCAAACGCCGCACTCGCGGGGGACGGCGGGGGGCAAACGATCGCAAAGTCCGAGCCAACCGTTTTTTGGCCATCACAAATCGTTTAGCATTAGCATTATTACGAATGAAAATGGACTGATTGCGAAAAAAGTGATGGCATCTTTTCGCTAATGGTGAAAAAATCCATTTATTTTATTGAGTAAACCAACGGATTAAAAAAGAAAAACTAAAATAAAATCATAAAAATTGGTATCTGAACATAATGGATAATGTGATCAGTGATAATTTAGGGCTCCATAAATTTGAGCATATCATTTTCAACAAATTTATATATATATTCGAAGTTAAAAACTACCGAAATTCAGAAGTAATTAATTTTAAATAATAAATACAAAAATTAAAATTCATGAAAAAGAATTTATAAATTTAATTATTTTATATTCGTTCGCACAAAATTGGGCTTTGATCAACTTTTAATTTTGAATTTCAATTGGTAGTCAAATTTATTATACAAAAATGGTTTTGAAATTACAAAAAAAATGAAGAAAATATAAAAGTTAATTGTAGTAGCTTAATAAGTGACTGGCTTCCTCAGCTGTTTTTCAAATATTCGTCCACATTTTCTTCTTTTTTGTTCATTTTCCGCCTTTGTATTGGGACGAGCGATAGCCGGGGATGGCACAATGGGTGAATTTGTTGGTGAAAGAGCAGTGGCAGCAGCCCTTGAAGGTGCAGCTGTGGCATCCTCCGCAGCACGTCACTCCGTCCGGCGTGCCGTCGCCGGTGCACACGCCGCTGGGGTCGCAATGGATCTGATGAGGGGTAATTGGGTAATTAACAAGTAATTAATTAATTATTGGAACATTAATTAATTAAGCCGAACAAATCAATTAAACTCACCAATGCCATTCCGATGACGGACAAGGCGAACAAACACAGCAAAACAAGGCACAACTTCGCCATTGAACAGAAAATGCAACCAAAAAATAGAAAATTGACCTGAAAAATATTTTATTAAATTTAATTTTTATAAAATTAGAATTAAAATCAAGTAATGTATTTTAAAAATTAATAAAGTAAATGATATTCAATGTGAGTTTGATCCATTTAAATATGATTTTTAAACGGACATTTCAAATGAAAGTCCACGCCAATTACTAAGTCCAAAAAGGCAAAATGACCAAAAAAACAATCGCTGATTCATTTAATCGCATTTTTTCTTTTGTGTTCCTTCGGAGAATATCTCAATTAGTAAGCATAAAATACTTTACGTACAAAGATTACTTATGCGTTAGTAAGTTAATTCCGAATGGACGTCAAATTAAATATTTAATGGCCTTTTGGCAGAAATTTACATTACTTGATTTTAATTCTAATTTTATAAAAATTAAATTTTAATAAAATATTCTTCAGATCAATTTCTATTTTTTGGTTGCATTTTCTGTTCAATGGCGAAGTTGTGCCTTGTTTTGCTGTGTTTGTTCGGCCTGTCCGACATCGGAATGGCATTGGTGAGTTTAATTGATTTGTTCGGCTTAATTAATTAATATTCCAATAATTAATTAATTAATCGCCCCTCATCAGATCCATTGCGACCCCAGCGGCGTGTGCACCGGCGACGGCACGCCGGACGGAGTGACGTGCTGCGGAGGATGCCACAGCTGCACCTTCAAGGGCTGCTGCCACTGCTCTTTCACCAACAAATTCACCCATTGTGCCATCCCCGGCTATCGCTCGTCCCAATACAAAGGCGGAAAATGAACGCGGCAAAAAAGAGATTAGGATTTCGATTGATGAAAAAAAAAATTTTTAAAATTAAAAAATGAACAAAAATTTATTGTTGAAATTTAAGCAATAAAAAATGATTAAAAAGCGTGGTTTCGTTTACCATCCTAGAAAATAAGAATCACATATTCGATTCGATTTTTTTTATTAAAATTAATTTATTCTCTTAAATATAAATTAGGCACCTTCATTATTTTTTGTTTCCATTTTCCTATTTAATTTTCCAAGTTTAATTTTTAAATTTTAGAAGAAAGTTTGGTTTTAAATTTAGTCTTTGACAAAATCTTTTGCCGATTGTTAGATCATTCAAATTCCCATAATTTGTTGTATAATCAAAGTCATTGTATCCATAAAATTGTTTTTTTTTATAAATTATTTAATTTCTTCATTTTTTCTTCTTTTCTCAACCGTTCAATCATCCAAAACTGAGAGATGAATTATTCTGTGAAAAAACATGAAAAAAATGGAACAAAAAAGAATATTAATTTTGGGTTTTTGGCGACCCTCTTAAATGGAGTGTTCATAAATTTTTTCAAGTTCAGAAAAAATTTTAAAATTTTGTTTTTTTAAGGTTGATAAGTTTTTTTTAATATAAAACTTACAATAAACTTTATTTGATTTAAGTTATGAATTTATCTCCGATTTTAAAAATTTAATGTCTTCAACTAATAATCATTAAATTAATAAATTAAATTAAATTAAATTAAATTAAATTATTTGTCGTTGCTATTGAAAAAAAAAAAACTTTTTTTTTTGTCTGAGTTAAAATTAAAAGGATGGAGGACACTTCAAAAAAGAATTTTTGAATTCACTAATGGCCAAGTCTTTGGACTTTTAAAGTGACAATTTGGATGATTAATAATTGCCTTTTCTCGAGTCGTTCGTTCATTCGCCAATCAAATCAAATGATTTTTTGACTTTTCACTGCAATTATTTCGAGTGTTTTACTTTTTGGCTGCGCAACCTTCGTCATTTGGCAAATTTTGTTCTTTTTTTTTGTCGCCCTATGGTCGAAACATGCGACCGGTTTTAAGAGACAAAACGAAAAGTATTTAAATGGGCAAAAAAAGTGAGAGACTTTGAAATTTGGACATTAAAAATTGAAACTAATCACAACATTTGCCCTTTTCCATAATTTAATTTTCTCATTACAAACAATGAAAAGAATGATAAGTAAATTACAATAATTCTATAAATTTTTCATGTAAACATTTAAGCACTTTTCTTCTTTGCTCTTTTGGTGTTCATAAAATTACTTAGAATATGCTTATTTAAAGGATTTTAACTTGTAAGCAAATTAACGATATGTTTTTTGTAATTATTTAAGACAGAAACCCCAAAAAAATTTTTAAATAATTTATGGTTAATTTTCCAATAATAATAATAAAGTGCCGAGGGCTTGTCTTTGAATAGCCAAACGCTAATTACCCTCCTCCCCCACCCGCGGGCGATCGGCGCAATTCGATCAATTCAATCCATCAATCGGTGCGAAGTGCGTCGCCTCCCCCACTCCCAATTTGGGTATTTAACACAAATTTGGTCCAACGTAATTAGCGGGTGGCGCCGCACTTTATTTGTTTGTAATGCAACGCCAATTGGTACGGCGAAACAGCGCAAAACGCAAACAAATCGAACAACTTTGGCAGAGCGATCAGCCAACCATCGAAGACCACAACAAATCAACGGACGACGATCAGCAGAGAATCAGCAGATCAGCGGAATCAGCATGAGAAGAGGGATGACGCGGGGGGGGGGAGAGAATGCTCAAGAAATGTGATTGAGTCATTAAGAATAATTATGCTATAAAGTTAGTAATTTATACGCCAAAACATTCCGTCCAGCGAAATTCTTAGGAAAGACTTACTTATTAATATTCCAAAATCTTAATATTTGCATTCATTAATTAGTTTTATGCCTCTGATTTTCTTAAGCTTCCATTAATTTACTCTTTCTTTCTCTGCTAATTTGCCCCTTCTCTTCTTCATTTTCATTATTATTTTTGTCTCTTTTTAAATTGCGCTTTTCTTTGAATTGCTTTCTTTTCGCTTTTCCTTCTTTAAATATTCCTGACGTTAGCCTTTCTCTTTTTTTTGTTTGCTCTCCGATAACTTTCTCCAAATAATTTAAAAAATTCCATCTCAATTAACCTCCAAATTTAATCAGATTTTTCTGCAAAATTTTTATTTTAATGTCCACAAATTCGAATTCATCCGAAAATGAAACAGCCAAAGACAAATTTCGCAGAATGCTAACGACGAAAATTCGTGCCACAAGTCCGAAAAAGGTGGTGACGAAATTATTTCCGATCGTCGGATGGCTGCCAAAATACAATTTGCGCAGCAATTTGCACAGTGATTTGGTCACCGGAGTGACAATTGGCATTATGGTGGTGCCACAAGGTGATTTTGTTTTATTTACCAATAATGTTTCAATTAATAAACTGCCATTTTTGCGGCGGGTGCGGTAGAAATTCAATTAATTAATTTAAAAATAATTAATGGTACTACAATTTAAAATAATAAAACAAATTGTGATGGCTTTAGCGATGGCTTACACAACTTTGGCGGGCGTTCCGCCGGCTGTTGGCCTTTACACTTGCTTCTTTGCGGCCTTGTTTTATCTGTTTTTGGGCACATCATTTCATGTTTCAATTGGTGCGAATATTTTCTCTATTTTTAATATATTTAATTTTTTATTTTATATTTTTTATGGAATAAAATCATTTAAGGCACATTTGCGGTTGCCAGTATGATGGTTGGAAATACTCTGGCGAAATTGCATTTGAATGGTGCCGATAACAAAAGCAATTTGACTACAAATGGCACAGAGAATTCCACGGCATTTTCTGGCGCTGATTTGAACCCATTGGTGGTGACCAGTGCAATCACTTTTGGAGCGGGACTTTTTCAGGTATTAATTAATTAATTAATTAATAGTCCCAATCCCTTCCCTCTTTTGGCTTGGTCCCTCTCAATGGCTGCCTAATTGCCCAATTTTTTTGAATAATTAATTCAGCCTAATCAATTTATATTCAGTTACTCACTCCATATGAATAACTAATTTTTACAATGTTCAGCTTACAATGGCCGTCTTTCGGCTGTCCTTTCTGACCGTTTACATCTCTGATCCGCTGGTCAGTGGCTTCACAACAGCGGCCGCTTTTCACGTACTCGTCGCGCAAGTGCCAAAACTTATTGGGGTGGCATCGAAACCGTACGGAGGCCCGGGAATGGTCATTTTCGTAAGTCATTTCGATAAATTTTATGACAATAATACGGAGAAAAATTGTAGAGAAATTGAATTTGTTTGTCAGATGTTGCGCGATTTGTCACTTTCATTTTGGCATGCCAATTTGTGGACCGTTGGCATTTCGCTGTGCGGCATCGTTTTTTTGAGCGTTGGCCGCGACTTTTTGAACCCGCCCTTCCGAAAACGTTTTCACGTGCCGCTTCCCTTGGAACTGTTTATGGTAAGGAAAAATTAACTGAATTTATTAATTCCATTTAAAATTAATTAACTTCAGCAAATCCAAAATTTTAATTTAAAAATTTTAAAGGTGATCTTCTCAATCGGATTCTCAGTGCTGTTCAAAATTGAGCAAAAGCACAGTGTCAAAATCATAAAGCACGTCCCAAATGGGTGAGTAAAGCAAACAAATGGACAATTTTTCAAAGTTTTTTCAGACAGTAAATCAATTTTGCCTCTTTGCGTTGTCCCACATTACAGTACCCCTCCCCTCCTCTCCCCTCCCTGTACAGTATGCCGCTCCCCACAATACCCCGCTGGGATTTGCTGCCTTTGGTTTGGCCAAATGTGCTCTCCATCGGCCTCATCTGTTACGTTTTTGTCATTTCGCTGGAGAAAATCTTTGCCAAGCGTCACAAGTACGCGGTGAATGCCAACCAGGAGCTGTACGCGTTGGGCCTCAGTTCGTTGCTCAGCTCCTTCTTCCCCGTCTATCCCTTCGGCGCTTCTCTGTCGCGTTCGTCGCTCTGCGAAATGTTAGGGGCGAAAACGCAGGTCCAAAATTGAAAAGCACAAATAATTGGAGAGTGACAGATGTGCTTTAGCTCCATGCTTTGTTCTCCAGCACACTTTTGTTGGCTGTCATTCTTTGGATTGGCCCTTTGCTCGAGCCGTTGCCCATCGTAAATTTGAAATTGAAATTTCAAAATGCTTTTTCATTTTATCCCCCCCCCCCCCTCAGTCAATCCTCGCTTGCATCGTCGTGGTCAGTCTCAAGCCGTTGTTCCTCCAATACCGCGACTTGCCCAAACTGAGGGCGGTGTCCTTATACGACATGGTGTTTATATTGAAATTTTTCATTTTATTACCAATTATTAAATTCGGTTTATTTTTATTTAATTATTTCCAATAATTCCTAATTTTTCATTAAATATTCCCTTAATTTCCCCCCTTTTTTGTCAGTTTATTTGGCTGGTCGCTTTCTTTGCCACTGTTCTTTTGGACATCACTTACGGGCTCGTTCTTGCCATTCTTTTCTCCGTTTTCACCATCGTTCTTCGTGAACAATGGCCGACTTTTCACCGAATTGGCGTCGCGCCAATCGAAAGCCAAACGGACTTAAGTCGAAGTAATTTGATTTTATTTTATTTAAATGACATATTTTACTTTATTTTATTATTTTTTTGGTATGGATTTTCATTTCAAACTCCCGCGTTTAGATTGGCCTTATGCCAATGTTGAAATTTGGCGTTTCATGGCGCCCTTACACTTTGCCAACGCACAAAAATTTACTGAACAGCTCAGAAAAACACTAAGAAACTTCAGTGAAAACAACGGAAAAAGTCAAACGACAAATGACTCAGAAAATGAATATGCAAATGACTTAGAAAAGGTGACAAATTAATAGTCAAAAGCCTGAATTAAATGGTAAATATTCAATTAAAATGGCAATTAGGCACAAAATGCCGTTTTGGTGGTCGATTGTACGGCGGTGTCACACATTGATTCGGTCGGAGTGAATACTCTCAGAGAAGCGTTCACAGAAGCGAAAGCCAACCAAATCAAATTAATTTTTGCCAATTTTTCAGGTAAATGTTTTTAAATGCTAATTAATTAGCTAATTAATCCATCCTTCAGATGAACTCTTAGCGGTGTTTCGGCGCTGCGAATTGTACCAAAAAATTCCCGAAGAAAATTTTTACACGACGACACTCAGAGGGGAAAAAGGGCTGTAAAAACGAAATATTTATTCAAAAAAGCAAAATGCGGAAAATTAATCTCCTTTTTTTGTATATAAATTTTATTGTATAATAATTCCGTGCTAATTGTAAATCCTTTCGTAAAGTGCCAATTTTAATTTTCCGAGAAAAACTCGTAAAACTTTGGAGCAACAACGATCAATTTTACGAAACGTCCAATGGCACTTTTTATGAAACGACGTAGCATCATATATATATATATTCATTAAATGAATTAAAAATGGCAAAGGGCGACCGATTGAATTAAATAAAAATTAAAAAAAGTGTAAAAATAAAAAAACTTATATTTAATACATAGGATAATGAACGAAAAGAAAGGAATAAAAAAACAAAGAAGTAATACAGTGAAAAAAGATAAGGAATGAAAAGCTTTTCGATGGGTTGGGGGGGGGGGAAATGAGCGGCGGATCGAATTTCGCTGTCTCATCCGCTGATAAATCCTCCGTTTGGATGGGATGCGATGGCTTCGATGGGTGGGCAAAGATGGCGATGGATTCAAAACGGAGGGGGGGGGGGGGTAAAAGATAGAATTTCAGAGGTTTTCTTGGGGTGTAATTTCAGTGCCATTAGCCCTTTCTCGTGGCTTGAATTTCCGCGCCCTTTTTGGGTTGTTTCTCCGGCGTTGAATTTCAGCGCCGCGCCGAGGCCTTTTTCGACAGGGCGAAATTTGAGACGAGTCACTCTTCCGCCGACTGCTGCTGCTGCACTCCTTCCGCGCCACGGGGAATCAAACGAAGCAAAAGGAAAAGCCGCGGCCTTCCCCGCCCCCCCCCCCCCCGGGGGCGTTCGTTTTCATTGGAATTAGCAAAAATTAATTTGATTTTTTACATTTAAAGATTGTTTCTTCTTTCGGAATTGCAAAGCAATAAACTAAAAATAAATAAATTATAAATGTTTTAATAAAAATTCAACGAATTAACAAAAAGAATCTCTGCTGCCCCTCTTAACGACAAAATATGTTCAATAAATGGCCGATTTTTAAGCACTTAAATTCAAGATTATCCACTAACCACCAAATCATTGTGCAGACATTTGCCCCCCAGACATTTGCGCCCGGCCCAAAAAAATTAATTTAATTTTGCGTCAAGAAATACTATTCTTTAATTTAAAGCTTTTTCATCATATGTATTTGGGATTGAAAAACAATTTTTTATACAGATTCCGGTCATAGGCGCAAATTTCGGGTTGCCTTTAATTATAAATGATCTTTTCAAAAAAAGAATATTCGCAATGGTCAAATTCAAACAATCAAAAAGAATTGTCCCATAAAATGCTTTCAATGGGATTATCAAACTCTTTGATTGAGAAAAACGGCAAAAAATTTCAAAAATTATTAATTTTAGCTGTCTTTTGTATTTTCTACCATAACTACGACACTTTTTTTTTGTTTTTAATTTTAGCTTATAAAAGAAAAAAGTGTATGGGAAAAGAGAGGGGGGGGGGGGGAATGGATGAGATGGGTTGAGTGGGGGGGGGGGGAGGCGGAGGGGTGGCGGATGGATTGTATGGGCTGTAATTTGATAACCGTCCCCTGCCGGAGGGAATTCTCGACTTTTGCCCCCCCCCCCTCGCCATCAGTCTCGCCCTGTTTTGCCCCCCCCCCCCCTCTCACTGATCGCGCCATTCCCATTCCCGGCTTCAGTTTGAAATTACATATCACCCGCTCCTCCAACAGAATCGGCCCCAAAACGATGGCAGGCACATATAAATAACATAAACAACTCGCCAACCCCGCAGATGACAGTCATTCAGTCGGTGGGGCGGTGTTTTGGAGGGGGGGGGGGACCCCCCCCCCCCCCCCCCCTCAACCACAGTCCCCCGTTCCGTTGGCATTCACATGGGCTTGGCATTCCATCCCAAAATATAAAACCAACGCCGGCCGACAATTTTCGTCGTTTCATTTTTCAGTAGGAAGAAAATAAATTCCTTTTGTTTTCGAAGATTATTTAAAAGGATTTGGCATTTTAAGGCCTTCCCAAAATTCAAACAGAAATTATTCCCAAATGAAAACTCAACAATTGTCCAACGAAAATCCGAACGATAAGCAACAAAAATATTCGGCAGAAATTGGCAGAAAAGCTTTTGACACCCCAAAAAGAGTGATGGCAAATGCCATTACGAAGGGCCATTTGAATTTGAACGGAGGGGGCCGAAAGCGAAGCGTGGAGCCGAGGCCACACCCCGCCAAATTGTTGAACAAACGTTATTGGGACGATGTGAGGGCGGGGAGGGTGTGCCCGCCGAGAGCAATGAAAGAGGAGGAGCAAATTAGTGAGTTGACTAATTAGGGTTAATTGGTGCCGACAAAAAGGCATAAAGCTAACAACACTCGGCCAATTAGTATTTGTATTTAAGCGACTGAAACGACAAAACAATCGGCGCACAGTAAAGGCCAATACCGCACGAAAAGTGGTGCAAAAAGTGGAGAGAAAAGAAGGAAGGCATCAATGCCTTTGGAAACTGCAACCCAAAATGCCAAAAACAACGCCAATTTTCAAAACAGTCCGCCAATGATGCCGCAGCATCGGCCAACTCCCGGCACTTTCTCCCCTCCGCCGAATCGTTCGCTGTTTCCGCCGCAAAGCCTTGGGATTGTTCAAATCGGAAGTAATTCTTGAATGTTTTGTGTTGTTCACCATTTCCCTCACTTTAGCCTCACTTCCTCCTCAAAATGAGCAGTCTTTGCTTCGCTTTGCCCCTTTTTTGCCTCCTCCGCCCCCTCAGCACGGCATTTTGCGTCCGCCCGTCCCGCTTTTTGTGCCTCCGGCGGCCGACGCTTTCATTCCATCGCAATTTGCGCCTTCGTTTGACTCGTCCGCAACGGCGTCAACAATCAATGCTATGAACATGAACATGGTCATTCCCCCGTTGATGATGCTGCACCAGCAGCAACAGTCCAACAACAATGCCGAGCGAACGACGGCGGCAGCGGCGGCGACATGGACACTTTTTGAAATGTTGGCAAAAGGCACAACGCCAAATGGCCAACAGCAGCAAAACGAAATGGGACAACAGTTGCAACAGAATCACGGCACAAACAGAGAACAACAAAATGGCACAACAGAAAATGAGGGACCAATAAATGTGTAAGTTGTGAAGAGAAATTTTGCCAATTATTTTGTTTTTGAAATATTTTAATTATTTGACAAATACAAAAAACACATGCCAGGTGTTTTCGACAGTGATTGAATTTGAGTAAAAGCGACCGAAACACAAAAGGCAATTCTTTCCAACAATTCAGCACTTCTCCTTCATATTCTTTGGTTGATTGTTCACCAAATTTGCTGAGAAACTCAGAAAGTGACGCGCAAATTGATCAGCTAATGGATCAAATGATTGCTCAAAGACATGCCGACGATGTGAGAGAAAGCAAATGATTGATCACTTATCAAACATTTTAAGAAATTAATAAAAGGAAAATGTTTTTTTTCAAAAAATTGAGTTAATTTTACATACATCATTTTAACGATTTAATGCATATTAATATTTAGACTCAACTTGCTTCTGATCGCCGATCACCGCATTCTCAGCTGCGGGGCGGAGAGTGCCGACTTTGTTTTGTGCCAATTCCAATGCCCGTGCCGGTCCCAGTCCCCGTCAGCACTGATTTCATCCTCAAACATTTTGGCACGATGAACCAATGAAATGCAACTACCAAATCAATGCTTATATTTTTAATCCAAATGAAAATTTTTATCGAATAAAAAAAGACAAATATTCATTTAATAAAATATTAATTTTTTAGTAAAACCCTAAAATTAAGACAAAAAAAAACTCGAAATTAATTGAAAATGTCTAAAAAAAAATGACACCGCTTAGGTCTCACCCAGATTCGAACTGGGATTGCTGGATTCAGAGTCCAGAGTGCTAACCATTACACCATGAGACCACGATTTTCTCATTTATTTGTATGTTATAATGAACCAAACGTGTTTGATAAGTTTTTTACCAACTTCCCACTTTTGCTAAACAATAACTTTATTAAATTCACTGATAATAATTTCTTTTAAATTAAGGAAAAAATATATATCGTTTATTGAGGTGAAGTTTATTTAAAATTAATTATCAGTGAATTAATTAAATTTATTGTTTAGCAAAAGTGGGAAGTTGGTAAAAAAACTTATCAAACACATTTGGTTCCTTATAATGCCCAAATAAATGAAAAAATCGTGGTCTCATGGTGTAATGGTTAGCACTCTGGACTCTGAATCCAGCAATCCCAGTTCGAATCTGGGTGAGACCTAAGCGTACTTTTTGAATTTCATTTTTTAGACATCAGAACTGGTCGGAGAAATTTTAGCAAAACCTTTTTGTGAATATAATATCACGAAAAAATATTTTGGTTCTATTGCATTAAATAAAAAATAATGAGGGCACAGAAAAATGAATAATTTTACCACTATGTCTACTAAATGAAAAATTTTAGAGTAATTAATTAATTAATTATATTTTCTGCTTCCATTCCCACTCACTTTTCCATGCTTTTCCCTCAACAATCATTGTCTTTTTTTTCTTCTAATTGCTGCTAAACCAGTCTTTTTCTGCCCATTCTCGGGTGGTCATTAAGCAACTGCGAGAGCGATGGTCAATGGAGATTAGCATTATAATAAACGGTCATTTGCCTTTTTTAAATCATCAAAATGCTTCTCCCCTTAATTATCTCTTTTATTCCTTTGACTGCATTTTTTCTGAGTGCCATAAAAGCCGACACAGAAACAATTCACTGGGAATGGCGCGATTTGATCTGTCAGACGAATGACAAAGGTGCGGATAAATTTGAATTTAGTGATTAAGCAAAATGACTGTATTAAATTAAAAAATAATTAAAATTTATAAATTGTGACAAATTAATTGAAAAACAATTTCGGATCTCTATGAAATTATCGTTTGTTTAAATTTTGAAAATTATGAAAATTTATCTCTCTTAAGGAAAAGGCAACGATAAAATCACAGAAGAGCCAGCACAATGCACAGTTGCACTGCGCGAAACTGAGCAGGACACGAAAAGACGAAAAGCACCAAATGGGGAGGGATGTTTTGATGTTTGTGCCGTGGGGGGAGGGGGGGGGGGCAATTAATAGCGATAATTAAGGAAATTGTGAACGGAACCACGCGGACATATTGCGATCTGTTGTGCCCTAAGGCGGACACCGTTTATCTGATCAAAAGGGACCCGCAGGCGCACCGTAAAAATAAACAAATAAAATGGCACAAATCTGAGAAAATGGGCTCACACCAAACGAAGGGTTATTTGAAGGTTGAATTCGTTCTTTCTCTTCAGGTTCTTGCTTCGTTTTCTTTACCCATCGTCTTGAACGGCGCGGAGAAAATTGGTTTTTATGGCGCGAAAATAAGTGAATTTTCCTTCCAAAAATTCTTCCAAACTTTGTAAGACCCCGAAAAACTTTGGAAATTCAGGTGCCGCCATTCACAAATCACTTTCACCGCGAGGTGCGAATTCCTTTTCGGCAGAAGAGAAATGCCCAGCGACGCGGAATTATTCAACACATTGAGAAAAAGAAACAAATGATTAATTAGCAGAAAATACAATGAAAATATGGGAAATATTATGATAAAAATTATGTAATATCCGGACAATGATTTGGCATAAAATTACAAATGAATTAATTAGATGGAGGACAATAAACAACAGCACAAATAAACTGATGAAGCGTCGTTAAAAATTCGAATCAGGACCAATTGACGACAATTAACCAAATGGGCGTAAGCAATTTAAATTCATTTAAGCTGTTTCATTTTCAATTAAAATTACCAAATGAACTTAGACTGATTAGTTCATTTATTTAGAACTAATTAGTTCATAAATGCATTTTTGTGCATTAAAGCAGAAAATCTTTTTTCCAATTGATTTCTTACCTGAAATAATATTAAATTATTATAGAAATATAAATTATGCAAATTATTATTCTTTTGGCTCTCTACTGACAATTAATCATCGTCCGCTCGCTTTCCCGTTTCGCCCCCCCCCCGCGGGTTGGAAATGATTAAAATGAATTAATTCGTCGGATCGATTCGCATTCATTCGCCCATCCATTGCTCTTTTCAAGTTGGATTTTCTCCATCATTCATTCGGGTTCTGTTCTGCTCTCGTCTCCCCCCCCCCCTTTTTTGTGTTTGTTGGTGGATCTTCGAGAATCGAAAGGGACGGCGATGGGTGCGCAGTGAGCGGCGATCAGTCCGTTCGATCACCGATCGTTCCCCGGCCTTCTTGGTCATTCGCTCATCACTTCACCTTCCTCGTTTCCTTTTTCATTTGTCCTTCAAAAATTATGTACATAAACTTTCACTATTCTGTCTCGGCTAATTAATGTTAATTAATCGCAGTTTTATTTTTACGAAAAAAATAAATTCCTAAACTGTTTCTGCTTCACGTGATGCGATGCTTCGTCCCCACCCTTTGCTGCTGCTTTTCCTCACTTTGTCCTTTTGCTTTTGTGCCGCTCTTTCGGCGCGGCGACAGACGCCGCCCCGGGCGCACTCACTGAGCTTCATTTTTCAGCAGTCCAAAAGAGCAGCAGCAGTACTCTTTTGGCTTACAATTAATTATCATTGCTTTGGCTTTTGCCCATTCAGTTGGATAAGCAAATTCCATTGTCCCCCGGTTTTTCGCCCGCCGGCGCTGTCCTTCCGCGCCCTCTCCACCCGACTCTGTCGGCCCCTCCCCCGCCCTCTGTCCCCCGGGCGCCCTTAAAATGTTCGCTTCCATCGGAGTTTTGGTGCGACCATCCCGAAATTGAACTGTTGTGCACCGGCTCCACTCACTTTTGTGAGGCGTATAAAGCGAACCGAAAGGGCAAAGGGATGGAGATGAAGTGGGTTTTTGGCATTTGAGAAGTTTAAATTCAAAATTCAAAATGCATTTGAAAAGGCTCGCCTTCGAAAGCGGATGTCCTGACTCCCAAAAACTGATTGTGGACCGATTGTTCCCGCGAGTGTTGGACAATCCCAGTCTTTCGGGCATGTTCAACTTCAAAGCCATCCCCTGGGGATTGGCCAAACGGCGCCAATCCGGTCGGTGGGGGGGGGGGCAATTGACAGTTACCTTATTCCTATATGGTAAATTCCCCATTTTCTCTCATTTGTCAGACCACCAAGTGCAGTGCCACCACGGCGCCAACGAATGCGCCGCCAATCGGTTGCTCAGCTGCGCCCTCAAACACCCGTACAGCGATAAGTCGAGACGGCATCGGCTGCTCAATTGTTTTATGGCCAAAATGATGAGCAAAAGCGAACCCGAAAATGCCATGATCAGCTGTTTAGCCAAATCGGGGCTCAGTCGCAACGAAATCCTGTGATAAAAGTTGAATTTCGCTTATCAATCATTAAGTCAAATTCCGGCATAGAAATTGCGCACGAACGGACGCCGTAACTCAGCTTCAACTTGAGGACGAAACGGAGACCGAACACATTCTGAATTCGCCCCGCTTTGTGCCGTTTGTGTCGTTGAATGGGTGGAGTCATTTGACACTGCAGGCGCCGGCACAACTTTTGCTGACGGAAAAGTTGGCGCATTGGAACGACACTTTAAATGTAACGGCAGCTGGTGTGAAAATACAGTAAATTTCTTAATTATTTAGGGCGTTTCCATTTACAAACGTAGCGCATTGAAGTCGCTGCCGACGCCGTACCGGAGCTGTGCGCTTCCGCCCGATTTTTGGTGCTCTTCCGATTCGTCGGTCACTGGTGCCTGTTTTGACGAGCAAAAGTGCCGAACATTCCAAGTGAAGTGCTCGTGCTCCTTAACACAACAAATGTGCTAACTTTCATATTTCAGCGGTCTCTCTACGGAATTCCTGTTCAACTGAAAGTGATTTATGACTCTCAGGTGGCGAAGGAAACAAAAAAAACGATGGAATTTTGCCAAACTTTCAATTGGCACTCAAAAATTCAATTTCATAATATTTGTTGCTATTCTAATTTTTCCATTTTCGCAGCTGTCCGCTTCCCGCGATTATTTGCGCCGTTTCGTTCGTCCTCAGTTTTTCAGTGGCACTCGCGCGCAAAGATACGCCCAAAATGCGGGCAAAGTTCGCGTCGAATTGGAACCAGCGGCGATGACGCAAAGCAAAATCGGCGAATGCGGGGGGACGGCGACGACGGCACAATGCCAACGACGCATTTTGGAGGTCGAAATTGAAGCGGAATGAAAGGAGTCCGAAAATGGACAAAAGAACGTGAAACCAAGTAGCAAAAAAAGCCAAAGGCTTACAATTGGCAATGAATGCATTGGCATTTGAAAAGTGTGCCCTTCCCTTTTTCATGAGAAATGATAATGTTTAATTTTAATGAATTTATCCTTTTTTTTTTTTCCTTTATTCAACTTTTTTTTTGCTTCAGATTTGTGTTTTTGCTGCTTTTGTAAATGCCGAGCAGCGTTCGGTCCAATTGATGTGCATCAATGACATCGAAAGATGGAAAAGTGGTGACGACATTGTCACTGTGTGGCAACGGAATTGCTATCCGGCGAAAAAACAACGGGAGCAGATACGGTACATTTACAGTAACACTCCTTCGCTCGTTTAGTCTCCTCATTATATGTCTTCTGTTCGAATTTGCCTTTTTCGCGGCTTCCCAACCATTTTGCCATATTCCTCGTCTCTTTCTTTCATTTGTTCACTTGCCCAGTTTCTGCGTCTCTTCCGATGCCATTTGGCGTCCGGCCAACGCTCGCCTCGGCTTGGCCCAATTCGGCGCTTTGTGGCCCGAGCAGCAGCGGACGGACCCGTGGGTTGTGCTGAACGGGCTCAGCCTGTCCACCGTGCAGCGTTACTCGCTTGTGCTGGACCAATTGGTCTGTCTGTGGTACCGCGGGCCGGGCCACGACCCCACGGAGTGCGGACGCTGTGAGTACGAACCGACGCACTGCTAATTGGGGAGAAAAAGCAAAACGAAACGGTGAAATGACTTTTTACATTTAAGCATTTGTTTGAAATTTCCAAAGATATTTATTGCTCATATTTATAAAAAATAAATTATTTTTTTAATAAAAAAAAACATTTAAAATAATGACAAATTCTTATAAATTTTTATTTTCCTTTTGACGAGAAAATTAAAAAGGGATTAAGCAATATTAACAAATATATCTGTAAATGTACACATGCTTTATTGTATTGTTTGATCGTTATTAAAGGCTTAAAATTGTAAAAAATCATTTGCCATTCCGTTGGGCAATCTTTTCTCAACGTCTTTTGTTCGTTTTTGCTTTCTCCGCCAATTGCACAGCTTTTTTCTCGCCCAATCCTTTGGAGCATTTCGGGCATAAGCCTTCCGTCCCCTTTTTTCCTTCCGCGCCGCATTTGGCACATTTGCACGGCGATTGCCCAATGGGCCTTTGGTCGGCCACGGCGGACTTTGCCGGTTGGTTGGCCAATGCCAACGGCGAATCATTGCCTTGGGCGAAGGGCGCGGCGATCACTGAAAAAAACGAAAATTAAGTCGAAATTCCATTTCCTTTTTAAATTAAATGAAAATGATTTTCAAAGTTCCAACCATTCTCAAAACAACAAACGAAGGCCAAAAGAAAAAGAGCGAAGCGAAGCGAAAGCATTTTTGGGAATTAAAAAGCTAAAATAAATCATTAATTAGCCAAATAAAAATAAATAAAAATACTATGGGAATTTAGGATTTTTTAAAATATAATGACTTACTGTATTTGTGACACTGATTAAATTCTCTGTGATTTTTCGGTTTTTATATGCATTTATTATAAGGGCTGTTTATTTACTATTTTTTTTTATTTATTGTTCTATTATTTACAATAAAATCATCACAAAACGGCAGACATTTTTAGGCGGAAATCAGCGATTGTTTTCACAATTAATAATAATCCAAACAATGGAAATTATTATTATTAATTATGTGCGTTTAGCCAAAGTCTAGACGTATTAATGCTTTAATTGAGTGAAATAATTGGCTAAAAATTGGGATAACAAACGTAAAATAAGACAAATGTGCGATTCTCAGCCGAGAAATCGAAATAAAAATTTTATATTTAATACAAAAAAGCACTAAAACACAAATTAAATAATTATTTAATTAACAAATATCTGATAAAATAAACTTTCATTTATCTCCAAAGCAAAATGCTTAATTCTTCATAATTACAGTATCTTTTTTAGAAAGCGAGTAATTTGTTAAATCCTTTCTGTTGTACTCCGCGAATAATCTTTGGCCAGTGAAGTCCACACCAGGGATAGCGCGGAATTCCAACGTTTTTGGGCTCAGAATTGATACGAGATTTTGGCAAAAATTCGGGTTTTCGGGTCATTTTCGGATTTAATTATTTTTTAAACTTAATAAAACATTTTGTCAACTCGGTGATTTTCCCGTTCCGCAGGTGGGGGGTCATTTTTGGTCGTTTCGATTGTGCTGTTTCAGTCTGACAAATGAGCACTAATTTACACCATAATGTCATTTACAAGTTTCGAAATAAAAATGGCTATCAAATTCAGACATTTTAAATGGACTTAAAGATTTCCTAACAAAAATAGAACATTCAAAGTCAGCATTAATCATTTTTTCTCAGAATTTTCCATCAAATCAGCTGGAGTTCCTCAAGGTTTAGTGCCAGTGCCAATTCTCTTTCTAATTTTACAAAATTTCTCAGTAAATCCTGTTTTTGCAATATTCTCGAGACTTTTATTTTAAAAAAATAAATAAAATTTTCCGGTCTTAATGCCAAAAGGCAATTTAGCTAATGGGGGCAGTTCTACAGTGTAAATTTAAAATAGTGACCCCCGTTTTTTCTTGAGTTTGGTTACTTCCGTGAAAAAAGATAGAGTGAATTAGAAAAATCCATCTAAGACTTTTTTCAATTTAACGTTTTTAAATTGACTATATTAATATTTAAAAGCAAAATTCTGACCATGGACAAATATTAGTTTTATAATTTTATTCAATGTTAAATAGAATATATATTTGTTTTTTAAGTGACTCTGTGAATTTATTGCTCTAGAAAGGAACAAGAAAAGAAAGCGGTTTAAGAAAGACGGAGGCGCCTAACACAAAAACCAAAAAGGCATGGGAAAATAAAACTTAAAATGCAAACAATAAATAGGTACTGTACAGTAATTATGGTCAAATGGTGAAAATTGGCTGCAACTTTTTTGCATTCCTTTGCAACACTTTGCCACCCGTCGCCCTTCGGTCGAACAATGCCTTTGCCCGCATTATTTGCTTGCACAAAAGCTTGGCCGTTTCACGGTCGGAACACCACAGAGTCAAAGACTGATGCCGTTGTTGTTGATGATGATGCTGCTGGTGTTGTTGATGGGCTGAGGAAGACGCACGTGCTGACAATGAGTGGTGCCTTTGCGGGTCATCCGAATTAGAGACGAATTCTGTAAAATTTAAAAAATCATTTCTTTACGAATTGGAGTTTGCCACCCACCTATAAGTGCCAATCGTTGTTGCGTCGCTGTTGTTTTTGTTGAATTCCGTCCCCCTGCTGCTGCTTCGCCGCCTTTGTCGTTTTGTTGCTGATTTTCATTAGGCACTAATCGGACAATGTCGAAGTGTTGGAAGAGTACACGGTAAGTGACCATGCTCGGCTGACTGTCCACCTGACGGACAATACAGCACTGCACGAGGCTGATCAATGCCCGCTGCACAACACGTGCGCCATTAAAATTTGTGCGGACAAGAAAAGGGACGACAGCCAACAATCGGCTAAATATGCACAAAATGGTTAAACATGACCAATTGTGCCAATTAATCGTACTTTTGGTCGTTCAGTGCGTATGTGCCGGTTATTCGCATCAGTTCAAGTTGCGCTTCGGCTTTCTCCACGCTGTAGGCGGGGAGCAGTCCGGACAGTGAGGAGCACACCCGAGACGGTCGTAGCCGGCGGTCGGGGAAATGGGCGCGTCTCACTTCAAAAGTGGCCATTATTCCGGAAATTAATGACCGCTGATTCTTACCCAAGGGCGCACCGACCATTTCTTTCACTGCGGACGCGGTCCCCTCAAGCAAATCCAACGTGCCCTGCAGCGGCTTTGTCAGCGTGTCAATTGCGCCTGTGGTAACACCGCGAGCAATTCCCTGAGCAAAATGACAATTCGTCATCAAAAAATATGTTGTTCACAGGTAATTAGACAGTTAATTGCTAGACTAATAAAGTATTTCTACAGTGTCTCTTACGGAAATGAGCCCATTTTCCTGCGTTGCGGTGACCGTGTTCTTCACAATTGCGGTCAATCCGCCGAACACACCGACGCCCAACCCTTTGATGCCGCCGTACAAATGAGTCAACGGACCGGACTGTTCGGGCTTGGCGCGCCGCATTTGACGACGTAATTCTTCATGCTTTTCATCAAATGTTAGTGAACCGACACCTTAGGGAAAAATTCTCAATTGATTTTTTGTTTAATAATAAAATTTTACCTTGTGCCATTGAAGAGGTGACCTAAAAATGCAAAAGTTTTGTTTTGCTGAGCATTTATAGAAGCCAAAAGCATCCACCTTTGACAAGCTGTTCGCAGCACCGTAGCCAATGCCAAAGGCAAAGCCGGCCAAGTCGCCCTCAAAGATCAGTCCTTGGAGACCCTCCTTCAGCTCATTGCCAAGTGCCATTGGATTGCCAAAAGCATCCATCGCGAAAATGATGTTCAATTTTTGTCGCTTCAATTCGTCTGTGAAATAACAGAATTCTCTGTTTTATTCACAAAATGCCAGCAAAAAAAACGGACTAAGATAAAAATTTCCAAGCGTTTCAAGCAAACGGCTCAATGAGCAAAAGTAACGGAGCCAACAGAACGGTGCCAAAGTGACCAGGGCATTCTCGAAACTGAACAAAGTGAGTTGCTCACTGAAAGAGTCTTTCAGTTGACGAATTGATAACGACAGAGCACTTTTGTCAACAGTTAAAACTGGAAAATTTTGGACAAAAGTACAAACAAAAACAAAACAAAGCGACTACCAGACAAAGAAATGTTGCCGAATTCCAATTGCAAAGTGCCAAAGTAGCAGTTGTTGTGCAGAAAGGAAGGCGATTCCGTGCCGCATTCCGTTCCGTCGGTTGGTGTTGTTACATTCTCTCTCTGTTGGTGGTCGCTTTGGTCTTGCCAACGTTTCAAAACGCACCGCCAAAAGTGCACGAGGCGCCACAACAATTGCTCATCCAACAGAATGCACGCATTGCTCAGTTTGAGCCGAAAACACTGAAAAAGTACAGTATCACACTTTAATTCACTCCATATAAATAATGTAGGACATGGGCTTGCCTCGTAAACATCGAAAAACTCGCTGGGAGTGTAACTCATTTCGAATGCCAATGCTGGCAGTCCGACCATCGGTTCGTCCTTCAATGCACCGGGATCACAGAACAAAAAATGCCAACGGTCGGCCCCAATGATTTGGTTGTCCATCTGCAATTGTATGGGACAATAATAATGCGAATAATTGAAATTAGGGACATAGTAATTAAAAAAAATAGTAATTAAAAATGACCAATTTGACCACCTGAATTGAGTCGATATGGCAATTGATGCGATACGTTGCTTTGAACTTGCCAACATTCAATTTGATGCCGCTCAATCGGCCATAGCACAATTCCTCCTGCTTCAGTCCTTTACTTTCCCCTTCCTCGTCCACAATGCCAACCAAAGAAACAGCAAATCCATCGGCAAGTTCAAACTGCACATCAAAGTCACTTGTCAAAACCGACTCCAAATCGGTTTCATAAGGATGATGATGATCGTACACCTAGACAAACTTTCACTTATGCCAATCAAAGCATCACAAACCTTAATGTTGCCTGGAGCATTTTGACGTTGTTGGTGAAACAAATGCCTAAAATGTAAAAATAAATAAATTAGCAAATTGTCTTCATTTTCATTAGGCACTTGAAAGAAAACGCAAAATGAGTCAATAATAAATTCAAAACCAAAACAGTTGAAACCACCACCTCAACCGATCTAATCCATCAGCTTGATCAGAAGCAAACACAATTTGCTGAAGTGAATTCGAATGCGCCACAAAATCGAGTGCCCTTTCAATGAAAAGTTGGGTGAGAGTGAATTCCAATGTGTCACCGGTGGCTAATTTGACAAACTTTTAAATAAACAAAATTAAAGCATTCACCTGGTTTCAGCAAAATATTCGTTTGCTTAGAGTCCGTAAAATCCACATCAATGCCAAATTTATTGCATTGCTCGAGCAACGGCTCCCAACCGGGCAAAGTGCGCAATCGGTAGTAGTCGATGGTCAGGTTGAGGAAGGCTTTAACTCGGCTCGACGCGCTCTTTACGTTCAAGTCTGAAATGAAGACGGATTTAGAAAGCATTATTAATAAAATAAAAAAGTCAAAAAAGTGATGCCAAATTACCACGAATGTTTAGTCGAAGGAATGGCGTCGTTTTTATTCGGTTGCCTTTCTCCAAAAGCCAAATTAAAACGTCATCAAAGTCCAACTCCCACTTGCTGAGCCGTTGGGAATCTATTCTCGAATATGATATCTGAAGTGAGCGGACACTGCTCCGCACAAATGAGGAAGTGGCCGATTGGTCGCTTTCACTTTGAGTGGAAGAAGTGGACGGTTCAATGTGGCCAATTTTTGGATTCATCAAATAACCTTGCGCTGCTTTTTGGCTGCCCAACTGTACGAGCAACTGAAAATCAAATAAATGATTTAAAAATATTTCGTAACAAATCTAAAATTTCAAATTCCAACCTCGGGAATGGAAAAGGAAGCAAAAAGTTGGTGCGTTACTGCATCAGTTGGTGAGGGACCAGGCTCCGAATGTTCTTGCACATAAGGCTGTTGTTTCTGGTCAAAGCGTTCTTGAACCTTAAAAACAATAAAAATATGGGTACTTATGTGGTTTAAACCACATAAAAAAAAGTTTTTTAAGGCATTAAAAAATGTTCCAGGGGTTTTCGGGGTCGCTAAGCACGAATCTGAACTCAGATTAATAAAATTTTGAACCTCTAACTCCGAATTGAAGAAAAAAAAAATTTCTTTTTGAAAAAAAAATCGAAAAATATTCGAATTCGGGGTTAGGGGTTCGAAATTTTATTAACCTGAGTTCAGATTCGTGCTTAGCGACCCCGAAAACGCCTGGAAGCATGTTTATAATGCTTTAAAAAATTTTTATTTTTATGTGGTTTAAACCATATAAGTACCAAAATATGTATTTAAATTTAAATTGTGGCATATTTTTGTTTTTAATGGCCCAGCAGCTGTTAATATAAAAATACCCAGAAGCATTACATTCCCATTGGACTGTTTGTTTCCATGGTAATTCCAAATCAATGGACTTTCACTAAAACACATAAAGTTCAGTGAAAACAAAAAAGGCGCACATTAGCGGAGGAAATGCTTCTGTCCCGATTTCGGCCTGGCCGTAGACGGAATGCGACTGACGTCAAAGCTTGGTCGAATGAGTTTCAAAAATTCGACCTATTTTTGGACAAACGCGACTACACCGGTGCCATCTCCCTTTTGGAGCACGAACGAAAATCGGCTGCCGCAGACCAACAAATCAACTTGACCATGTGGCTCGGCTATTGCCACTTTCATGCGGCAAATTTTCGCAAGGCTTGCGAAGCCTACGAAGCATTAATCGGGGACAAGAACTGCCCGGCTGAAGTGAATTTGTACCTCGGCTGTGCCTATTTCTTTTTGGCCATGTATGAAAATGCGAGAAAAATGGGCGAAAAAGGTGTATTATTTCCATGTGATTAAATTCTGACTTTTAATTTCAGGACCGAAAAATCCATTACAGAATCGGTTGTTGTTCCATATCGCACACAAATTAAGTGACGAGAAAAAATGTAAAACAAAAACACATTGCTGAAACAATGAAAAGTCTTACAACATTTAGTGCTGTCCCATCATTCTCAACTGAAGGACACAATCGAAGACCAACTGAGCCTGGCTTCCATTCACTTCCTCAGAGCGCATTTCCAACAGGCAATTGACATTTACAAGAAGATTTTGTCAAAGAACAAAAACTTTATGGCGCTGAATGTGTATTTGGCACTTTGCTACTACAAATTGGATTATTATGACCTGTCGTTGGAAATGCTGCAAAGCTATCTGGACAAATATCCGGACAGTCCAATTGCCGTTAATTTGAAGGCTTGCAATCAGTACAGACTTTACAATTCGAAGGCGGCAGAAAATGAACTCAAAGTGCTGAAGGATTTGTCGAGCAGTGAACTTCGCTTTGCAAAGGATGTCATCCTTCACAATAAGGTGTGATCAATCAACAACATCAAACGCAAATTGCACTAATTGCTTAGGTTGTGTTCCGAAACGGTGACGGGGCCCTTCAGTTGTTGCCAACATTGGTTGATATTGTGCCGGAGGCACGCCTCAATTTGGTCATTTACCATTTGAAGAAAAATGACACCGACGCAGCCCATGTGCTGATGAACCATCTGGAGCCACAGAGCACCTATGAGTACTTGCTGAAGGCAATCACACTTTGCATAAAAGGAAACGAAGAAAATTCGGTACAGCGAATTTTTACATAATCAGATGGACCATCAATTAGCGTTAAACACAGAAAGAATTGCGGAAAACAGCGGCCCATTGCTTCAAAGTGGTGGGCGAATCACCGGCCGAATGCGATACGATCATTGGCCGCCAAAGCATGGCTTCGGCTTATTTTCTTCGACAACAATATGTCGAAGTTTTGGTGTACTTGGATTCCATTAAGGTTCAAAGCATTATTCTCTCCACTAATTAATGTTTTTTTTTATTCTACACAGCCTTTCTTCACAAACGACGACACTTTTAATTTTAACTATGGCCAGAATCAGTTGCTGTGTGAACACTTCGCCGAGGCGGAAGAAGCGCTTCGAATGGTCACAGGGCACAGCGTCATCTCCAACCTGACCCATTGTCTGTGCATTGCCCGTGCTTACATTGCAAACAAAAAGGGCAAAACGGCATGGAATTTGTACCAGAAGGAAAGACACATTCAAAATTCACAACAATTGCTCAAACTGATCGCCACGGACAGTTATAGGTCAGACAAAGAGCACACTAATCACAGCAATTAATTACACTAATTAACCTAATTTGTTGTCAATCATTCAAATGTTTAACCGCGGAAGTATAGTACCCTTTTCCGTTGAACGAATTCATTTTTACACAGAGCTGAAGATTATGTAACGGCAGCAAAGGCATTCGACGAGTTGGACAAACGCGGTGCCATCGGTAGCGACGATGGCAACGAAGAGGAACACTATGCCGTGGCAAAACAGGCCGCATGTGTGGGCGTTGTCAAAATGTTCGCAGCGCGACAATGCGACACGGGAGAGCTGAGAGACGCGATGAAAATGCTGGGCAAGGACAGAGACATAAATGCGAAAAACATTGTGACGACAGTGAAGAAATGGGCAGCAGAGAATGGCGTGTACATATGAGAAAGTTGCGACATAATTGAGAAAGGGACACATCGTCTCTCTTGCGGCGAAAGTGGCGGAAAAAAGACATTTTCGGCAAATCAAAGAAAACCATTCGGACACAAATTTTGATCAGCCGAGCATTTTAAATGCAATTGATTGCTTGCTTTAGTTTTATCAAATGATTTTGCCTACCTTTTGTGTGAATGGCTCGAAAATTCCGCTCAGCGCACACTCATCGCAAAGAATTGACAGCGGAGCACAGGAGATGTTCAGCTCGTGGTACACCTCCAATTTGGGCGCAAGTCGCTTGTAGAACAGGCGCAATATCGCGTTGTTGTCCTCCCCTTGGTGACCATGTTCATCAGTTGGTTTAGCAGCAGCAGCAGCAGCGGTAGATGATGATGGACTATGAGCAGAACGACGACCAATTTGTTGGCCTTTTTGACGCAAATTGGACCGTTTACTTCTGACATAAAAAAGGGTCCGATATGTAATGAATGTCTTTTATCCCGATGAATCATTTGGCCCATTCCTTAGAAATGCTGCAAATTTGCGACCTTTTTTGCTTTCCATTTGCATCTTTTGCGTAATTTTCGCCGTATGTTCGTCCAATGGCGAGCAAAAGGTGCGTACTTTGTATGTTTTTCTGCTGGAACCCATAAAACAGTGATTCATCAAACTCATCAGAGCCAAAGAAGCCCAATTCATCGGTATCAAGTGGTGATTTTTCCGCAATTTTCTGAAAAAATAATGTACAATTCAAAAAGGGACGAATATATGCAAAAATGGTTTAGAAATGGGAATAGGGCAAGGGGAGGGAAGGAATGGCACTCCCCAAAAGCTTGCCCTTTTGCCGTCAGCTGATGCTGCTCCGTCGCCACAGTTTTCTGCCGGCGATTCCGTCGTCCTGTGCCGTTGGTGTTGCTGCTGGTGGTGCTTTACTCGCTGCACCGTTAGGTCGGCCACACTCAGCGACAGCTCCGTGCGGTGCTCTTTCGGCGAGAGATTAATGCGACTGCACAGCCGACTGAGGTCGAAGGTGAGCAACTGCTGAACATCGGCAGCAGCGGAAGACGAAGACGCCGTCTCAACGCCGGCACCGCCGCGGTCACTGACCAGCGAAGAGGAGGAAGGCTAAATGGGAAAAGGACGGATAGAAAAAAACACATTTTAATTTTTGAATTTCATTCGTTGGTAGTAAAAGTGGAAATTTGCGATATTTCCCACTATGATGGAGTCGAAATATTTTATTATTATTTTCGCAAACTTTTCTTTTATTTATTTTCAATTTTTTACATTTATTTTGGTCCATTTTCGAATCCCTAAATCCCATATAGAAATTTGCCCCCCCCCATCGCTTTAATACTTTTCCTTGCTCCATTGTGGCTTCGTTTTCTTCCTCATCTTCGCTAAGTCTGAAGAACACTTTGGCCACGTTCAGCACAATCTCTGCCAATAAATTGTCCCTGCGCAGAATGGTCGACTCATCCCACGACTCATTAAGCACCTGCAAAAAACAAAACCAATTGAAACTCATTGAATTTTGTTTATTTTCTAATAATAATCATTTGTCAGTTTTACCTGTAGGATTTCGGCTTCCATTCGACTTTCCACTGCCTTCAATTCGGGGTCCAATTTGTGCTTTGTCAGTTTGGGCGGCTTCATGCTCAAATACAGTGCCTCATTCACATCGTTGCCACAGTTTTTGAGTTCTACAAAATGATGCTAATTAAATGAATGCTCATAACTCATAATTTTAGCACCGTTTTGAGCCTCGCTGTCATTATTCCCTTCTTCGGTAAACCAATTTGTTATCCATCCGTACCACCCTGTTGATGGTGCTGAACCTTTTGCCAGCATTTGCGCCGTAATCGGTCGAGTGTCTAATGTCAATTTAATTTGGGCACTTGCACTAGTAATTACCCGATTTGATAATCTCAAAAGGACTTTCATTAAGCGAACATGACGAGTGTTTGCCGATGTTGGATTTGAGCAGCAATTGTTGAAAGACAGCTTCCCTAAGGCCATGTAAAACCTAAAATAAAAGCAAACTGAACACATTCTCTTTCGTGTCCCAAACATTGTAAGTGAATTCCGAGCCGTGCTCAATTTGTTTTATTAATGCAATGTCTTCGTGGGAAATTGGTGGTGGCGGTGAACATGACACATGGTCACTAAATGGGAGGGATTTGAATTAAAAATCAAATTTATCGTATTATGAAGAATAAAAAACAAAAAGTTTCGGAATTAAATTATAAACCCCTCTCTATTTCACAATCAGTTTAAAGTAATCACTTTGTGCCGTCGGCACTTTCGCTGTGCAACTCCAACCACATTTTTAGCCTCCGGCGATAAGCTCGCGCATATCCGTTGACCAAGCGCACCCGAGTCAACACAGTCGCACGCGGAAAGAAGGGACACCGCGCACGCACTTCGTCAAGCGTACGGCCAATTGCAAAACGCCACCACTGTTTTGGACTGAAAAGTGAGAAAAAATAAATTTTTTAATCTTTCAATAATTAATTAATTAAACGGCTGCCTGTACTATAAATGATACTATAAAATTAATGTTTTTTTAAACCTTTCGTGCACAGAGACAAGCGGACGCCATTTTCGGTGGGGGCGCGACCGCTCAAATTGCGCCCAATCGTAAGCCAACAGTTGGATTTGTGCAATTTGGCGCTTGTTCAACTCCATTTCAATGCGTTGTGATCGAACATCCAACTGCAATATTACACGAAATAAGCGTCTTACAGTGAAAAAAAAATAGTAATTTTATGAAACTTTGAAACGCGGAGTGCTTGGGACGGTGCGAAGCAATGGGAAACGGGACGAATTCTGTTCAATGCGCACTTCCAAAGAAAAAGGGAGCAAAGTGAATTGGTCAGAGGCGCAACTTGAGGAAGGAGAGCCAAGTTCCTCCTTTTTAGCAACAAAAAAAAACGGTTTAGCACATAATAATGAAATCAATTAGGTAATAAGTCAGAAATGGATTCTAATTTTGAAAAACAATTAATTGTTCACTCACCCGCAGCATTTCATAGGACGGCACCAAACGGACACGGTCCCGCTGCTGCTGACAATGAGTGTCATCCGTCGGATTCCAATAAATCGAAAAGCCGGAGATGACAATCTTCTTGAAAATGTTAACTCCTTCCGCATTTTGCACAAAACCAGGGCGCTGAAAAGATGATAAATTATGTGCATATGAGAATTTCGGTTTGTTAGCACTGTTTACCCAATTTGCATTTGTCGTTTGAATGGTCAGCGACTGAATTTTTACTCCAAAATTATAAGACGGACATTCGTAGCGAATGTGGGCATTTTCTAAGATGACCTGTAAGAAATAATGGAAATGGAAATCCCGGTACTTTTCCGTTTGGGGGCCCCACATCCAAATTTTAAAAAATGTTAACAAAGAGCGCGCTGAACATCCAAAAACTGCTGCGCTTAGCTATTTGAGAGGCATAAAAGCAACATTTTGGGCGAAATGTTAATTTATGCATATGGGAGCCGTGTGAATGTTCTCAGCGCGCTCTTTATTAACATTTTTTAAAATTTGAATAATTTCCCCCAAACGGAAAAATACCGAAATCCCTTCATTGCTAGGGAAAATGTTAAGGAAAGGACGTAAAATACAAAAAATAAAATTTAAAAACTTTGAACAACATTTACTTCTTTTTTTTTGGTAATCGGTCTCACCTGAATGTTGTTCGAAATGGAGGACAACAACGAAGCGCCCCACCAGGAATCCTGGTCGGTGGTGTCCTCCGTCGACTCAATGCCGAGCTGTTCAAGCAGTTTCCTCTAAACAAACAAAATTAGAGTGAAATTTGGGAGTTCTTTACTGTTATAAGTCCAATAAATTCCAAAAGAAAAACAAAAAAAAAGGGCGTGTAAATTCACAAAGCATTCATAGGAATAATTGGGGAGCTTAAATTCAACAATTATAAAGAAAAAATATCGTCAAATTGAGTAAATTTTTCGGTGTTTAAAGTCTATACACCATAGGAGTTCACAATTCTTTGTTGAATTTTTTAATTGTTAACAGAATTTCACCAAAAAGACCAATTTTTGTATTTTGAGCCAATTGGCGACGATTTATTTTATTTTTTTTACTTTTTTGGGGCGCTTTTTCAGAAAAAACTTTTGGGGAGCGGGGGGGGGGGGGGGGTCCGGCGGTGTTGATAGGCGCCGCCGGAAAAGTTTTGTAATTTTAATGAAATTTAATAACGGATTTTGTTCAAAATGACCGATTATTTGTACTACTTGTGCAGAAAAAAGAAATCAAATTAACATTGAGTTTTGCCATTTGTTTTTACTTTGTGCACAGTTTCCAATTCGTCCAGCCAACGCTCGCGTTTCTGCTGCTGCCATTTGTCCACCGTTTGCACGTCTTGGCACTGCGAAACGGAGGAGGGGCCGAGCAGTGCGAGACAGTCGCGCAAGCGAAGCGTCCACGGCTGACTGCGAATGTGGGCCAAAGGAATGCGCAGTTGGAGGGACCCAATGACACCGCACTTCACCTGAACACAAATGGAAAATACTGAGAAAAAGGCACGAATTAACCAATTTATTATAATTTCTAAGACTTGGACCCTCAAATGTTAAAAATGTCAACACACCTGAACGGGAATGTCGAATTTGCTGAGGGCAGTCGCACGCAATGGCACATTTTCCAAGTCGACCTGACCTAAATTTGACGGCATTTCCTATCAAATTCGGCTTTTTAAGCAATTATTCATCCGTCACTCAATGATTTCACTCATCACCCTAAACCCAATTGAATATAAAGGACCTTGAAGGAGCGCAATTGACAGTTGGTCGGTGTTCAGCCGGAAGTATTCGCCCACATAATTATTCAGCACCCACGCGACAAAGCTTTCAAGCATTAAGAACAGAGAAATTTAGAAAAGCTAATAAAAATAATGTTCGCAAGTTTTATGTCAGCAAATGTGAGAGATTGAAACCACACGGCAATTAATTATAATGAGGGTCCCTAATTTAACTCTTATTTTATTTAAAACTCAAAAAAAAAATTTATTTCGGGGTCGCTGATCGGTAATATATCCGGCCTCCGTTTTGACTATTCCGAATCTCTGGTCTGAGTTCGAACAAAAACTCGAATATTCAATTATAAAGGAATCATCAGTTGTTAGAGACATACATAAAAAGGTCTCTTTCTTAATTGACAATAGGTAACTCTAAGGTGGAAAAAACCTAAAATAACTTTAGTTTCCTACAATTTGTGTCTGACCCAAAAAAATTATAGTTTCCTATAAATATTGTAGGAAACTAAAAAACATTTCGCCAGAAAAGCTCATGAATTTAAAATTTTCTCTTTTGCTTACTTTTTCTTCAATGTTTAATTCAGAATTCAGAATAACAACAACTTAAGTAAAATAATCTAGCAGTTCTAAAATTACTTTTAATGGACTCTGACGAAAATTCACCAATTGTTATCAACTTGGATAGCTACTGCAGGACTCCGCTAACGAGTCAGGAAAACAGAACTTATGAAAGGGCTGTGAGTTTACTTATAATTTTTTTAGTTTTAAAATGTATAAGATTTTAAGCGGAAAATCAACATTAAAGAAAAACAATGGTCCAGGAAACCCATGAAAAGCGCAAGCAAATATTCGTGTGTTTTTGCAGAACTGCTTGAAGGTGGAAAATCAAGCGAGTTCCTCGTTTGCACAATATGCGAACGATCATTTCAGAAGAAATGCTGGCGCTCGATTTCGTAAGCTTGGGTTTTATTAATTTTTTTTATAAAAAATGATTTCATGGATCATTACCAATGGCATTTCGGAGGCAATGACATTGACAAGCTGAAGTCCAACTACAAAGACCAAATTAGTTGTGCAGCGTTGAAGGGAAAACCATTTCGTTTTTTCGAGTCGGAAGAATTCCATCAAATCATTACCGCTTATGGTCAACTGTGGTGCGTTATAAATATTTCAATAAATTTTCAATTAAAATTTTAGCGTTGCGCATGCAACATGGCAGAAGAGACAATTTCGGCGATCATTTGCTGTGGATCTTTGAATCATTTAAAAGCTTTTGATGATACTGATCACATTGTTACTTGAATTACACAAAATTTCATTTTTATTTATTCAATGTTGTTTTTTATTAGTCTGATAAAATTATTTGAAGAATTATGCTTGTGAAGTCAGTTGTTAGACGTTTTTTATTAGGTGAAAACTCAAAGAAAAATATTAGGAGTGCTTAATTTTTTACCAAAATTTTAAATTTTTGAGCTTTTCTGGCATAATGTTTTTTAGTTTCCTACAATCTGCTATAGGAAACTATATTTCATTTTCAATTTAGTTCCCTACAATTTACCTATTTCTTATTTCGCTTCTCTGCTGCATTTAGGAAACTATAGTTATTTTAGGTTTTTTCCACCTTAGGTAACTCGAATTTAAAAAACTCTCAATGCAAAATTAGTTTATTTTTCAAATTTGGCATTAGTTGCACTAAATTTTTTTGTTTTGAACCGATTCAAACTCTCATTATCAGATGGCGTTGGTTCGACTTCACTCTGATTTTAGGTTTAGCTTTGTCAAGAATTTTTGAATGACAATAAAAATATCAGGGTTCAAATTTTAAAAAGTTAAAGTGCCAAATTCTCTTAGTTTTTCGATTTTTAAACCGATTTAAAAATAGGTTCAAAGCTATTTCTGCAATTGGAGACCTATTTTTTTCGTGCTTAGCTCCTCGAGACGAATCGATTGGTATATATATCATTAATTAACCTTTTTCTGAGTGGGGCGTTCACTATATTTCATCTAATTCAAGATTTAACAACGTTCTTTAAACTCTCAAAATTCTAACTTTTTAACCAAATACATATGTAAATTTTTTAACCTCTCTCTTTAGGAACTCCTCCTTCCCTAGGCTAATACCAAATGCAAAAATACAGTAAGATTTTCGAATAGGATAGCCAAAGAACTTCAATAAGTATAGAACGAAATCTCTCAATAATATATTTTTTATGATAAAAAATTCATAACATTTTTTAAACAAATATTCAATTGGTAATTTTTGTTTTATGCAAATTCAAATAATAAACAGGATAATGTCACGCGACCCTGCCAAAAACCAAATTTCCGGACCCTAATCAGGACGCGGTTTTGACGTAAATTTTTGATTATTTTAAGAATAACACCGTCTAATCAATTTATGACATCACCGAATTTTACAATGATCAATCACTTCGTGTAAATTACTGTTTTTGGCATTTAAAATAATGAAATCCAAAAGAACAAAAAAAAAAAAAGATCGATCAATTCTCGTTAACTTGTTGATGATGATTATGTTGTTACATTTCCTTTGCTTCTTCCATTAAACCAGCTTAAGATCAAACATTTTAAATTGATTTACTGGCGATTAATTTATGTAAATATTTTTTGTTAAATTGTTTTTTTTAATGGAAGGTATTATAATTATCAGAAAATTTACCATTTACCCGTAAATTCCTTTTTTATTTACCTTCAATCATTAATTTTTTCAACAAAATATTTTCCTCTTCAGCGTTTTTGTGCTTTATGAATATGATCGAAATGTTTTTCCATTTTATTGTTCGATTTTCTTCCGTAATTTCCATCGCTAAAGCCAAAAGAAAATTCATAAATAAACGGCCAAAATTAAGAAATCCGTTGAGAATGTGAATTTTTTGTTCATAACTTTCAATTTTTGTAAAAACGTCTTCAATGTAAAGAGAAGAAACCTGGAATATTTTGACATTTAAAGAATGGCTATGACTAATACTTTTGGGAAAAGAAAAAGCCGGCGATGCCGAAGTAAGCCGGAAAAATTTAATAATACAAAAGTTTTATTATATAATTTTAATAGGTGTCGCCCAAAAATGACGGAAACTCATTTGAAAATTTGCAAACAGAAAAACCACAAAAAATTTTTTTTTCAGTAAATCGCTTAACAAAATACACAAAAATTAAAAAAGCATCCCCAGGAATCAATTCCATTAAAAATATTTATTAATTAATACCTTTCCATTTGTGTCCGAATTTGTCAATGCTTCGGCGTGTAATAAATTGCCTACCAAATTGAGCAAACCCAACGTATTTTCATTGTTTTTGGCAAATTTCTTTATGAAAATTTGGTTTAATTCACTGAAATTTATTTGCTTTGCACAGTTTTGAATTCCATCCGTTTCTTCGACCAAATTCCACAAATATTTGCCACATTTTATCCTGATAAATTGGCCAATTGTTCTGATTATTTTACCAAGCTTTGTAGAAGCAATTTTGACTAAATTTGATTCAATTTAAAAATGAAATTACAAATTTACCCTTAAATTTCCATTCCAAAATATTCTCCGCCCCGTCGCGCCATTCATTCGCCACCAAAAACGTTTTATGGGAATTGAACCAAAAGAAGGCTTTTCCGCTTTTCGTTCTCCGAAAGGGAAACATTTTGTTGGCACTTTTGTTAGTTGGCTCATTTATAAGAATTGTTTGGTAAATTTTTGAAAATTTTTGGTTTATTTCTTCGTAATATTCAAAATCGATCAGAGAGTTTTTACCTCCGAATTTTCTTAAATCCGTCTGATCATTTGCAGCGATTTGTTTTAGGAAAATTTCGCCCATAGAATTCGCCATATAATACAATTCGAGAAGCATCAGCAGATTTTGTTTCGACGTCAAATTGCTCAATTCCTCAGCAAGTGTCCTATTTCTTTTCTGTTTTTTAAACTAAAAATTATCTGTTAATTTATTAATTTTTTTCCAATTTTTTCTTACAATTTTTAATCGTTCTTTAAATTCCACTGGCACTTTCTTCAGCATTTTCTTCAATATAAAAGCCACAAATTGATTAGCTTCCAATTCAATATGTTTTTGTTTCTTATCATTGATCAATGATTTTCCCGCTTTTTTACGGTCCATTTGATCAAATGAGTGATTATGACCAATTAGGTCGGCAGCAGTGTCAAATGAGTGCGACGGTGCCAATTGGGCGCTCATCGATGCATCAAATGAATGCATTGGCGTCAATTTTGCACTAATTGATGAGCCTAATGAACGTATCGGAGTCAGTTGTTCGCTAATTGGCGAATCGAATGAATACGAAGGTGTCAATTGGGCACTGGGCATTGGTGTCAATTCGGACGATGCTAATTGGCGGGTGCTCGTCGATGGTCCGGCGATGGACGATTGGTGACTGAGAAGCTTCTTTTCCGGATGGCCTTTCTCCAAACTTAGGTTGAAAATTGTCCCCAAGTTCACAACATTCATTCCGCTAATGCATTGCTTTATTTGATCATCATTAACATCACTTTTTGTGCCGATTTGACATTTTGTGGCCGCAAAAGTGTCCATGCCAATCAAAAATCGGGACATTTGACTCAACGAAATGCTGACCAAAATGGACCCTTAAAAGTGTTGCATTTCTAAATAATTTATGTTTTTCACATTTTACCAATTGTACCGACAGATGAAAGCAGACAGAAAATGGCGATTAATAAATTAATGGGAGTAAAAATTAACATTTTCAAAAGGTAATAAAAGTGGTTTCGCTTTTATGGGCGCTTTTAATTTAAATTCTACAAAAATTTTATTAATAAAATGAGGGCAGAAATTTATGAAGAGAAAGCGAGGATTTGGGATTACACATGCGAGAAATGGATTTATTTATTAGCCATAAAATATTATAAAGAATTTGTGACACGCTTACAATCAATGCCTTCTTGGGAAGCACGTCATTGGATTAAGAAATGATGAATTTACGTTTTAATGTTTTTATGACGAATTAATAAATGACAAAAACCAAACATAACATAATTAAAAATGATCTGTCAAATTTTTTACGCATTTCGGATGAAGCGCACAATTAGGCACTATCGCCTTGACCAAGAAATCCCCTCGGGATTGATTCGGTATGAAGTTCGGTTTTGGGTTGGGTCAATGGCTTTATCAAAAACGTGAATATTGGCCAATCGACCATTGGCCTTAAAAATGAATTGTCACGCAAATAATTAAGCTTTCTATAAAAAAGGCCAATGCTAACATTTATTTGTGTATTTGTTAATGACTTGCGGGAATATTCCAGCACCAAATTTGTTCCTTCAAAGACTTTCAAAGTGCGCATCGATTACGCACAAATTGATCAAAATTACCATTTGGAATGATTTGGAATATTATTGCTTTTTTTCAAGAAAAACTGTTTTACATCGGAAAAAACAAATTTCAAAATTAAAAATTAAAATGGCACAAATAATAACAAATCACCCGCAATTTTTGTGTGTTGTTTCTTTATTCCCATATTCATGAGAAGAATGCCTTAAATAAATGTTAATTATGCAATCAACTGTTAATGATAATTGATGTGTTACGTCATCGTCGTCGTCATACGATGGCACGGCAACGACTGACTGATCGACCGGCACAACGGCACCCGCTTTATGCGAGGGATTAACGGCGAGCGTACTGCGTCCGGTCAGCGAAGAACGCAGCGGCACGGCGCCGGCGGAAGCGCCATTATCAAATTGTCTGCAGCGAAGACCAACCAATCCATCTGAAAAAAGGCAAACTGAGATAAAAAAAATAAAATAAATATAGTCGAAATAATTTGAAAAGTGAAAATAAGCCAAATAAATCCGACAAAATCCAAAATTAAATTTGGTGGAAATGCCTAATCCCTCCCTTCTCCCACTTTGTTTCATCCATTTATATTACCCGCATGAAGTCTCTTCTGTGCATGGGTGGCATCGGCACATTTCTCATCCACGCCAATGCCAATGCCGAGGATGCGCATGCCAATCGAATCGGTGGCATGCGCAGAATCTTTGCATTAATTAGCTTGTTATAGCGAATAATAATTTTATTTAATTAAATGCTAGGACCTGAAAAGGCTTTTCCGCCTTCGTTAAGGCTTTGAATCCCTCGCACAAATGGTGGCGCACCTTCAACAGAAAGAAAAAGCATTGCAAAAGTGCATAAGCCATGGCCAAACCCTTTTCAAAGTCAGAAAATGGGAAATTGGTTTGGACAGTTAGCTGAGGCCTTCTGCTGCTGCTATTTGTTGAGGCAAACTGCGGAAGAAAAGCTCATTTGCCAATTTTAAAAACTTTAAAATTTCATTTTTTGCCTCCCCTGCCTTTGACTGAATTTTAAAATAATTAAATTTATTATTTAAATATTAATTCCCACCTTTTGCTGCTGTTCATTATAATTGTTAATTTTCTTTGGAATTTCCCCACCTTTTGGGGTCTTTCCCCGGCCAATGTCTCTGTCTCTGCGGATGTTCGTCCGCTGTCCGCCCCCTCCGCCGACCCGTCCCCATCATTAGCGTTCATCGCTTCCATAAGTCCGCTTCGGATTTCGTTAAGCGGGTCCTCAACCATTTTGCTCATTTTAAGAATCTCTCATTTTACTTTGGCTAACATTCGATTTGAGTGACGATGACTCAGACATTGCGCCTTCTCTCATTTCATTGGCATCGCCGTCGTTGGCATTGGCGCTGCAACAATTAATTTAAATATTTAATTCATAATGTGTGTGTGTTACATCATTTCTACCTGCTTCTACGTTTTCTCGCCACTTCGTTCCCCCCATTTTCGGCACTTTGGCCGCCCAATTTTCCAAAAGGCTCCTCAAATTTTCATTTTATTTTTTTAATGAATTAATTTTTGATTTCGACCACTTCCTCTGGAGTGAGTTCAATAACGGTTTGTTGCTGTTGTTGTTGATTGTCTGTGGTGCTCATAATTGGTGGTGCTGTTCTCGTGTATCTTACAAAATTATAAATTATTTTTCCAAATAAATTACTTAAAAATGGCACTCATTGCTCGCCAAATCGTCCACGGTCATTTTTTTACAGCACAACAACAGGCCGGAAGGACAGTTTCGGTTCAGCATTAAAAGCCTAATTTAGACATTTTGGAATAATTTTTAGGTAATTAATTTCCGACCATTTTTGTCTATTTTTGATGAAAATTATCGAAAGAATTGCAAAGACAAAAACAGCAAACAAAGCCAAAATCTGCGAAATAAAAAATAAATTAACGAAGATAATTGGGGTTTTGACCATCGGAATCCAAACTCGACGCCATTGGTCGCTGCCGTCGCTTCTGTCCATATTCGGCAAATTATGGCATTCGTACGTTTGGCCCCGCGTCTGAACACATTCCATTCCTTGAAAATGGCATTTTAATTATAAAAATAAAATAATTACGGCAACCTTCGGGGCAAGGCGCGGGTTCGTCGGGTTTGCATGTGCCATCATGCGTCTGATCGCATTCCTGCACGGATTTGGCACCATGGCCAAGCGTTTGCCATCCGATCGGACATCGTACGCATTGCTCGGCGCCATACTCAGACGAAAAAATTAAGGGAGAAATTAAATAAATAGGTATTAGTTATTAAATCAAACATAAACAACTTCCATCATTTAAATGCTTCTTTCCCATTTTTTTTTTTTTGCCTGATAATATCCGATGGGACACGGCACACACACAGCTTCGAACGCAGAGTTCAGCTGATTGAAGCTGTTATCGGCAGGTCCAATGGTTGTGTTGCGGAAATGGCCGGGCGGACAGAAAATGAGCGAACAATCCGACGCCGAATTGGACCCATTCGCAGGGGTAGTGAAGCCGAGCTGAAAATGGCCAACATTTAAACAAAATGAATAATTAATAAACATTTGATTTGAATTAATTTGCTACTTACGTTGCATCGTCGGCACGCGTTCATTCCTTCCGCGCGGAATGTTCCGCGGGCGCACCTTCAAAATTTGAAATTCAAATTATGCAAAAGTTAAACCACTTTTATTGTGTGTTTCCAAAAGGTATGAATTTCTTTGACTTTTTATTGGAATCATTTACCGAATAATAAATTTTAATTAATCTAATTGAAAGAAAAAATAATTTGTTTTCAAATTGGGCTCTTACATTTCGCATTGTTCCCCCGCGCCCATTTCCTCGCCCACCGCACAACGCACCGAACATTGGTCCGCGCTGGTGGTGCCCTTAAACAATTACAAATTATGTTTTTGAAAACATAAAGAATGCCATGCCATCGACCTGTTGTTCTGTGGAAGTGCCGGGGGGACAGCCGATGCATTGCAATCGTCCGCTGAAAGAATGGGTGGTTAGCAACAAGTTTAGCACGTTTAAAATTAGGGAATTGAAATGAATTGCCTGTAGGGCATAAATTGGCCATGGGCACACATTTGGCACGAATCGGTCGTCGGACAGTAAACGGAACCGGGCGGACAGTTCACTGAACAAAACGTTTGCTGTGGCCAAATACTTTTTGCTCATTTTTCAACTGACAATAGCAGTCGATTTCGCGCATACATCCGACCACCCCTCCGGTGATTCTATCGTCTTTGCACGGAGTGCACGGATGGACCCTTCGAGTTTTTCAATTCATCGTAAAACGTAAACAATACAAAGCCCAGCAGCCCTCTCACCCTGGGCTCGTTTTGTAACTGTTCGGTGGACATTTCACGCAACTCCCCGACACATCGGAATTGACCACAGATTCGTCCTGTAAATGCCAAAAGTGAAATGCCAAAAATGCCTTTCCCATCGGCACTTTTGTTGTCGTCGCAATTTTCTGCACAATTTGTTGCCACGTTTCGCCAGGTGCACAAGTGGCACATTGCACCAGTGGTGGCTCTGAGGCCTTAAATTTGCCAAAAAATCCAAAAAAATTAAAAATATTTTTGCCATTGCCACGCTGGCACTTCCCGCAATTTTTGCGTCTCCGTTGATGTGTAATTGGGGAAAAGCGTTGGAGCATTGCAATCGGGTGGACTCGCCCACAAAATTGGCACCGAATTTTGACTCCTAAAATGAAAATATTATTTGAATTCATTTTTATCGGAATTTGCTTTACCATTGCATCGCGAATAATCGGTGCAACCGCCCGTTTTGAGTTGCTTAAAATGCCAATATTTCGTTTAAATTCGGCTTTTCCCTCCCCCCTCCCCCTCGTCGTCGCACTTCACACTCAGGTCGAACAGCACGCGCACCGTTTGCTGAGGTTTTCCGCCATCGTCGGTTGGCCCGCGCCGCTTTCGCTCGTCCGCGTCGCCAAGCGGCGTCGCAACAACCGACGGAGGAGTTTGTGCCGCCGTCGTCGATGGATCGGCGCCACTAATTGCGCTCCGTTCGCCAAGGCATTCCGTTTTGATGCCCAATTGGCCATCGCAGAAGGGACGCGTACAAAAGGAGCCGAAACTTTTGCTCGCATTTTCGATGGTTTGAATCTGAAAAACGAAAAAAGGTGAGAAAAAAGGGCAAAAGACAAAGGAAAAAAAGAGAATTTGATTAAAAACAGAATTTAAAAAATATTTGTATAAAAAATAAAATTTAATATTTTAACACCCAAAAATAGAAAACAAAAGCATTGATTAACAATTGCCAATGCCAATGCCTTCCTTCTTTTCCCCCTCATTTACCACTTGTCGTGCGCATTTCGCTGCTCCGTCGCATGGGCCTTCGAAATGCAAATCGCCGATAACCTCCTGTACAATTGAATAGTGATTCCAATTATATAGTAATTAGTGTTCAATATTTAATTTTGTTCTTAACCTGCATTGCATTTTCAGTTGGCGTGCACGAAGGCAAAGCGAAAGTGCGCCCAAAAGTTGCCAAACGGTCCCATTGGCCCTGAAAAATGAGGAAAAATAAATATTAAAAAGGGTGGGTGAACCCGAGAAATTACTGACTGAGTTAAATGAATAAATTAAAAAATATTTTCAAAATGCATTAAATATTACCAGGCGATCGCAAATGTAAAAGGGCGGTTTCGCGACGACATTGGACACCAATTCGGTGTTCAAACATTTGAGGTTAATCTGAATGAATTGGAGAAGCAATGGGTCCATCTGATAAGTGATAATTAGTAATCGTTTTGTGCTTTTTACGCTTTTTTCCGCTTGTTTCGCCTCTTCGACGCGGAATTTGTGCACTGTCAATTTGTTAAATGAGCCGGGCACAAAAAGATCAGAACATTTTGTGGGCGAAACGACGACATCGAACTGTAAATTGAGGCGATCAAAATGGGTTGGCAAATGTCTTTCTCTTTGACTTCGCAAATGGCCCAATTTCCGAGCGAATCCTCCGCCAAATAAACGACGTGAAATTGGCCCCAGCCAAAGGTTTGGCCGGGCCGAAAATTGCTCTCAAAGCGAACAATGGGCGAAGTGCCGGTAGGCCGAAACATTTTCTCGAGGGATCCTTCGAAAATTATTAAAAAGTTAAAATATTTTAAACTTTTTTACCCTCCCAATGAATTTGAATTAGGCGCTGGTGGGGCACGGGGACAGTTACGAACTGAGAACGGGGACAGAACAGCAGATGGGGCGTTTTAACTGAACCATTTGTATCACTCACCACTTTAAAATGGCAACATCCAAATAATTATTATTTATTTATTTATTTTTAATTAATGCATTTTTTTTTCATTTTCATACGCTTTTTCCCTTGGCCACAATCGCTTGTCCGCCCCGGCTGACAATCGCTTTCACTGCAAATTCCGGGAATGAGAGCAATTTGGGCCTTGTTGAAAACTAAATTTAAATTGTTATAAAAATAAATAATTAATATAATTATTTTACCATCGACTGTCGTGAATTGAGCCCATTCAATGAGTGAAAATCGCTTAAATTCGTTTTGTAAATTTAATGTTTTAAGTGAGTGAATGCCTTTTCTTGGCGATGTGTCCATTCGCGACAATTCCACGCCATTCGGACAATTTCCGCGTCTTCGAAATGTTTCGAATACAGCTAATAATGAAATATTTAAATTATTTTACAAATCCTGCCCCAATTTCGCCTCATTTACCCCAACTTGGCTCAGCTGACCAACAAAATGATTTTTTCCGCCATTTTTGGCCAACAAAATTTCACAGGTTTTATTAGTGAAAATGGCTGGGTAATTTCCAACGACAGCAGAACGAACTTCGACAAAATGTCCATTCAAAAACAGTCGAATGATTTTGACGTCGTAAGTTAAGCAAATCTAAGGGCCAAAATCTGTTATTTTTGTATCAAATTGAAAAAAAACATTTACGTGGTGCCAAATTTGAGCATTCAATGGGCGCCCATTGTCAAATTGCAACTTGCTGCCGAAAATTGTCACGCCAAACTGATCAAAAAGCAGAATATCTGTCCGCTGACTGTAAAATTCAAAAGAAAACTTTTCCCTTTTTAATATACCGTACCTTTTCATTCCGATCGTTTCAAAAGTGTTTATAGAAATGTAAAAAGAGCGATGAGAATCCGGGGAAAACTGCTGAACAAATTAAAACCAATTCAATTAAATTAATTATACAAAAATATATTAAAATATTTTATTATTTCACTTCATCTGTTTGTCCGTCCATTAGACCAAATCGAAGCCAAAAACAGAGCGAAAATGGCTTTTTAATGAGCGCGAAACACGGAAAAGTGGGCGAACGAATAGTTTGAAAAATGTACGACGAATTTAAAAATGGGTAAAAGTGCAAATCGTAATGGGTGGACTTTCCTGGCAAAAATCATATATTAAAAAAAACAATTTTAAATTGGAAAGCTTAAATATTTTACGTGTTTCGCAACGAATTCCCATTGAGTCGGCTGGGCAAAGACAATGCGGCGAATCGGAAGAGTTTGGCAAAATTTGGCACTTTCCGCCATTGCAATAATTTGGCCATTCTTCGCACGGACTCTGTCAATTGCCAATTAATTTTTCAATGTCTAATTACAATTGACCCCATTTATTCGCTGTTTGTTTTCCTTTTTAATTACCAATTTTCGAGTGCAATTTGTCTCCGGTGCATAATTTGGGCCGCATTCGCATTCGAAGCCCATTTTGCCGTCGTCGTAATTTGGCGAACATTTTCCGCCATTTGCGCATGGGTTGGGTTCACACGGTTTCACAATTTGTTCACAATTTCGACCAAAAAAGGTAAAAATCAAATATTATATGAAAGCCTTTTCCCATTAAGAGAGAAAAGAAACCATAAAATTTGGCACTTTTCTTGTCACAATGGCACTGATAATTTGGCCCGACGGATTCGCAAGTGCCATTGTTCACACAAATTCCCTCCAGTTCACAATAGTTGACAATATTCTCACAATGATCACCCTATTTTAAATAGAATTATTTATGAATATTATTTTGGATTTTAATTACCCAAAATCCGTCAGGGCATAAACACGCCCTTTTTCGCGGCGACCCATCCCCATCAATCAGTGTGATGCATTTGCCATTGTTTTGGCACCTTTTCCATTTTTGGCATTCTTCGGTTGGCACATTGCAATTTGGCCCTGAAAATGCCAAATGTTTTGTTTTTTGCCATCATTCGGCTGCCCTTGTGCTTCTTCACCTGTCCACCCGTCTCTGCACAAACATTCGAATTTGGCGTTGTGCCCTTTGCCTTTGGCTTGGCATTGTCCATTCCCGCATATTCCCTCGTCGCCTTCTGGCCACTTAGTGCATACATTCTGCTCAATCTATGCTCAGTTTAAATTTTAATTAATTAATTATTGTCATTCTGCTTACCTGACAATTTTCTCCACCGTATCCGTCGGGGCAGTTACAGTAGGCAGTGCCGTGATGTGTGCCAATGCATTTTCCCTCGTTCACACATTCCTTCCCTGCACAACTGTCCACTGCTTTATCACATTGATCGCCTGTCCAACCTTCTGGACACTGGCAAATCCTTAATTTGCGTTTAATTATAAAATAAATAAAAATATATAAACAATTTTTAAAGTGAAATTAAATTATTTGATTTACGCTTTTTCGGGTCCAATTTCTTGACAAATTCCGCCGTTTTTGCAAATCGGTGCGGTTGGTAAAGCAGAACTGCACGGGTTCAATTTGGCCTCACAAAACTCCCCAAAATAGCCTAAAAATGATTTTATTTTAAATTAAGCATATGGTAGTGTACAAAATATTAATTGTAAGAGCAAATGACTCTTTGCTTACGTTTGTGTCTGTCTTTGGCATTTTGATTTGCCATTTTGAAATACCGTTTCCCCTTACCACGGTTGCATTGGCAATACAATGCGCCAATGGCACTGTCCAATTGGCAATTCCCATTTTGGCCACATCGATGTTCCCGATGGCATTGCTCCAATTGTTCAGCATGGGCGGCTTTCTCACAACGGATGCCATCAAAACCAATGGGACACAGACAAACGGTGGAGAAAGCGGACGAACAGAAAAGGGACAAAGGTAATTAAGGGCAATTAAGCTAATGACTAGCGATGCTTTTACTTTTTGACCTCCCAAGCACAAGTCCCACCGTTTAAGCAGGGATTTGGGGGAAGAAAACAGCTGAGAGAACGGTGTTCACAGAATTCGCCTGCCCATCCTAAAAATAATTTGAAATAGTGAAATTAATTTCATATCATTTCGTTTGCGTGTTAAATCAAAAAAGAACGAATGAAGTACCTTCCGCGCATTTGCAATTTACGCTGCCATTGTTTTGATAAAAGCAATTGGCACCATTTTGGCAAGGATTTGATGCCAAACATGGATTTATTGGCAAGCAAATTTGGCCGCTTCCATTCGTTGATTTGACAAATCCGGAATTGCATTGGCAAATGCCACTAAAATATTTGAGAATTGAAACTAATAAGTTCTAAGTGCTTGCCCTTTGCAAGCTCCATTTGGACATTCATTAGCAGCGATTCCCTCATTGTCAGCAGCGGACCCATTGCATGTGCCGTTTTGCTGTTTAATTGCCAATTTTGGCTCAATTTGTTGCTGAGAGAGCAAAGATTGTTCATCACAACGTCGACCATTAAACCCTAACAAATAAAATAATTTTAATATATTTTTTGTTTTTTTTTATTTTACCCCGCTGGCAAATGCACAAAGTGCCGTTGAGCGAGTCAAACAGACATTTGGCGGAATTTAGACAAAACTGCGCGTCACAAAGGTCGAATGGAACAGAACAATCCGAGCCAACGAAGCCCAAAGCGCAGATGCAAAAGCCTAAATTAAAAATTAAAATATTATTAAAATTTTAAAATGTTTGACCATTTTGGCATTTCCCGTGGCCTGAACAGCCATCGAAGGCGCAGTCGAAGTGCCGTTGTTCCTCCGTAACAATTGGCATTTGTTGTCCCCCTTTTTCCTGTCCTTTTTGGCATTTTCCATCTAATATGAATAAAACAGATTTTTGTCTGCAAAATGTAAAAATAACTTTGACAAGAACGGCATGGGGCGAGGCCATTGGCGGAGAGAGTGCCCGGGGGACAGAGAGCTGAACAAAAAAGAATGGGACAACGATTCCTCGAGTTGGCCATGCCGGGGATGGGGAGGGGGGGGGGGGGGGGGAGGGGGGGGGGGGGAACCGGGAAAGGAAACCCGGGGAAGGACCTAGACGGGGCGGGAAAGCCGGGGGGTCGGGGATGACCCAAAATTCGGTATAATGCCCATCCCATAATAAAAAAAAAACTGACAATTGAAAATACCCACCCAAACATTGCCACTCCGCTACACTGCCGGCCTCGGCGGTGGTCGTCCCCCCCGGGCACGGTGTGCACTTCGTCTGTCCCGCTTGTTTGGCAAATGTCCCCGTAGGGCATTTGGCACAAGTGCCGTTGGTGGCAAAATGTCCCTGTCGATAAAATGCCTTTTGTTTAATTGGGTTTTGCTACCTTTGGACATATTTCACATCTGAGCAATTCATTTGGAGCCCATCCATTCAGACATTGTAAATGGTAGGCGAAATGCCGTGATTGAACACCTGCGATTTGAAAGTCGGCAAAATGGATGGCAATAAAAATTTATTTACTGCCGTCCGGGCATTGGTCTTCGAATGACGCGTCAATTTTGTCGGAAAAGGCGGCGCCAAAAGCGCCTTTTACTCGCCGAATGCAATTCACCAACATTTGTCCATCGTTGCTAAAAGCCAAACTAATTTATTACAAAATCCACAAGAAAAGTCCAAGACATTCTGACCCCCCGTTTATTGTCTCTGCGGTGAAATTGTGCACAGTCAAATTGGGGTGGACAAAGTCAAAAGCATTTGGGGAGACGGACCATTGGACGCCGGGACAATTCAAAGCGAAAAAGCCACTGAATTATCATTAATTCCTAATATTTACACTCCTCTCAATTAGTGCCCACTTTGTGTGCCGTGCCAATGCCTTTGTGCATTTTTCAATGTCCGATGCCACGACAATTGAAACGGTCACCGCGGAAGGGCTTCAAAATGGAAATTTTTTTCACTTTTTGGCTTTTCCCCATTCTCTTTTGATTTTCAATTCTTCCATTTTCCCTGCCTTTCTTCCTGCAGACATTGCGCTTCTCCAATCAACGGCATTTCCTGACTTTCGCTCCCCATTTCTCTTGTGTATGTCAGCCCTTTGCCCGGTCGGTTTCGCCAGCAGCGCAACTCGCGCAACCCCCGAGGGTATTCGCGTCCCCCGGGGCAACGCTCTCTTCTGAAAAGACAAAAACAGTCGAAAGTTTTATATTATTAAACTAAGTTTTTTAACCTTTTGCATCGCATCATTCCGTCCATTTCGTTGACACATTCGAATTGGCGCCAATTTCCCGGCCCAAATGCCCACAAGGGACAGTCAATGGAAAGTCTGAAAAATAGGCCCAATAGTGCCAAGAAACAAATTCGAAAAATAAAACTCACGTCTGATACCAAAATTGGCACTTTTGGACGCCATTTTCTCCTACAGTGACTAATTTTGGCACTGCCAAAGGAAGCGAAGTGCCATTGGGGGGACCAAAACTAAAAAAGGAATGATTATGAGACCATTTGGAAGTCTTATTTTTTTTGTTTGCCTCAATAATCTGCGATTTTTTGCTAAAATTGGCGGATATTCAGCTCGAATTAACGGCGGTTCGTCTGTCAGCGGGTCACCGCCAAATTCGGCACTCACATTCACTTCGCGAATGTGCCATTCTGGGCATTCAATGTCTTTGTCATTAGACGAGTGTCCCGCAGCTAAAATTTATAAAAATATTTAAATTAAAAAAATAAATTTAATAATAAATCACTTACTGGCATCGTCAGAAGAGGTGCCACCTTCGAAGACAAGCTTTGTCACACACTGTTTCAGTTCACCGTGAAAATCAACAGCTCGCCAAACGATTTCCGTCTCATCGCCTTTTGGAAATTAAATGGAAATAATTTTAAATTTAAAAATTATTTTTCAAAAAATTATTAGAGAAGCTTAATTCAAATAAGCAGCTAACAACACCTCTGAATTTGTATGCTTTTGCCGAAATGTTCATATTTACTGCACTGATTTGAATGTGCGGGTCATTGTCAACTACCGTAGGCCTAAATTCGGTTGTTTCGAGTCAATTTCAAACAAAACAACTTGCCATGGGATTACGGTAGGCTCAGGTTGTCCGGTGTCAATTTGGCGTCCAATTTTAAGTTGAGAAGCGCAACGAAGTTCCAGCGGTTGTTGATCAATGCAGAAAGGGGGCGCAGAATCGAGGTCAAACTCATTCAAATTTTGCTGCGAATTATATCATAAAAATGTTTAAATCAAAAATTAAAATTTTATGCAATTTTAAATTAATCAACACCTTTTCTCTAATTACAGTTTGAGTCAGTGGAACTGTTGTGGTTGAAATTGCTGTTGGCATTGGCGTTGTGCTCGTGCCAATTGTTCTACTAATAGTGGACAGAGGTGCTACAGTATTTCTGCTGGTTGTTGACTGTAAAGATTTTAATATTATTAAATTACTGTATTCCTTTCCCTTTTTCATAACTACCGTATTCCTTTCCTATTTTTGATATCCTACAGATTCCTTCCCATTTCCATTGTATTTAACTTTGTTTCTCTACCGAAAGTGTCATCTTCGGCTGCTGTTTTATGTCCGCTGTTTTGGCTGTACTGCTTGCCAATGTGCTGGTGTTCAGCAACGGTCTGAGTGTGACGAGTCCGCCCCCATTAAGCAATTCTCTTGGCTTTAGCCCGTTGCACAAATCATCCGAACAGCAAACTGTGCACATTTCAATTCCGCCCGGATCGGTGAGGCAACTTTCGCGGGCACTCACATTAGACTAATTAATTAATGTGTAAAATAAAAATTTTAATTCAGAATCTCAATTTATTATTTCAACACCAATTAGCAAGAGCGTAGCCAAAACTATGTTTTCTACCCCCCCCCCCCCTCCCCTCCGAAGCCCTACGCTTTTTTATTACCCTGAAAATGCCGCATTCGGCACGCTCTGCGCACCTGCGTACGACTTTGAATGGCATGGCTCGTCCTCCGCTTCGTTGTGTGCCATCCGCGGCACCGTTGCGCGTGTGCGATTGGACCATACACAATGCTTTTGGACTCTCACAACGCGCGTCAGTGCCCGCGTCACGCGAAGCGTCAGCAGCAGTCAAAGAAATGCAACGGGGGTCCGTGTCGGAAGAGCACACGTGGCAAAGCAGCGGAACTGAGGCGGAAGGGAAAATGGCGAAAAACGGCAAAAAATTGAAAATATTTAATAAATTAAATAAAAAAACATTTATCCGATTTGCAAAATAATTATTTAATGAATTTACATAAATATTCACCCTTTTCCGCGCATTTTCCATTTGCGTTTATTTTCTGACCATTTGGACATTGGCAACCAAAAAGAGACGACTAAAAGAACGAAAATTAATTCATTTGTTATTATTTATTAGCTCTTTTTTCGTACTCCGTTCTCTGGCAGAAGCCAATTGCCGCTTGGCGAACAGATCAGTTGCATCGTTTTGCCGGATTGGCATTTTGCCGAAATTGTCCGATTTTCAAAATGGGCCGGTGTGCGCGGAAAATTTGCCAACTTTTAAATATTTTAGAATAAAAATTTTTCAATAAAACTTATTAAAGATCGGTAATTTTAAATTTGCAGATCCCGCTGCGGTATTGGGATTCAAAATTTTTGCGGGATTACTGGTGGACAAGCCGTGCTGGAAACGCGGACACGTTCAACCACAAAGTTTGGCGATTTATTATCGGCAGAGATTTGAATTCGAAGTTTGGAGTGCGGAGGAAAAAATTGGATGGAATGGACGAACGGATCGGCCATAATTCGGCCTAATTAATTGAAATTAAAAATTGATTTGATAATAAAATGATAATAGACCACAAACCCAAGGGATTGAAATGTTCCGCCGAAGGGTCCGCGGAAAGCGAAGGGCCAGCGAAATAACTGACCCAAACCATACAGTCGGGACAGGGAATAGGCCCAATTTCAACGGAAAGTGATAACCAATCGCCGCCCGACACGTCCATCGACGGAGTGATCAGAAAACTTAGGGGACATTTCAATAAATATATGAATTATCAAAAGGGTAGGGACATTGAACAGATGATTGATCAGTGGATTGAAAGTGCCAAAAAACTCAATCAGTCGATCAATCAGTTAATTAAGAAGATTAAGCATCATTAACTAATATTCAATCAATCAGCAGCCAATCAGTCGGTCAGTCAACAACAAATAAACCAAACAACCAATTAATAATACCTCTGCAGACGACGATTGGATGGCCAATACGCCCAACTTCCATTTGGATGAATTTGATGCCACTAATTTATGTAAGAAGATATCTGGCTGATCATACAACCAACAATAATAACCTGAATGGACGCGTGCCATCCGAACAATCGCCGCGCACTGTCAAAAACCACAGCTAAAGAAGGCACTGATCAGCACCAATCGGCTGTTGTTTTTCTCGCTTTTCAATCGACTCGCCTTTCTCGGGCTTTGCTGCTCTGATCAGTGCGTCTAATTGGCCATATTCGGATGTTTGATCAGCAGCAGTGATCGGTTGCGTCTGTCCATCGGCCATCGCTTCTCTCACTGCCCTCCGGACAAAATCTAAAAATTGGGCGCATGACATTAAATTCAAAATGATTGAAAACCTAACTTTTTACACATTTTCGCGCTTTCCGATCGCTCAGAGTGTAATTTGGTTGGACACATTCAAAGGACACTTCCTTCCCCTCGGGCACACTTTCGCGGGACGGACTCAGCAAAATGGTGGAATTTGCTGTGAATTTGGACATATCACAAATGCCGTTACTTTCTGTTTTGGCTAAAAATTAAATAATTAATTTAAAATGTTTTCTTTTTTGACCTTCGCATTTCGGCAATTCGTCCATTGACCATGCCATTTCAAAGTTTGTCAACTTTTTGCAAGTCATTGTCCATTCTTTGCCGGATTTTCTGCGAATTATTTTTTACGATTAATTACTCATTAATTAATTCCTATATTTAACAAATTATTTATTGAAAATTCACTCGCAGCTCATTTTGACCACTGCGCCCGGCCCAAACTTTTCATCCGTAGGCCAAATTTGGCCTTCGTCCAACGAAATGCGCATGCCATCGTTACGAATGCCAAGCGGAATTTGGGAACACTGAGGCACTGAAAAATTAGAGTTAACTTTTTGAAAAATAATTTATAATTTTGTGCCGACAAATGCACGACGGAGCGTCGTTTGACCAATTGCCAGTGGGCAGACAAATGGTCCGACTGGGACCAACCATCAGATAATCTGAGCTAAATGAGAAGCAAATGAATTGGACAAAAGGGAGAAAAGCAAAGGGAGAAAAAATGTGAATATTAAATAATTTCAAAATGCTTCTTTTTGTTTTTGTTTCGAGCTTTTCACCCCTTTTGTCCGTTGTGTGTCCATTGGGCACAGTCAAAGTGCACAACTGAATGAACCGCGTATTCCTTCAAAGATTGGCCACGAATTTTGGTGGCCATGTTGGGCAGCACAGGCACAACACAAGTGGGAAAAGCTGGACAAATGAAAATACAAAAATTACAATAAAAGCGAATTACTATTTCAGTTACAGTAGCATTTATCTCATCCTTGTCTTACCTTTTTGGCATTGCTTTGGCATTGTGCCATTCCATTGTCCGTTCGGCAAACATTTCAATTCCCCTTCGGGCCCAACGGGCGCCGAGTTGGCATTGTGCCGACAATAAATTGTCATTGTGCTGTTCACGAGATGCTGTGGGTCGGATGATTGGATGATGAATTGCTCTTCAGCTGAAATTGGTTTTTGACATCGTTGGGCTAAAATTAAAATGAATTTTAAATACTTCAAAAGAAAAAGTTTACTTATGCAGGAATGGCCGGAGAGAAGCGATTGGCGGGAGGGAATGACCAATTGCTTAATTAACCAAAGGCAAACAGTTTAGTAATTTAGCTTCCTTTTTACACTTTCTGTTGCTTTTTTGTCGTCGTACAAAGTGTGAGTGCCCTCGGGGCAAAGGCACTCAAAGGGGGGGAAAGCCCCCGGGGGATGGGCCGTTCTTTTGCAAGTGCCAGCCGAACAAGGCCAAAGGTCAGCGGAGCATAAGTCAATTTCTAATTGAAAATAAAATTAATATTTATTATTATTTATTTTTTGACGTTCCCTTTTCATTTAATTCGCTTTTTTGTCATAAATTTTATTTTTGCCATTTTTTCTTTTTTAAAAGTTGGACCTTCGCATTGTTGGCCAAAAATGGCTTTTCTGTTGAACCGATATGTTGGCGTTGTACAATTGCATGTGTAAGTTCCATTCAGCGGAATACAAATGCCATTGCTTCCGCACGGATTTTCGTCAAATTGTTCGCATAAGTTTTCAACTATAATTTATATAATTCGTTTAATTTAATTTTGGGTTTTCCTTTGTAAAATCTCACATTGGCATTTAATCCCTTCCGATGGGATTCCGTCCCATTTTGCCATGCCATTTCCATCCAAAATGCATTTTGGCAAAGTTTTAGTCGCCATTTTTGCGCCTTGCACACAATCAATTTCTGCAAAATTGCCTGGAGGTGTCCAAAAATGAGAAAAATTGCCCATTTCCACACTCATCGAATAACAGCCGATTTCTATAAATTAATTAATTATATATATTTAAGAATGGTTTTTAGGTTTGTTCAGAGGCATGCTTTTGACCTTCTTCTTCTTTTTGTTGTTGCCTCTTTTTCTTCCATTTTCCATTTTCCCTCATTCGCTCACTTTGGCATGCCATCGCCACCTTTGTCCATTGGCCATTCGCTGCGCATTGTGCCACACTTTGTCCTCCCCTCGGCACCGTCCCATTGGCACATTCATATGCCACCAAAGTGCCGAAGGAAATGTCCGAATTATTGAGGATTGAAGCAGAAAGAATTGCCGACATGAAACGATCCGACGGAGGGAAATTGACCAAATTTGGCGACGCAATGCGCGGAGGGAAGGCACAACGAATCGCTAAAATTAGAAATATTATGGGAATTAAATTGGCAATTATACACATTACCAACACATTTTGGCTTTGGGATCCATTCGCCTGACGTCGATTTGCAAATTGACTGTTGCACTTCCAATGGAGCAAAACTAAAAATGATTTTAATTTAAAAAAAATAACTAAAGGAAGAAAGAACAGATGAAATGCCAACCCGAAATTGCAACGGAAGCGCAAAATGCCAAGCTGACGATTCAAATCGAGCACGAGGCCATTTCTGATGCGGGGCACAACACACGGGCGAGAAGGCAATCCGTCAAAAAAAGTGATTAGAATTATTATTTTAATTTAAATATTATTATTTTTAATTTAAAAATTTTGCTAATGTAATAAAAAATTAATAATTATTAATGTTTTACGGTTTTACCATAATTTTCATTTTCATTTCCTTCTTCTTGGCATCCGATGGCTCGCCATTTTCCTCCATCGACACAAATTAATTCGGCACTTTTGTTGCTCACGGGGCATGGCACGGATGGAAAACGGTAACGAAAAGGAAAATGATGACCATCCAAAGTCGAATTTGGCAATATTTTTTGTGGGAAAACAGAATGCCAAAGGAACGGCTTTCGGCAGTCTAAAAATATAAAAGAAAATTGGCACCAAACAATTCGAAATGGCCGAAACAACAAAAAATGGCAAAAAATATTTTAATTTAATATAATTTTTCATTAATAAAAACCAAGCGAATATGCAATTTTTGCTTCGATGCTTGAAGTGTAATTGAGCAAAATGTTCAGCAAAACGCTATGTGAATGAGAACGAAACATTTGACCGCTAAATTATAAAATAATAATTAATAATTAAATAATAATAAAAATAATTAAAATTAAAAGAATTGCCTTCCAATTAATAATCCATTGTTCGTTCTTTGCTCATCAATGTTAAAGAACTAAATATTCGAAAAAATAAAATTGGTATAAAAATAAATTCATACCATTAAATTGTCTCTTTCCGTGCCTTTAAATTGGTCGACAAAAAGTGAAAACGGTTCATTTTCAGACACATTAATTCGTAGAGGACAATTAATTGGACTAAAAATAAATACGTATAATTAGTAAATGAATGGCATTAATTAAGCAATAATTTATTAAATAGAAATAAATTCAAATTATAAAGATATCTTCTTCACCTTTCTTGTGTTGGCGACTTTTTGAGAAAAATTAGCACATTTCCCGACGGCGTCGGATCGACGAATTGACCATTTTCACAGGCTTAAAGTCATTAATTAATTAATTTATATAGACTTTCATAGTCCAAATGTTCTTGCTTCGTTGGAACACTGCTCGAACTCCCGCGTCGCCTAATGACCCGTTAATGGCACGGAAAAAGAATTGAATGCGCGGCGAATTGGTCACCAGCAGAGACGGGGCCGAATTGGAGGAAGTAAAGTTATGGGCAAATTGGACGGAACGTGCATCGTCGAGCAGAACGAGGCCAAACCAATCACCGGGAGAAAGTCGAAAGAGGGGAAACTGTGGGGAAAAATAAATTAGGGGCAATTAGGGGCTTAATTGATGACCCTAAATTAGTTAATTGTGATGCTAATAGCATTAGTATAGTAATCCAACCTTAACCAGGATAACACCTCGGTTCCGGTTTTCAATGGTCCATTGGCATTGCATTGGAGTCCTAATTTTAAGTTTCTTTTTGTTTTCTTTAATTTCTTTTCCTTTTCCACCTGTAACGTCCCGTGTCCGGCACATTCATTGGAACGGCAAAAGAGCCGTTCTAATTGGTTAATTAAGCATTTTAAAGAGTTCTTAAGAAAAGGAGGACAAACCCACGACTCAAAGGTACGAACGCAAACATTGGCATCTGAATGGATTCTCAGTTAAGGTCAAAAACATTAAACTTAAACTGAAATTTCCTCTGTCCTATGCTTTCGTTAAGAATCTGAGCCCACTTCCCAATTTTCCCTTTTTGGTATTTTATTTTCATACAGTAATTACCGTTTTTCATTTTGCCCTTTTTTGGTTTGGCTTGTCCTACTGTATTTTTCCTTCTGTTTACCGTCCACTTCGTAGTGCAAATGGAACCCCCGCCGTCGTCTCCTCCCCCCTCTGTCCTTCTCATCCTCCTCAATTTGCCCTCCATTTTTTTGTATTTGTTCGTACAAAATTAACAGCCGATTTGCCGCCAAAATTGACGGAGTTTTGTTGTCGTTTTGTGAAATTTGAAAGTGTTCGCCTTTTTCCAAATCGATTAGTGACAGCCGTTCATTTGAGCCGAGTTGAAGCGCGAGAAACTGTTCAAACATATGTAATTGTCGAATCAAAACCAAATTGTTACGTCCAGCTTTATCCTGGCCCCCGGCTTCTGCTCAATTGTCCACTTTTCTCGGTTCGGCAAACATTCGCTGCCTTTGGATTTTGTTGCGGCGATTCGCCACCGAATTGGCGAAATGTCTCCCGTAGAATCGCTTTATATTTTTTTTGCATTTTTATTTTTTCGACAAACTCACCTTAATTCTGTAAATATTTCTTCAGTGTCCTCGCATTTCTGTGTCCCATTATTTGTTTTGTCGCAGTTCTGTGCCCATTCGTCGTCCCCCGATTCGCAGTCCGAAACGCCGTCGCAAAGTGCGCGATGCGAAACGCACGCGCCGTTGTCGGCACAACGGTGCTGCGGAAGGCCAATGCCATCGGAAAAAGACAGGAAAATGGAAATATTTGAATGTTGATTGATACCCAAATAGCAAGCGAATGTTTGGCAAATGACCGGCAATTGGTCAGAGCAATTGCGAATGTGCCAACCAAACTAAATTTGAATTTGAATGAAATGAAATGTCATTAAAATTAATTGTTTTAAACATTTGTTTCGTCCAATAACGCGGCACCCCACGAAAGGCACCAGCGGCCCGGCTCAGAGTTGGCCAAATGAGGCTCCAGCGAAGCCCAGGCGGGACTGAAGAGGGTTTGGTTGGGATGAAAGCATATGTAAATGGAAAAGCAACTTAAAAATGCTGGTGTTCTGTGCCGATCCAAACCGATGGATTATTTCGGGCAATTCTTTGCTTCGCACTTCAACGTACCTTTGAAGCCATATAATTGATTAATTACAAATTAATTATTTCGGCTTAATTACCAGTCCATTTATGCTAATGGTCATTTTAGCTCTCTCTTCTTTTTTCCTAATTTTCTCACCACGCAGTCCAAAATTCATTTTGTCCGTTCGGCGCGCGTTGCAAAAGAAATTTGCGGCTCAAATCCCTGTGAAGAAGCCAATTGTCCAAGTGAAGCGCATCACTGCGATTATTCCTTTAATTTGTCCCAATTTATTTTGGGTTTATTCCGTTAATATTAAAAAAACAAAATAAATTTAATATAAAAAGTGAATTTACATTTCGAGGCCACAAAAAATGTTTGCTTCTGTCCAATTCATTCGCAGATCAATCGGCTCAATTTTAAAACAATTTGTGCCGATCGAAAGCCAAACATCTGATTGGGAGAAAAAATGAAAGCCCAATTCTTTAGCCATTTTTTACCTTTTGGCTCAGGGCAAAATATGTGTAAGTCACCGATACTGTAAGGGAATTCTTCGGCCAAAATGCCAAAGCGGGACAAAAAATGGCATAAAACCAATGGCAAATAATATAATTTGTTTTGGAACATAATAATTTATTTAGAAACAATTAACTCCTTTGAAAGGAAATGCATAATTAAGCGAATTTGAGAAGAAAAAAACAATGAATTTGATTTAAAAATTATTTATTAAAGCCAAAAATAAAAAAGAGAAATTAAATTGCATTTAAATTCTGTTTTAGTGTCTTTCTTTCAATGTTTTGTGCGCGATTTCCGACCATCGATTTGCGGTGCATTTCCAATCACTGCAAAATGACGTAAATGCCCCGCCACTTTCACTTTCAATTAAACGGGTTGTTCTTCTTTTCTTCCGTTCTTCTCTTTGGGTTTCTCTTCTGCGATCGTTTAACAATGAAAAGGCAAATAAATCAAATCGAATTTAATTTGCCACTTTTTTTTATCACATTTTTAGTTGCATAAAATGAAAAGACAAAGCAAAAAAAAAAAAGGACAAAATGCCATTTGGCAGAAGAATAAAAGTGACTGGCTTCCTCAGCTGTTTTTCAAATATTTGTCACAATTTCTTCTTTTTTGTTCATTTTCCGCCTTTGTATTGGGACGAGCGATAGCCGGGGATGGCACAATGGGTGAATTTGTTGGTGAAAGAGCAGTGGCAGCAGCCCTTGAAGGTGCAGCTGTGGCATCCTCCGCAGCACGTCACTCCGTCCGGCGTGCCGCCGCCGGTGCACACGCCGCTGGGGTCGCAATGGATCTGATGAGGGGCGATTAATTAATTAATTATTGGAATATTAATTAATTAAAGCCGAACAAATCAATTAACTCACCAATGCCATTCCAATGCCGGACAGACCGAACAAACACAGCAAAACAAGGCACAACTTCGCCATTGAACAGAAAATGCAACCAAAAAATAGAAAATTGACCTGAAAAATATTTTATTAAATTTAATTTTTATAAAATTAGAATTAAAATCAAGTAATGTATTTTAAAAATTAATAAGTAAAATGATATTCAATGTGATTTTGATCCATTTAAATATGATTTTTAAACGGACATTTCAAATGAAAGTCCACGCCAATTACTAAGTCCAAAAAAGGCAAAATGACCAAAAAACAATCGCTGATTCATTTAATCGCATTTTTTTCTTTTGTGTTCCTTCGGAGAATATCTCAATTAGTAAGCATAAAATACTTTACGTACAAAGATTACTTATGCGTTAGTAAGTTAATTCCGAATGGACATCAAATTAAATATTTAAATGGCCTTTTGGCAGAAATTTTCATCGACAATTTTAATTCCAAATTTTATAAAATTATTATTTTTATTATAATATTAATAGTTTAATAATCCTCAGATCAATTTCTATTTTTTGGTTGCATTTTCTGTTCAATGGCGAAGTTGTGCCTTGTTTTGCTGTGTTTGTTCGGTCTGTCCGGCATTGGAATGGCATTGGTGAGTTAATTGATTTGTTCGGCTTTAATTAATTAATATTCCAATAATTAATTAATTAATCGCCCCTCATCAGATCCATTGCGACCCCAGCGGCGTGTGCACCGGCGACGGTACGCCGGACGGAGTGACGTGCTGCGGAGGATGCCACAGCTGCACCTTCAAGGGCTGCTGCCACTGCTCTTTCACCAACAAATTCACCCATTGTGCCATCCCCGGCTATCGCTCGTCCCAATACAAAGGCGGAAAATGAACAAAAAAGAAGAAAATGTGACAAATATTTGAAAAACAGCTGAGGAAGCCAGTCACTTATTAAGCTACTACAATTAATGTTTATATTTTCTATATTTTTTTTTATTGTATATACAAAATTATATAAAATTATTCATCCATTCGTTTGTGTGCATTTGGACGGTGCCAAACGTAAACGAATGTTATGAAAAATCAACTCCCTGAAATTGCCAGAAGTCGTATAAAATAAATTTGCAACAAATAAAGAGACAAAAAATTTGTTTAATTTTTAAACAATTTTCCTTAAATTTTAAAAAGAGAAAATTGGTAAAAGCCGTTTCTACAAAAAATTGAAAAATTTATCATTATGGCTCGGAATTATATGTACATAAATCACAGAATATGGATTGAAAAATCGCTAAAATATGGATAAAAACACCAAAAGGACAAAAAAAAAATTACTCAAAAATTTTTGTATATTTTCTATAAATCTTAAATTCTATTAATAAATTGATATTTATTATAAGAGATCGAAGGGACAATCGGAGAAGCTGAACAAACAAAGAACAAACTGATGAAACGGAAAGACTGACGGATCAGCGAATCGAAAAGCGAAACCAAAAAGCAAAACCATACACATCCCAACACACCAATTGAAAAAAGGGGGCAAAGGATTTAATATTTTCAAGGATTGATTCGGAAAAGTCCAACCAGAACTTTGGTGATGAAAATCGAGTTTCTGTTTTATATTCCTTCCTTTTTTGCAGTTTTCAATGAATTTTGGCGCCCCTTCCCTCGTCCGTCGGTTCGGCACCCGCCGATTCCGTCCCCACACCGTCTCTCTGCTCCTCTTCTGTCTCGTCTTTATCTCTGCCATTTCGGTTGCATTTCTCCCCTTCCCTACTGATCACTTTTCCGATCACTTTCAGTTTTTGGTTTGGCATTTCCTCAGTCAAAGTGCCAAATTCGTCGTCTTTTCACCCTCTGCCCGTTCCACTGCTGGCCACGTAGAGAATCCCCTTCTGATTTTGCAGGAAGTGATCTGTCCGGTGGGGGCCGATCACTGCTTCAAAGTCGAGGATTACGTCCTCGAAAATTTTCAAAAGTCAGGGTTAATATTTTTTAAATGAATTTTTAGTAATTTTGCGAAATGAATTCTTTCGTGAAGAAACAAATCTTGGGATATTTGCCCGTCTTTTTCGTCTTGGAATTCATTTAGTTTCTGTTTTTCAGGAGATGGTACCAACGAAGATTGATGGATGAGACGGAGGAAAATGTTTTACTTTCAGTTTCCGATTTGATCCCAGATTACCCGGGTAAAAAAAGGAAAATATTTTGGGGAGGGCAAAGGAAAACATGATGAGAGTGCTTGATCAGATCAGGTTTAAATGTTATGATGAGAGTGCTTGATCAGATTTAAATGTAACTTTTGATAGATGCGCCATTTTCGGCCCAAAATGCCCTCCGGTGGACTGTTCGGAAGAGCAGCCTCCCCCTGCCCTATATGAAAGCGATCGCTGCCCAAATGTTCATCTCCGGCTGTGCTCGGTTGGAGCCCAGCGGGCGGACACGACGGACTCTGATGGTCGGCCTCGGCGGGGCGTCGGTGCCGAATTTTCTGCTCGAAACGGACCCATCGGTGAGAAGAATGGCATAATGAACGAACGACTCCGTTCCGTCTTCCCATTGCAGCACGAAGTCGTGTCCGTCGAGTTGGAGCCGGCCGTGGAGTGAGTGGCGTGGCCATTTTGGCAACAAATTGCCAATTCTCCTCAGGTACATCGCGCGCAAATGGTTTGGACTTGTGCAGTCGCCGCGCCAAAAAGTGGTGGTAAGGGACGGCGTCGAATTCATCAGAGAATGGACCGAGGAGAACGGTGAATCATTTATTGTACAATTACACATAGAAAATGGGTGAGTGAAGTGAAAGGGAGGGAAGACAATTAAACAATTTATAATTATAATTAATAATATAATTATACTCGGCTGCATCGAGTATTTCGCCAAATCCCGCTTTATTTGTTCACTTTCCCGCCTCGCCCTTCTGTCCTCTTGCCAATGCAAATCCGATTTGTTTATTGCCAATGTCGTAAATATTGCCTTCCATTGCAATTCGTTTCTCTGATTACCATTACCGTACCCCTCCCCCACTTACAGTACTGTCTGATGAATGGGTCCCCGAAAATCCATGCCGGCCCTTTATGTAAAAACGAATTCAATTTTTTATTGTCCATTTTTGGGCTTAGATAAAGCCTTTTTCCCACCGGTTCCCCACGAGTCGTAAGGGACCAATGCGAAAATGCATTCGTTGGGATTTTGCTGGTCTCCCGCGTTGATCACCAGCGTTTCCCTTGCCATTGGATACGCCTTTCCGTTGATGGTGAAAATTAGCGGCTCAAAATGCTTATCGCACGGAAGCAGAAAGAGTCCGTTCTCCGAATCCCATCGCATCCCTCCGATTGAATTGGCCAACGATTTGACAATACTTCGACTGCCAATGATCAGAGAGGTTCCCGTGTCCGAGATCACTTTCTGCTTTTTCTTCGACAGCGATTTGCTGCCGTAGGCGACGCCCTGCGAATGAATGCCTTTTTTGTGCTTAGGTGCCTATTAAATTAATGAAGCTTCCTTACTCACCCTAATTAGCTAATCATTTCCTCGTAATCAAAGTCAATCACCTGTATTTCGAACTCGTAATATGCCTGGTGGGTCAGCGGTGTCCACCCAATGATTGGGCCACAGTTTTGCTCGTCCATCCCTCCCCAAGTAAATGTGCCGCCCCTTTTGTTCACCGCGTCAATGCCCTCCGACTCCAAAAAGACTGAACACAAATTGTGCCCGTTAAACACTGACTTTTTTCACCTGTGAACATCGGCTTCTCCAACTTTCCCTGCCTAATTGCGTTCATTAGCGGCGGTTCGACTCCGTCGGCGGCGATTGACCCAAAAGAGAGAATAATGTAATAAGCGGTAATTAAGAACTGTTCCCGCATTCCCAAAATTCACTTGAAAGCCAAGCCGAAAATGCCATCGATTGGCAAATCGCGGAAGAATTTGCCCATCGAAATGGCTTGACCGATAAATGCTTTCGGAATAGTCAGCGCATTTTGATCGATCGAGGCGCCAAGCTAGCAAATTGATTAATTATTTTCTGTAAATGCCCCACCCGGACGGTATCCATTCCCAAAAATCCATAGACAAATCCGGTGCCGTACATAATCTGAATGGGATTACCATGTGATTCCCTAATAAAGGTTGTTATCATTATCTTCCCTAATTGATATTTTTTGAAAATTATTATGATTAATTGCCTAATTAATTAACTAATTGATGCTTTGTTTTGGTTTGTGTATTTTCTTTTGATGCGATTGCCTGGAATGCTTTTCCTTTCTGCTCATATGTGCTCGATTTTGCGCTGTTGAATTTGCTCTTTTGATCACACGTGGACACTTTGCTGCTTTCGCCGCAACAGTACTCGTCACAGTTGGCGCTACAGTAAACTGTGAAGGGATGGCATTGGCATTTCGTCATAAAAAGCCCCCACCCCCCCCCCCCTTCCTACATGAAATTTGACACCATTTGAAGCATTTTTGGGTGGAAGTGGAATTGCACGTTGTGTCTGGCACCTGTGGAAATATGAGTAGAAATGAGTAAATGTACGGCGAATGTATGACAATACCCAAAGGTTGGCCGACCCGGTGTCCATCACAACTTCAAACTCTTGGGGAGGAGAGCCTTTGGGGGAAAAGCCAAAAATTGGAGACGAAATGCCAATTGAGGAAACCGATGGTAATTAGCGCAACGTATTCCAAGTCGTAGTAATCGTACACCGTTTGCTGGTATTTTGCTCGAAGATAGCCCGGCTCACTGCTGTGGTAAAGCCGCGACATGCGTTCCGCCTCGTGGTACGCCTTCACCGCCAAGCGGCCCTTGCGGCGGAGTTGGAAACGTAGCGAATCAAAGCGCCGCAGCGGCAATTTGAACACTTCGGAAGAAGCCGAGTCGGGGAGAAGAAAGACGGCACAAAGCAGAAAAAGGGGAAGAAGCCGAAGCAAAGGGGGCAATGGCATTTTGGAAAAACAATCGGCCAAAAGACACAGTGAACGGACGGACACAATTTGACAATTTGGAGTGAATTTTGGGGTGACTCATGGCGATGGAGACGGCAAATCAGTGCTTCCTTATCAGTTCCATTCTGTTGGAGAATGATAAGAGATCATTTCAATTCTCAATGTCCTCGGCAGTCCGTTTTTTCTAAAAAAAAATTATTTGATTTTTTCGAGTTTAATCAAATAATAAAATTTATTTTCCCATTTTGAGATTATATTTTTGGGGTTTTACCTTAACTGAATTTTACCTATTTTGAGATCTTAAATCATAAAAAGAGAAGACCATTCTTAAATTCCTAATATTTGTAACATTCGCACAAAAGTTTCTTTGATTCGTATATGAATTAATAATTATCAGGGACGGATTTATATGTTTTTACATATATTTTTTTTCGAATATGCTTTCGCATGAAAAGCTCAAAAATAGCATTTTTACCTGTTTTTTTGCAATCATGGCGAGTTTTTAACACATAAAAAAACATATTTCAGACTTTTTGCTGACACACCACAAATTTATTGGGCTTTTATGCTTCTTAAATAATTTTTTTGCGTCGTTTTAAAGGACGACGACGATCCATTCGATGGCATTTTAGCTCAAATTGAGGCTTTTATGCCTCCTAAATAATCGTTGCGTGCCAAAACTGTTTGTGGTGTGTCAGCATAATGGAAAAGTACCAAAACATATTTTGGGGTTTTGGTAATTTTTGGCACATATTTTGGCGAATTTTGAAAAAATTTGATTTTTTTTTTTTTTGCAAAAATGGCTTTTTTGGCCACTCAAACGTTGGCCCAATAACCAAAATGTTCAATTTTTCTTTTTTCTTTTTTTGAATTTTTTTAACCTTTTTCATGATTTTTTCACTTTTAAGATAAATTTGAATTTTACTAAGAAAATTCAGAAAAAATAAGTCAATCTTAGAGAGTTCAAAAAAGATTTCCTCCAAAAAGCAGTGAAATGATTTTGATGAGCATTGTGCAATGGATAAAAAATAGTACTTTTTTGGGAAATTACTTATTTTTTGAGCAGTTTACTTTCAATTTTTGGCACATATTTGGGGATTTTTTGGCACATATATATGTACATTTTGGAGTTTTTTAGCACATATAAATCCGTTCCCTGTTAATTATATTATTATTCTTATTATTATTTGAATTTTAATTTGAATTTATTCATTATTTAAAATTTTCCATAATTTTAAAATATTTAATATTATTTTTATCTTTATAATATTTTTTTATTGCATTTTCTCATTTTCGGTTATGAAATTTTAAACAAATTGAAATTGAATTGCATGGGAATAATTGTGCTTTTTAAGATGGCCGTTTTGACTGTCTGATAATCGACGCGTGCGGCGCCAAAAGCCCCCCTCCGGGCCAAAAATACCCTTTGATTTGTCCCTTTGAGGGCTTCGTTAATCCCGAAACGATTGTGGACAAAATGTACAAAATGCTTCGAGCGGACGGTAATTAATTAAAAAGGAAAAATAATTCTTGTCAAATAAATGAAGGAACTCTGATCATCAACACTTTCGTTGTGCCAAACGGCGAAAATGTGAGTTTTTTAATTGAATTTGAATTTGGGTTTGAAATTAATTAATTGGTTCAATTATGTGTTCTTTTGTGGTATCGTTTGAAACAGAACCAACCATTTGTAATTGAATAACTAATTAAAAGAAACTTATTAATAATTAATTTATTTCCAAAGGAATCCAAAGTTTCCGAAGTGCGGCAATTTCTGTTGGAATTGTTCAGACACCATTTTGGGGGGCACTGTTATTACATCGGACTTCATTTTAGTAATAAGGCAAGATGAAAAGGGAATTCAAAATGCCATCAATTGGTCCCATCGTTTTTAGCTTTTGGTCTGTAATTTGGCACTGTCCTCCGCCGAACCGATGACGGAGAAACTCTTCGACCATCGGATGAACAAATTGCCCAAATGGCTTCAGGGGGAATTAAGGACAGAAATGAGCATTGAAAATGAAGTGTGGAGAAGGCCCAAGTCCGAAATTTGAGTTCGAATTTATTTTTTCGAGATTCAATTCCATAAATTTCTTCTCGTGTCTTTAATATCCAATCTTTTTGTTGTCATTAATATTTCTTCGATTTTTTTTTTCATAGTTTTGACGAAAAAAGACTGCTCATTTTGCTGATTTGCGATGAATGGCGACGAAATGAATTATTCATAAAATGAAAGATTTTTTTTTGGACAAGACAGCTTTTTGCTGATGAATCGATGTAACGTTGTCTGCAATTTTTTATAGTTAAAAATAGCTTAAACTAAAAGACAAAAATTGCAATGGCAAAGTTTTGTGGTTTCTGCGAAAAAAAATTAAAAATTTAAGAAGCAAATTTTCGAGGGTTAAAAAATGCGCTAATTATGATTCTGAGCTCAGATTTTATTTTCATTTTTTTCGCAGAGACCACAAAACTTTATCATTACCCAAAATTATTTATACAAATTTTAAAATTTCAAGAAAACCGGAAAATTTAGACTCGGAACTTTTTTACAAATTTGGCCCAAAAACATTTTGAAATCGGTATATGGAAATTTTACCTTATTCATGAAATTTTAAGGTTATAAGCAAGAACGGATTTGTATATTTTTTACATATTTATTTGAGCATATATTATCGTATAAAAAGCACAAAAATAGCATTTTTACATGTTTTATTTTCAAAACTAAATCGGTGCTAGTGCATTTCTTAAATTCCGCCACCCATGCGCGTTTCTTAAATCAGCCAATGGGTTTGAAAACAAAAAATGGGTAATATATATAAATTCAACAAATTAATATTTCATATTATCATTCATTAGCTTTAATTGTTCTCTTTCAGAATATAATTTGCCTAAATTTTTAACTTAAATATAAAAAAAGTTATAAAACATTGAACAAGCTATGTTTTTTGCAATGGTCATGCATATATAATAATAAACATTTTAAAATTTTAAAGTCTTTAAAATGTAATTGAGCCAAAATTAATTTATATATTTGATAGCCCTAAGAATTCTCTATTTACCTTCAAAATTTCAGAAAATTTCATTGAGTTTCAAAAAAGTTCTGAACAAAAAATGCTAACTTAAGACTTTTTGAAATATTATGACAATAACTTTTTTATACTTAAAAATTTTGGAAAATCATTTTCTGATAGAGAACAATTAAGGCTAATGAATGCTACCATGAAATATTAATTTGGTTGAACTTGAGCCAAGATATGAATTTTTATGTGTTACCCATTTTTTGTTTTCGAACCCATTGGCGGGTTTAAGAAACGCGCCAGCACGAACTAAATCAATTAGCATTTATAAAAAAAATAGTACGTTGAAATGATAGAAAATTAGAGAATAAAAGAGAAATTTGTAAAATTAGAGAACACAAAAGAAATTTGTATTTTTTTATCTCTATTATTGTTATACATTAGGTTCGAATTTAGAATATAGTGCAGATTCGGATATTACGGAAAGATGTCTATTTGTAAGAATTTTGGCGCCCCTTCCCTCGTCCGTCGGTTCGGCACCCGCCGATTCCGTCCCCACACCGTCTCTCTGCTCCTCTTCTGTCTCGTCTTTATCTCTGCCATTTCGGTTGCTTTTCTCCCCCCCCCCCCCCCTCTGATCACTTTTCCGATCACTTTCAGTTTTTGGTGGGGCATTTCCTCAGTCAAAGTGCCAAATTCGTCGTCTTTTCACCCTCTGCCCGTTCCGCTGCTGGGGACGGGGAGAATCCCCTTCTGATTTTGCAGGAAGTGGTCTGTCCAAACGGGAGCGATCACTGCTTCAAAGTCGAGGATTTGGTTCGGCATGAGTTGCAACCGAACGGCACCAAATGGTGAAAGGCTTTTCATAGTGCTGGTCGGCACTAAAATTCCACTCCGACCCGACTTTTAAAGATTTTTGGTGAATATATAAATTCAGGAGAAGATACCAGCGATTAGTGATGGACCAGTCGGAAGAAAATGTTATATTTTCTATTGCCGATTTGATTCCAGACGACCCAGGTGAATAGGGAAATGAATTTGACAGATGATTGTAGTGGAACAAATTGATTAATTTCGGGATTGATGCTCGAGACTGAATTTCCCGACCCAATATTCATCCGTACCCATCTGTCTGCAAATAATCCACATCAAATGCATCAGATGCGCCATTTTCGGCCCAAAATGCTCTCCGGTGGACTGTTCGGAAGAGCAGCCTCCCCGTGGACTACATGAAAGCGATCGCTGCCCAAATGTTCATCTCCGGCTGTGCCCGGTTGGAGCCCAGTGGGAGGACACGACGGACTCTGATGGTCGGCCTCGGCGGGGCGTCGGTGCCGAATTTTCTGCTCGAAACGGACCCATCGGTGAGAAGAATGGCATAATGAACGAACGACTCCGTTCCGTCTTCCCATTGCAGCACGAAGTCGTGTCCGTCGAGTTGGAGCCGGCCGTGGAGTGAGTGGCGTGGCCATTTTGGCAACAAATTGCCAATTCTCCTCAGGTACATCGCGCGCAAATGGTTTGGACTTGTGCAGTCGCCGCGCCAAAAAGTGGTGGTAAGGGACGGCGTCGAATTCATCAGAGAATGGACCGAGGAGAACGGTGAATCAGCGCGTGATTTTTTTTATGTGTATGACAAAGATTGCCATTTTCAGATGGACGCTTCGATTGCGTTATTGTCGACGCATGTAAAATCAGTGCCATCCCTCCCGCTCAGAAATACCCGCTTTTGTGCCCATTTTTCGAAGCTTTTGTTGACTATGACCAAATGGCGGACAAATTTGTCAAAATGCTCAATTCAAAAGGCATTTGTTTATTTTTAAAAATGTAAAAAATAAATTAAGGTACTTTAATGGTCAATTTCTTCGTCAGGCCCGACATTAATGTAGGGATTTATTTAATTATTTAAATTTGTGGTAATTAGCATTCCCCCAAAGAATTCGATGGTTGCCGAAGGGCGCCAATTTCTGTTGGATTTATTTAGACGTACGTCACTTCGGCGGAGAACACTTCTGCTATTACATCGGTGTGAATGGCTTCTTCGCCAATAAGGCAGGCTGATTATAATAAGCTGATCAAATGCCATCAATCGGACCCATCGTTTTCAGCTTTTGGTCTGTAATTTGGCACTGTCCTCCGCCGAACCGATGACGGAGAAACTCTTCGACCATCGGATGAACAAATTGCCCAAATGGCTTCAGGGGGAATTAAGGACAGAAATGAGAATAGAAAATTGGAGGAAAAAGCCAAAGAAGGCGGAGACTTGATTTTGAATTGATTTATTATTGTCTTTTTACAACATTTTTATGATTGCTTCTCCAATTTAAGTGAATTAGATCAGTTCCTTAATTATTTTGACTTTGTGCCTTTTGTCAAAGCTTTGCCGTTGAGAAATGGCTTCTTCGTACGACCAAATCTTTTGCTTGTCGAATTTGGCCAATGCTCGGGCACCCTTAAAAAGGCAATGATTTGTTCGACATTTGCTCAGTTTTCGTGATTTGGCCAACCCGACAATTTCATGGCGTAGTCCAATTCCGTTCTGAGCAGTCTCAACACGTGCTTCACCCCGTCTTTGCCCTGCAATTATAATGCCAAATTCAACGTCTTTTTTGTCCGTTCACCCACTCCGACTGTCAATCCATGAATTATTGGCCGTCCGATGAACACAAAATCGGCACCCAAAGCAATCGCTTTTAACACGTCCGTCCCGCTTCGGAAGCCGCCATCCACAAACACCTTAATTGCCAATTAGTAATAATTGTTTGTTAATGTATCGTAATTGATCCAAATACTGGAATTCTGCCCTGGACAGCAGTGACCACTTCGGGAAGAGCTTCAATCTAAAAGCAGTGCAAAATCAGTCCAAATATTTGTGAGTGTCTGAATTGAATAACCGTGGATATGCAATGGTCCATTTGGCGCCCTGTTCAAAATTACCATTTTTCATATTAAAATTCTTCCGTTTTTGCTCACCTCCGTGGTTGGACACAATTATCGCCGAAGCGCCCTCTTTTAATGCCGCGAGGGCGTCGTCCGAGCGGACAATCCCTTTCACAATTACCTGCAATTTATTAACCCTTTTGGCTGTTAGGAGAATGAGAGAATTTATTCAATTAAAAGTGATTTAAAAAAAGGCCATGCCAAAAAAGTGTGCCGATTAAATTTGATAAATTTGGTTTTGAATTGTTTAAATGGATGTTCACTTACCGGTAATTGCGTTAATTGGAGCAGCCAGCGGAGATGAGCCCAATTGAGGGAGGAGTCGAACAAAGAAACGACGTATTGGGAAAGGCCGGAGGAGCCGACTTCGGCGCCGGAAAGGGTCGACTGTTCCATGTGAGAGGCGAAGTTGGCAATACTTCATTCGAAATTTGAAATTCAGTGCCAATAGAAGTTTTGGCGAAATGCCCACTTCAAATGGCCCGGCAATTGGAAGGCGTTGCGCTCGTCCGCCCTTCGCCGTCCGAACATTGGCGCGTCGACGGTGAGCACCAAAGCGGCAAAGCCCGCCTTTTCGGCCCTTCGGACTAAAAAAGAGACAGGAAATTAATTACTTATAATTAATGAAAAAGCAAATTAATGTTAATTGCCACCGATTTGCTCAGTCAATGTCCGGTCTTTGTAAATGTACAGCTGAAATATTCATTCATTGAGTCAGTCGCAGATTGCTTCTCCAAATGCCAATTGGCCACCTGAAACCACAAAGTGCTCCCCTCGGGCGCCGCTTCTGCCACTTTCTCCAACGGAACGGTGGACAAAGTGCTGCAAATCATCAGAGTGCCAGTCTCGCCAGCAGCTTTTTAAATTTCAGTCAATTTCGTGGCATTTAAATTTCAAAAAGGGCGTTTATTTTAAGCTAACCAACCCTTGACTGTCGCTATTTCGCCCTCGTCGTGCGCCATTCGGTGGAATGCCGATGGCGCGATGCCAATTGGGCAGGCAAAAGTGCGAGCGAACGGACGACACTTCGGGTTGGCCGTTGAGGGGGAAAGGCGAATGGTGACGGAAGGGTCCAAATGGGACACATCCCTCAGGGCAAAGGGTCGGATCAAAAAACTGAAAGGATCGATCTGAGTTGATCAGAAAATGAAAGAATCGCTCGGAGTTGATCAAAAAACTGAAAGGATCGATCTGAGTTGATCAGAAAATGAAAGAGTCGCTCGGAGTTGATCAAAAAACTGAAAGGATCGATCTGAGTTGATCAGAAAATGAAAGAGTCGATCGGAGTTGATCAGAAAATGAAAGAGTCGATCGGAGTTGATCAAAAAACTGAAAGAATCGATCGAAGTTGATCGAAAACTGAAAGAATCGATCGGAGTTGATCAAAAAACTGAAAGGATCGATCGGAGTTGATCAGAAACTGAAAGAATTAATCTGAGTTGATCAGAAAATGAAAGAGTCGATCGGAGTTGATCAAAAACTGAAAGGATCGATCTGAGTTGATCAGAAAATGAAAGAGTCGCTCGGAGTTGATCAAAAAACTGAAAGGATCGGTCTGAGTTGATCAGAAAATGAAAGAGTCGATCGGAGTTGATCAGAAAATGAAAGAGTCGATCGGAGTTGATCAAAAACTGAAAGAATCGATCGAAGTTGATCGAAAACTGAAAGAATCGATCGGAGTTGATCAAAAAACTGAAAGGATCGATCGGAGTTGATCAGAAACTGAAAGAATTAACCTGAGTTGATCAGAAAATGAAAGAGTCGATCGGAGTTGATCAAAAAACTGAAAGGATCGATCTGAGTTGATCAGAAAATGAAAGAGTCGCTCGGAGTTGATCAAAAAACTGAAAGGATCGATCTGAGTTGATCAGAAAATGAAAGAGTCGATCGGAGTTGATCAAAAAACTGAAAGGATCGGTTGGAGTTGATCAGAAAATGAAAGAGTCGCTCGGAGTTGATCAAAAAACTGAAAGGATCGATCTGAGTTGATCAGAAAATGAAAGAATCGCTCGGAGTTGATCAAAAAACTGAAAGGATCGATCTGAGTTGATCAGAAAATGAAAGAGTCGCTCGGAGTTGATCAAAAAAACTGAAAGGATCGATCTGAGTTGATCAGAAAATGAAAGAGTCGATCGGAGTTGATCAGAAAATGAAAGAGTCGATCGGAGTTGATCAAAAAACTGAAAGAATCGATCGAAGTTGATCGAAAACTGAAAGAATCGATCGGAGTTGATCAAAAACTGAAAGGATCGATCGGAGTTGATCAGAAACTGAAAGAATTAATCTGAGTTGATCAGAAAATGAAAGAGTCGATCGGAGTTGATCAAAAAACTGAAAGAATCGATCGAAGTTGATCGAAAACTGAAAGAACCGATCGGAGTTGATCAAAAAACTGAAAGGATCGATCGGAGTTGATCAGAAACTGAAAGAATTAATCTGAGTTGATCAGAAAATGAAAGAGTCGATCGGAGTTGATCAAAAAACTGAAAGAATCGATCGAAGTTGATCGAAAACTGAAAGAACCGATCGGAGTTGATCAAAAAACTGAAAGGATCGATCGGAGTTGATCAGAAACTGAAAGAATTAATCTGAGTTGATCAGAAAATGAAAGAGTCGATCGGAGTTGATCAAAAAACTGAAAGAATCGATCGAAGTTGATCAGAAACTGAAAGAATTAATCTGAGTTGATCAGAAAATGAAAGAGTCGATCGGAGTTGCGTAATAAAAAAAACAGCTTTCTACCGCTTAACACTAACTCAATCCACAACAACTTCACACTTTAATTCAAATAAAAGCACAACCCAATAAAATTAATCCGAAGTCAACCAAATAATGACAACCGACAAAAACACCAAAAGAAGGAGACCAACTAACAACTGAACTGAAGAAAAATGAGGGAAAAAGGGATAAGTCAGTTACAAATCAATAAGACAAAAGGGGAGACAAAAACAGACATGCACACAAACAAAATGCCAATAATTATAATAAAATTAAATCATATAACACATCCCCGGCCGCTGACGAGAGGCGTCCCTGCCGATCAGCTGCACATTCCGCATCCGGCTGTCGAAAGGTGATGTCGTCTGGGATTCAGCACACTGCCATTGCATCGAAGTCCGCGCAATAATGGTCGATCACCAACAGAATGTGAAGTCGGGCCCGGACACGAGGCGGTCAACTCGACCCAACCCCGATCAAATGGCACTTAGCTCTTGCCGCTAATGCCACAAATTCATCAAAAACCATTGGTGTTTGACGTGCCATTTCAAGTGCCAGCGCTAATTCCGGGTTTTGAAGCGCTCTGATAAAATGCCGAATTGAATAATCGTCATAAAGATGCTCTGGAAGTGCCGGATATGCCTTTCGAACCAGTGAAGAAATTCGGTCGGCCAAATCATCAATGGGTTCGTTGTTCCGGCGGAAAACGCCATTCATTAATTCATCAAAAGCTGACATATGTCGCGCATCTGTCGACTCAAGCTGATGAATCATTGCACGTTTAATGACTTCGTACTGAAATGGATGGTTTGCGACGGCAACATTAAGAGCCCGTTCAGCGCGTCCCGAACATTTCGACCGAAGTGCGTTTAGCCGTTTAGCTTCAGGCCATTCCTCAGTGGTGATATCGAAACGTTGGAAAAATGATCTCACTTGATCTGAGCCCGAATTTCCCTCCAATTCTTGCAATGAATTCAATGTCATCGAATAGGAGAAATTGTCCAAACTTTTTATTGCTTGGGCCAAAATTCGATCATTTATTTCATTTTGCTGAATTAGGCGTTGAGAAGCTTCATTCTCCAACACAGTTAAATGACGTTGCGGGTTTGTTGAGATATTCTTTGCAATTAATTGGGAGTGGACCGCAATTTGTTGCACGAAAATTGGATCTGTGTTGTTGCCGACCCGTGGTTGTGTGTACTGCATTTGTCCTTTATTCCGATCAAAATTGGGTGCAGGTGTCGGTTGATGAACGGGAGGGGACATCTGAGTAAATTCCGTGTTGTTAGGATTTCTCAATCCAAAATTTTGCTTAAAAATAGTCGAATGCATTGGCCGTTCCGCCGCTCTTCTTCCATTATCGTCTTCCATGCGTCTAATCAGATAGTTGTTGTTGGCACTCACTGCCAATAATCGGCGTCGCATTTCTCGTTCATCCAAAATTTCGTTATGTCTCCAAACAGCATCATTATCAAGCCCTCGGTTGTCTCCCAATTCGACGTTCATAGGCAAATTCGAGCTCAAAAACGAATGCACCGCATGCTTTTTCCAGTAACCGTCTTGGTTCAATTCAAATCCAACAATGTCTGCAATTTCAACAAATTCGCTTCTCAGTCTTTAAGCAACTCAGTCAAATGGCGAAGTTATCCTCAGTCTTTGAGCAACTTCAACAAATCTCGGCAAACTTAGCTGTTATCTGCAGTCTCAGTCTTTGAGCAACCTGCCAAACCGTCTGCGGCTTTATTCCTGGTCTTTAATCAATGGCAGTGAGTTGTCCCAGAAGCCAGGAGCGCCACGTAATAAAAAAAAACAGCTTTCTACCGCTTAACACTAACTCAATCCACAACAACTTCACACTTTAATTCAAATAAAAGCACAACCCAATAAAATTAATCCGAAGTCAACCAAATAATGACAACCGACAAAAACACCAAAAGAAGGAGACCAACTAACAACTGAACTGAAGAAAATGAGGGAAAAGGGGATAAGTCAGTTACAAATCAATAAGACAAAAGGGGAGACAAAAACAGACATGCACACAAACAAAATGCCAATAATTATAATAAAATTAAATCATATAACATAGTTGATCAAAAAACTGAAAGGATCGATCTGAGTTGATCAGAAAATGAAAGAGTCGCTCGGAGTTGATCAAAAAACTGAAAGGATCGATCTGAGTTGATCAGAAAATGAAAGAGTCGATCGGAGTTGATCAGAAAATGAAAGAGTCGATCGGAGTTGATCAAAAACTGAAAGAATCGATCGAAGTTGATCGAAAACTGAAAGAGTCGATCGGAGTTGATCAAAAACTGAAAGAATCGATCGAAGTTGATCGAAAACTGAAAGAATCGATCGGAGTTGATCAAAAAACTGAAAGGATCGATCTGAGTTGATCAGAAAATGAAAGAGTCGATCGGAGTTGATCAGAAAATGAAAGAGTCGCTCGGAGTTGATCAAAAAACTGAAAGGATCGATCTGAGTTGATCAGAAAATGAAAGAGTCGATCGGAGTTGATCAGAAAATGAAAGAGTCGATCGGAGTTGATCAGAAAATGAAAGAGTCGCTCGGAGTTGATCAAAAAACTGAAAGGATCGATCTGAGTTGATCAGAAAATGAAAGAATAGCTCGGAGTTGATCAAAAAACTGAAAGGATCGATCGGAGTTGATCAGAAACTGAAAGAATTAATCTGAGTTGATCAGAAAATGAAAGAGTCGATCGGAGTTGATCAAAAAACTGAAAGAATCGATCGAAGTTGATCGAAAACTGAAAGAATCGATCGAAGTTGATCAGAAACTGTAAAGGATCGATCCGAGTTGATCAGAAACTGAAGGATCGCTCGGAATTGATCAAAAAACTGAAAGAATCGATCGAAGTTGATCAGAAAACTGAAGGGCCGACCGGAGTTGATCAGAAAACTGAAAGGGCCGACCGGAGTTGAACTCATTCATCCCACCCCACCCATCCTCCGCCACTGTCTCTCCTCACAATTTTTACTTTTATTTACGTCCAAAGATAGACAATATATTTAATTATTAGTAAATTCATATTTAAAAAATATATGACAATTTAAATTAATAAATTCCTTCCTTTTTAAAGACCTAAAAAATCAAAAAAATAATTATCTTTAATGCAAAATAAGCTAACAAATTTAATTAAATTTCCATTATTTTCTCCGGCGTTATCTGATGGCAAATGGCCACCCTCGCATACTTTGGGTTCGGTTTTTTGAAAAATACCGAATAATTTTAGTTTTATAATTTTCACTTAAAAAGTAAATTTAATTTTTTAAATTCTGAAAATCCGATTCGGATCAAGAATGCTTTTCAAAATTTCGGCCGTTGTTTTAAAGCTTTTGCAATTATTTTTTGAGTAAATTTTGGCACTTTTTTTTTTTGCAAGTAACAAATCGACTCACTTTCTGAATGCCTCGCGGTTTTCCCGAAGCGTTTGCTCATCGTCGGCTCCGCTTTCGTAATAGCCGCGCGCTGCCCTTGGCAAAATGTCCAAAGCGCGCTTTTCAACGTCGCCCAAGGAGACCAAATCGGCCAAAATATTCACCATTTTTAGCCAAAAATTATTAACGGAGAAAAGCAATTAGTTGGAGAAAAAGTAATGAGATAATTAATTATAAATAAATGAAAGGGAATCAATGGAAAATCGAAAAGAAAAGAAAGAAAAAAGAAAGGGTCATTCAGCAAAAAGAACGGAAGGAAAACGAACCAAACAAACGCAAGAAAATAATCATTTATCAAAAGTAATATGTAAGTGCAAAGGATGGAAGCTATCTAAAAATCATTTGAACAGACCAAAATTTGAATCGGGCAAATTGTTAAACGATTGTTTTAATCATTTTATTTATTTATTTTAATCCTCTTTGATGGACAGACAATTTGTTTGTTTTGTAAGTTTATTTACACTTAATACATTTAATTTATTCATTCTCATTCATCCATTATTCTTCACATTTCCACCCAATTCGATTGGTTATCTTTCAATGGCAAACTTTCTCTTAAATTTTAATAAATAATAACTTTTTTCTACAGAAATTCTTATTTATTTTAATAAATAGAACCCTAAATTTTAGATTGCCGGAACCGGTGGGGTAGGACCGAGACTGGAAAATGGACCGGGACTCCCCCCTTTTTTCGGAACTCCCGGTCACAATTTTTTGGTCGGGATCCCGCCGGGACTGGAACTTTTTAGAAAGATGAAACATTGGTGAATGCCGAAAATTGAAAAAATTAGACGTATTATTTGTGACATTTTTTACTTGTTTTAACACTCATTTTTCGCGCGATTTAAAATTTGGACTGATTTTCGCTTCTTTTTTAAATTTCGACAGGCCTCGCGAGTTTCAAATTCATGGCAAGAAATAATAAATACATAAATTTAATTAATTTCCTGGGAAGAAATCGAACCCGAGGATATTTTTCCTATTAATCACAATTCTGAAGCACGAGACTACCAGTGCAAATTTGTCCCGCTAGCTTCAGTCCAAATGGCCGGGACTTGAAACTTGGCCTCCCCAGTGTTCTGTCCAAAAAACATGGAACTGGAAATTCCGGTGGAATCCTGACCCAGCAAAGTGATCATTTTTACTGATTTAGCTTAAATCTTTAATTAACAGTAAGAATGAGATATAATAAATGATAGAAGATTAGGAATTAAACAAAATCATTTATTTAAAAATAAATTTTTGTCCATTTCCAATCATCCAATGTCCATCAATGGGGTTTTCACATCAGTCCTCCTCAACTTCTTCTGCTTGTTCCTTTACTGCTAAAAGATCAATGAAACGTTGGGACTGCGCGAGAAATTTGCTAAATAAATTGATGAAAAAAAAACAAATAAAAATAATAATTTCTTTCCGACCGATCCCGACGGTGTATTTCAACAACTTGTTTTAAAAGAGCGGCTAAAGGACGGTAGGAGCTGGGCCGAGAGGGGGGCAACCAGGAGGACTGAAAGCGAAAGCCAGAGATAGAGATGAAAAAATGAAATGATGACACCGGAATTTGTCCGATCACTGCCCGACATTTGGTCAGCGTCGACTGGTGGGCCAACACTGAAAATTGCAGTGCCAACACAGTGAAACGGTTAAGCAGTCCTTCGACGACCAATTCCTCCAGGCACGCGTCGGAGAGAATGGAGCGGAAGCAGAGGATGGAGCGCATCAACTAAAACAAATAACTGCCATATAAAGGTGGCACAGATTTGGGAAGCAGCTCGCTCTCCACCACCCCGTTGGATGTATGAAAACTTGCCCCAAAATATTCAACTCACTTTGATAGACTTCCAAAATTGCCGATCCAAAAAAGCGCCACACCCCGTCTCAGTGGATTCAATGGCTCTTAAAAATCGGTAAAATAAAAAAAAAATTGTTTTTTAATGTGATGCAACTCTTTGCTGTACAACGGCACAAAAGTGTCGCGGTCAATAGTGTCACGCAACCGAGCATAAACACCCTCAAGCAGTTCTTGCATTCGCTTTGAGCTTGCGTTGGCCACCTTTGAAAAAAGGGTTTTAAAAGTCAATTAAAAAATTTTTCTCGCTGTGGCTGATTGTGAGGACACCATCAGACCACTAATTGAAAAGCCAAAATCCTCAAAATTCTAAAACCAAAAAAAAATCGTAATAAGGAAACATCTCGGGAGGACTCGATTCCAAAGTTATGATCTTGAAAATAAGCCGACAGAAATTTACTGGGTATTCCTCGACAAATGAACGCAGCAATTGAGCTAAGTTGGAAGACTCATGCAGCGACAACGGGTCCCATTGCTCGCGGACAATTTCTAAATATTGAGAATGACATGGCGAACAAGAAATGAGTTGCGAAAATTTTGATTTTTTGGCATAATATTTGTGCATGGGTTTTCCAATGGTTTTTTTTGACCACATTTGGGAAATGGTCAACAGACAAAAAGAGGGGCGTCTAAAATTGGATAGTCCTAAAAGTATACTTGCAATTTTTGGAAAAACAATCTTTTCCACAACGGACGGGATCAGAGACACGAGCGACGGATGTTCAAGGTCCTCCAGTCCCGAGTTGTCCAGGCCGGCCATCAGCAGCGCACGGTACCAGGGCATGCGATGCAAAGGCCGTTGGGTTGGTGATTCCTGGCAAAGAAAAGGGGCAAAAGTAAACAGTCGTACTAATTATTGATGTGTCCCTAATAGAGAAAATATTAACTTACTTATTCTGCTATTCAGTTGTCTCATAATTACGAAAAAATCTCAAAAAGTTTGGCCTGAGAGAAAGTTGTCATGTTTTAAACTGGTTTAGGCCTAGGAATCTCAGGTTTTATAGTCATCTAATAGCCTAACGTAATTTATCTTTAATGCAAAAGTCCCATTCCAAATCATTTCTTCATTAAAATTTGTGGTGCCATTTTGTTAGGACAGATGAGACTATTAAAATAAGATAAAGCAATACTTATTGAGATTTTTTCAATTTATTCGACAATAATTATGAGATTAACCCAATATTATTATGAAAAAAAGGTACCTTCAGAGGTCGCCAGTCGACAAGTTGAAGACGCACAAAAGGGCCAAGAAGTTTGGGTAGACAAAACGGAACATAGGCCTGTTCAAAAGAGGACGGGTCGACGGCCAGCCAATGAAGAAGCCGTTGCAAAATGTGACCCAATTGGCAAAACTCGTCGTTGGTGTCCACGAACAAATCACCAATGCCCTGGAGGACGGAGGCTGTAAAAACAGACAATTTATTAAGACCAGCTATGTAAATCCGGAGCAGGTCGTTTCCCCCCCGTCGTTTCCCCCCCACGTCGTTTCCCCCATAAAAATTTTTTAAAAAAAATTTTTCAAACAGAAATTTTTCATAAAAAAATTCTTAGGAATTTTCTTAGTACGAAAATTTCAAGAAAAAAAATTTTTTGAGAAATTTTTCAGTGGTTTTTTAAAAATTTCGTGATAAATTTCTAAGTTTTTCAAAAATTTTCTAAAAAAAAATTTTTTTTTCTTGAAATTTTCGTACTAAGAAAATTCCTAAGAATTTTTTTATGAAAAATTTCTAGGTTTGAAAAATTTTTTAAAAAAATTTTTCGGGGGAGAAACGACGTGGGACCCCGGGGGGGAAACGACGGGGGGGAAATGAAGTGCACCCATGTAAATCGAGCTTCAGGATTTTAAGCCGTTTTTTAATTAATGAGATTTGGGCCCGGCAAAGCCGAGAGGCACCGCTGGTGAAAATTTTTTAGAATTTTAATGTATTTGTTAATGTAAGAAAATCTTTTGTCGGCAACAACCATTGTTTTTGTTTATGAATTTATTTTCAGTGACCAATTTTCTCCCGGTAGAACACTTCTTGGCTGGTCGTCTCCTCGTCATCGCTGCTCAATCCCTCGTGGTGGTGTTGCGGCACTGATTGTGAAGTGTCCGCAGTCGGCTGATTGTGCGGACGGTCACGTCGACGACGATTTCTGTGTCAAATAATTTAGAACTCGTTACAATTACAAAAATATTTCAAAAATAACAATGAATGTTAATTCACAACAGATTTCGTGCAAAAATGGCCTTTTGGCCACCCACATTTTTTTGTTTATTTCTCAACCAAATTAAGCATTCTCTTGGTAGATCCGATAGATCTAACAATAAGTGTTTATTATTATTCTGCCAAATTTCGTTATATTTCAAAAAAAAGTTATGACGAAAGAACTAACAAAACGTTGTTTTTTTTAGTCCTGATTTTTTAATATTTAAAAATTATTAATCTCTAACCGTCTGGCCTCTCTCTCCGCCTCGCGTTGTGTGTATTCCGCCGATGGGCTCGCCCAAGTGCGTCCGGCAGCCGTTGCGGCGCACCGTTCGTATTGATCTTGTACGTCCTGACGACGACGTGAAACCAATCGTTCTGACATGTACAGAGGATTTTTTGCAATCTTTTCCAAAATTTGGCACCTGTTCTCTGCCGCCACATTTCTGAAACACGTTCATCCAATGCGTCAATTTGGCAAATCTGAAATGGATATTGAGAATGATAATCAAAATTTATTTAAGAGAGAATTTATAATTCATGTTTCCGATATTTGAAAACCACATATTTTGACTATTTTAAGGACCTATGATAAATTTTTTTGTGGTCCTTTAAAAACGATTTTATATAAAATTCTTATTAATTAACTTTCAAATAAAAGCTATATTTTTAAGAAATTTTTTTAGAAACCTAATAACAATTGCCAAAATTAAAAAATAACCATGATTTATTTTCTCTAATGTGATACTTAGCAAATGAAATGTTTATTGCGCCACCTTTTCATTCAGACAATCTAGCAAATCTCGTATATACAACCGCGTCTCTTGGAACATTCGAAATTTGAGCTCCAATTGGGGCATTCCTTGTTCAAACTGAAATAAAAGGAAGACGTTTTTTGCAACTGAAGCCAATAAACAAAGAATTCTAAAATATTCGCAAATCCATTTTAACCAAATGACTGTCACAATGGGGAGACCAAAGGGGTAAACTCGAAAATGCAGTTGTACCCCATATTTTTCACTTTCGCTTTTTTATTTACTTTATGAATGAGTTCAGTATTTTCCGTCATTTGGCTGCGAATTTTGGTCAAAGTTTCGTCGTTGGCACTCCGTTGCTCCTTTTTGTCGGCCAATCTTTGGCGAATTGTGCCGAGAATGTCGTCCACCGATACGACTTTAGCAGAACGGCCGTTCCTCAATTCTTAAAGAGTCATTTGATTTGTTTGTTTCTGTTTCCGCTTCTGTTTAACACCTGGCGGTAGTGCATTTACGCCTCGTGCATTTTGCTGTTGGTCCATCGCCAGTATGTCCACTTCGATGTCCATGTCCGCCTCACCAGAGTCGAGCATATTGAGGGGACGTCCCCGGTAACTTAGGGAAGTGGCGTTCAACTGCTCTTGCATTTGCATGACCTATCGGTTAGTTTTTTTTTAATAAAAATCTTTTTGTTTTCCCGTAGGTGCCAACCTTGTGCGAGCTGACCCCCTTGCGAATCTGTTCGCGTTCCCACCGTTGCAATGCGTCGTCCTCTTCCTCTTCGTCCTCGCCATTTCCGTTGTTGTACTGCTCCAACTTTTGCTGCCGTCCTGTCGCTGCCTTTCCATTGTACCTCCCTCTGACAGTTTCTCCCATTCGGCTCTTGCTTTTCGCCCCTTCTTCCATAGCCTCGTCCTCCTCGCTGCTGCCCTGTTCCATTGCCAAAAAATGGGCCTGCTCTTCACGCCGTATGTCCTCCTCACTTTGCAACAATTGTTTGGCAGAGTAAAAACTAAGTGACAAGAACAAAGTTCAAAAAATGCAGAAAATGGTGAAGCAGAAAAATTCTCCAAATTCCATTTCTTTTCAACCTGCCCATCTCCTCCTCGTCCGACATGTCATTTTCGTCTTCGCGCACAAGTCGTGCCCGTTCCCCAGATGGTCTGCCACTTTTCAGACTAATGGTGTCATCCAAAGGGATGTAGTCTTGGGAAGCGGGCAATCCGCCCTAAACCACACCTTTGAAATGACAAATTTTTCTCCTCCCAATTTCGAACCTGTCTCATCATTTCTCGTTTTTTGCGCGCTTCATACACTGCTTTCGCGTCCGGAATATCGGCCATTGTCGGCGGAAATGCGGCACGAACAGTCGCCCCATTGTCATCGGTCTGCATGTACTAATTTTTTCAAAGCCAAACGACAAGTTTTTGCGGGGAGGGGGGGGGGGGTAACTCACTTTTTCTCCCATTGGTTCTCTGAATTTGGGTTGCTGTTTGCCGTCATGTTGTTGCTGAGAATCCTCCATTTTCCCTTGGTTCGGCTTGTCCCATTCGCTAGAGGGCAGCACTTCTTGTTTGACCTGCAAAAAACGGTGTAAATATTTATTTAAATGCTTCCGAATTTGGCTTGGTTTAAACCTGTTTCTGTGCTTCGTTTGTATCCGCCGTTTGCTCTTCGTCCGCCACCGTTTTCTGTTTGCGTCTCGCCGCTTTCTCAACGCTGCGCCTACGCGCGGCGGCGGCAGAGGAGTGACCGCTCGCAGTGTGCCGCTTCAGTTTGAAATGAGTGACGTCGTCCCCTTAAGCAATGAATGCAGCGCTCCATCGAGCGCGGCACATAGAAATTTGAAAAACCACGTAACTATGTGTTTTCAAAACTTCCACGGATACCCCTTTTACATTTCCATTAGTATAATAATTATCGCTTTGCTCCTCACCCTCTCTCTCGTCAAAACTCAGTCCCACGGGACGTGCTGCGGTCGTCGTCATTTGACCTTCGCCATGTTGTTGGCTTTCAGCGCCAATGTTTGGTTGTTGTTGTTGTTGGTCATCGTCCATCTCATCAGCCCAGGTGGAGGGAGATCGCCTTGGCCCACTGTTGTTCTCCTCTCCTTCAGAGTCATCCGCGCGACGCCGAATGTTGCGTACATCGGCGCCAACTTTCTTGCTTTTCGGCTTCCGAAACATTTGAAATGCTAAATTTTTTTCATAAATTTATTAAAACGGGTACTCTTGTACCTCTCTGTTTCGCTGCAAAATGTCAATAAATGTATTACCACAACATTACACCATACTTTTAAAAAATAAATTTTAAAATTTTAATATTCACTGTTTTTGTATTGGGAGAAGGCCAAAATGGAAACGCTATGTAAAAACGCAAAGTTCTCATCATTTGAGCAGTTTAATTGTCATCATTTTCGCATCCGTTCCGTCGGCAAAAAGCAAATTAGCAGTCATAATTCTCCATTTGTCAAATTATGGTGGCTGTGTTTCTACTAGCCCTATTTCTTTTGGCCTGCGCTTTAACTGATCCTATAGAATGGCAAGGCTTTATCATTGACAAATTCGGACACAGAAAGAGCGAACCCTTGGCATTGAATGCGGATTTGTCCTGACGATAACAACATATACAACAAAAGCTATTATGTTAACGAATCTATCTATGAAAAACGGAAACCGACTCATATTCACAACATATTTTGCACAAAAATTCAATTGGATGCATAAACTAAACTAGAGAGCTCAATGTTAGCAAGTTTGCCGGATTTGGTTAGTTTTAAAGACATTGTTGATCTGCGAACGTACGTACCGCGCCCTCACCTTCCCCCCCCCCCCCCCCCCCCCCCTCCGCCTCCACTCGATCCCTTCCACCCCTCATCTACATTCATTTTCAAGATCTTATTTTCAATTCAACCAATTTGTTTTTGCGATAAAAGCAAAAAGTGGTTTTGATTAAATTATAATGGCGGCCGAAATTGACAACGAATCCGACGCAGAACAGGATCATGGTTTGTAGGGGAATTTGAAGTGATTGGGAAATGAAAATATCAGCAATTTGAAGAAAGCGTTTACATTTTAAATGGTTTAAAATGCAAAAAATGGGTTTTTCCTTAAAATGAACAAAAATGCAAATTGTTCTTTTTCAGTGGGTACCAATGCCTTCCAGCGAACAGTTTGGCAGCATCGGTAACCAATTCATTTACTTTTCAAGTCTGATTTCCATTTAAGTTTTCTGCCGTATTTCACTGAGCTTGAGGAAGAAGCCAACTCCCATTTCTGCCAAATCAAAAGGTTTTGGATGCGTTTGGTTGGGCAATAGTTTCTCATTAAAAAAATAAAAGGATCACTTGAAACCAAGGGGCACTTTGGTAAGATGATTGTATATTCGAACTCTTCATGGATTTTATTTAGAAATTAATGTCAAAAATTTTGCTTTAAAAATATTTTTAAATTTTTTTAATAATTATATTTTTACATACATATGACCGACCACCTTTCTTATAATAACTCATTTAATTTTTTGAATTTGATCATATTATGGTCAAGCTCTAATTGTAGACAAACATTAATTTCAGTAAATTATAATTTCAAATGATTTATTCTTATAGAAATAAAAATATTTTTTCTTAATTTTTTGATTTTATTTTATAAAAATAAAAGAAGTAAAAATAAATGAGAATTTTTGGCACGTCATTTCTCGGCACATAGGCTAATTCCGCTGCTAGAAAAAACTTTTTGTAATACAACCCAGGGATGGTCTACACACTTATAAAGTTTCATTAAAAAAATTCCACCATCGCTTCAAATCTCTCTTTTGTAAATGTAAAAGTGTCTCAATTATGGTGCTTTTCCTTTCCAGTGGCATTGCCCATTCCGTGCTTTGCCGTGACCATCGCTATTCTTTGGCGGTGTGGGGCCAGGAGCTGACGCGGTTCCTCAATTACAACTCACTTAGATTTTCCGTAAGAATTTTAATTAACTGACACTCATTTTTATTTGCCTTTTATAAAATTTGGCATGGAAAAACGGGCCACATAACTTAAATACGCCCTTTTCAGAAAGTCGACCACATCGCTTTGGTGAAGCTGTTTTACGGACTGTTGAACAAGGATCTCGAATACAGAACAGTGCAAGCAGTCGGCAGTGTGCTGATGCAACTTTTTTCGTCTGTTTTCATTTTTAATAATATTTTGTATTTTTTTAATTTAATTTTATCATTAATAAAATTATTTTCGATTTGGGAATGGCTTGCAAATTGTGGCCTTTTCAGTCGGAAGTCATTGATGTCCCGCGAGGATTTGGTCTTGGATTGGCGCCCTCTTTATGAGCTCTACACTGAGGTGAGGTGCCCGAAAGTATAAAAATTCTGTATTTATAATAATTTTTCAGATTGCGTTCAAAAATCTCGAAGAAGACGGTCTCATGTTGTTGCCCAAGGACTTCAAGAAGGGTCTTGGTCAGCTGATCGTCGAGTGCAGTCACTTCTTTGACCCTTCCGTTTCACAATTGATTTTGGACGAGGTTTTGTGTTTTGCCAGCTTTTAATTTCCCTTTAAAATTTGTTTATATTTATTTAGGCCAGGCCTTTTTTCTGCCCAATGGACGACAGTTTTCTTCGGGGCCTGAACATTTTGTGCATCTTTTTGCCAACTTCGCTCAGTCCAGCGGAACATGACGAATTTGGCGCGAAACTTTGGGTGGACGAATTGTGGTTTTGGCTGTGCAGCCCAGGCATGGAAGTGAAGGCGTGCGAGAAAATTCTTTACATTTTTGCCCGGTAAAAATGGGGCATTTCTAAATGGACAATTCCGCTTAATTAATTATTAATTAATTAATTATTTCAGCTTGGCCAAAGACTGTCCCGGCTACTTCGACTTCTCCGCACACTCTGACCATCTGTTCACTGTGCTTCCTTTCCTCTCTCAAGCTCGAGATTGGCGTTGATCGCGTGGTGGCGTTGTCGAGCGCCGATTTGGTCCCGTCACTGACTCAAATATTTGTCAATACTTTTGGCCTCAGCGGAAACAGGTGGAATTTTAAACTTTGTTTTTTGAAACAATAAAGCTTTTGTGCCATTGGGCTACCGCTTTTCAGAATCCAAGCGCACTTTGACCGACTGTTCAGCTCAGTTCGCCACTTTTTCCATCCGTCAAACTTTGGCACACACACCTCGTCATTGTTGACATTTATGCTCAAACTGTGCACTGCGTTTCTGCATCGTGTTGGACGCGAACGATACCATAAGCGACGCTATCGACAAGAGGTGGGAAGAGAAGAAGCAAAGATTTCCGGTAAATTGACCACCAAAATACTCATTTTCAGGTGCCTGAACATATGTACTTGACCGATCAGCACATCGATGCATTTGTCAACTCAATTCTCCCATGCCTTGAATATGCTGCCTTTTCTAAGGTGCATTTTTCGGTCACACGATTACGGCTTATTCGTCTTTTTTAAATAAACATTGCAACAAATTTTAAGAAAATTAAACAAATTGTAAGAAAATTAAACTGAGAAAGTTAATCATCTTAGAAAAAATAAATTAAAATTTTTTTTTGTAATTTTATGGTGAAGTATAGTAAACTGCAACAGATCTTTTTCTCGAAGTTCATTGTTTCCCAGTAAACCCCGCAAAATTTGCTAATTAATGTTTAATTATGAATGTTTTGGCTTAGGCCAGGAGTGAATTGGTGCCGTCCATCATCCGGACGTTGGCCTTTCTTTCGCCTGGGCTCATCATTCCGTTTGTCCTTGACATTGTCTACCCGGCACTTCAAACTCAATTGGAGCCGCACCGTTTGACCCAATCTCTACACATTCTCGCAGTCATCTGGTGATCAACATAAAAATCCAAGAAAAATAAGAATTTTCGAAAAATTTATCGTGAATTACTATATAAATTTTTCAAAAATTAAAAGAAATAATTGATATTTTTTCGAAACTTCTCTTGAAATTTTCTTATTATAAAAACTTTCGGGGGAAGCGAGCTGCTCCTATATAATAATACGATTTTTTTCTCTCCTGACAATAAGTTTAAATTCCCCTCAAAAGTGTTCCGCTGGTGCGCGACGACCCCCGCAAAAGTGGAGGGCAGCGATTGCCAATCAAAAGTGTCGAGGACATGGACGCGCACCTCAAATCCTATCGACGGCATGCCATCATCATTCTGAACAACATTCTGCCGGGCATTGATGTCAACGACATTGTGAAGTCTTCGTTGGTATTTCAGGTATAAATTGTATTTTTTGTCACTGATTTTCAATTATTCCCCTCACCACAGATTTGTGTCATTTTGCTGATGCTAATTCCGATCGACGACTGTTCTCAGGAGAGACTGACCCGAGAAGACCTGACGGAAGAAGAGAAGGAATTGTGCAGCGAAACAGCCTCATTTGACTGTTTTATTAACCAATTAATGGAAAAGTAAGCGACACATTCCCACCCAAATTGCTTTTACTTTTTGCAATTTTTAATGGGAATTAATCGTATTTTTCCATGTGATTTGCCTCTGTCAAAGGGTCTTCGGAATGATCGAAATGTTGGGCAGTTCGGCGCCGACTGATCGCCATTCACTCACCAAAAACGACCTTCGCTCGGCCGGTTCACTGGAGGAAAAAGTGATCCAACAGGGCACAGTGTCCGTCTTCTGCACTTTGCTTAGCAATTGCAGTGCTCCGTTTTTTCAAGTGCGTTTATTTAATTTTCCCAATGATTTTGCATCGGCGCGAGTCGAGGAAAACTCAGCTGAAGGGACAATTTGGAAAATAATTTAAAAAATGGAAAAATAATAAATTAAAAATAATTTTCTTTAAATATAAATATTATTATTTTTCAATTTAACAGTTGTTTTTCATTGTCAGAAATTTTCTCATAAATTTTCATTTATTAATTTTGAAAAGAATAAACTTTTATTTATATTAAAATATTATTAAATATTAATTTCTGATAGTTTAAATTTATTTGTAAATTAAATATTATTTTTAAAATAATAATTTTCGGAAAATTAAAATGAGCCGATTTGTCCCATCAGCTTAACTGTCCTCAGCTGATTAGTCCAGAAGCCTGCACGGACATTTTAAATTAAAATAATTTTTTTAAATTTAATTTCAGCAAATTTCCGACCGATTTTTTGCCTTTGTAAATGAACACGCATTCAACTCCAGGCCTGGTAAATTTATTTTATATTTGTTTTATGTTCTACCTTTCTTGTTTTTTTTAGCTTTGGATACAGTTACAAAGATGGCCACTTCTCTCGTGCAAGTGAGTTTAATTTAAGAAGTGCCTTCTAAAAGTTGGTTTGTGCTTCTTTTCAGTACCATCCATCCGTTGAATTCCCCCGTCTTTTCAATCTTTCCATTGAGAAATTTGACAAGCATTTTGATGGTAAGAAATAGAAAAAAGTCATTATTGAATTCGAAGATTCATTCGTTAATTGAAGAAAGTCATTTGGCGGATGAGGATGTTGATTATGTGCTCATTTGGTGGATGTCTTTTGCCGCTGCCGTTGTCCACGAAGTGCCGGGCGAGTTTTTGGTGCCAGCATCGTGATGCTATCGACAAATTCATCGCAAAGATTGTCAAATTCAAATCAACCAAAATGATCAAAGTGGGTGGAAGCTGAGTTGATTTGGGGGACGGAGCAAAATCTCGCCGCCGAAATCTCGCCGCAGAAATTTCAAAAAAAAAAATTTTCAAACAAATTTTTCAAGGAAAAAATTCTTAGAAATTTTTTTTATAAAATTTAAATAAAAACTATTTGCTAAGTTTTTTTTTGAAATTTTTCGAAAAAACAGTAAATTTTCATAAAATCAAAAAAATTGCTGAAAAATTTTCAACAATTTTTTTCTTTAAATTCTTATAAAAAAAATTTTCTAAGAATCTTTTCCTTGAAAAATTTCTAAGTTTGATTTTTTTTTTTTTGAAATTTTCTGCGGCGAGTTTTCGGCGGCGAGATTTTGGGGTGCATCCTTGATTTGTTCCAATGTAATTTGCATAATTTGGACAAGGGATTACCGCCCATTTTGTGATTAATCTCCGAGATGGATTGGAAATGGCTTTTCCATATTTAAGTTCGAATGTAATCTTTTGTCTTAAGGTCGCGGCTGAATTTGTGCAATACGTTCTCTTCGCACTTTGTTCTGTACACCCGAAACTGAAGTCTTACCATTCGCGTTCCTTCGGGAAAGACCATTTGTCCATTCGAGTAAAGCAGTGAAATTCTTTTTTTAATCAGTATTTACATAAAACATTCTTTTGTTTAGCATTGGGCAATGCCCGTGGACCGCAACAATTGGCAAATGGATTGGCATTTGCCTACCGATGCCGAAGTCGACTTTGCCCAATCTCTGGTGGACACTTACATTTTCGAGTCGTTGGAACGCCTTGTCGACAACGATGGAACTGCTGGGCTTAAACAGACTGACGACAAACAATTGCTGAACAAACTGACAATTGCGTTCAAATGTTTCGAGGGTTGTTCCGCGCTTTGTCCTTTGTTCGACGAATCCGAAGAAATTGTCCAATTGAGTCAAATGACACTGCCAAATGTGAAGATTGGTGAGATGATTGCCAATTGGTTAATTTGGTTTAATTATCTCAATTTGCAGCTTTTACTTCTGTTCCTGCCCATGTCAAGAGTAATATTTATATATTTTAAAATAATTATTATTTTATTATTCTTTTACAGGATTGGTTTACAATAATGGTTCTAATCTTCGACAAAAACTGTTCACTTTGGTCAATGCGGTGGGCACTCATTTGCTGACCGAACGGGAGAACGACTCACGGTCAATCATCGCTTTGTTGAACATCCTTTCCTCACTGATCTTTAGTCGTGGGGTTGAACAGGTAAACACTAATTATAATATTCGTATTAATCCTTTATTTATCTATTTAAGAATAAAAATAATTAAAAATATTTTGACTTTTAGCGCTCTTCTCAAGCGCAAGTGAACGCCTTCAACATGACGAAGCAAATCTTCAACGATCCTTTGCGAGGCCAGAAAGAGGCAATCGAAGCGATTGTGGACGGCACTCTGATCACAATGCATATGGTATGCCAAAATTTCGATATTTTTAATTTATTCGTCATTACTGTTATCAATCCCTGTCCTCTTTTAGAAGCGGGCCCAGGCCAAAGCCTACGCGTCGATCACCGGCACTCATATCGCGGCGATCAAATTGCTTTTGCGCTTTTCCACTTCGTTGTTCGCCAATGTTCGGATTGCGGCACAAAAAGTGTTGGATCCGATCTTTGCCACATTTCGCTACAGTTATAAGGTCGTTTGGTCTTTTGATTGAATATTATTATTTAATCCTTTCTTTTTCTTTTCAGTCAATTGTTGACGAAATTCTTTCAATTTTGGGAAAGCCAAATTCACACGACCAATTAAAGGTGCAATTAAACAATTCAATCAGCAGAAAATAAGCCATTTTCAGGGTGCTCTTTACGTGCTGACCAATGGCAAAGAGCAGTCGCTTCTGCTAAGACAAGATTGGGCCGTTCTGTTGCAGTTTTGGCCTGCATGTAAAAGCATTTAAAACATTTTGAATTTTATGCTTTTTCAATTTGAGTGTGTTTGGTTGACAATTCCGAGAACAAACAGAGCATCATTCAACTCACGGATTTGGCCCGTGATCTCATTGTTTCCAACTTCTCATCTTTCCAAATTGAATATTTTGTTCGTTTTTTGCTGATTTTTCTGAATTTATTTGTATATTTTAGCTTCCCGACTCCGTTATGCCTTTGGCTGAACATTTGCTGTCCGATTACCCCGGCATTTGTCATAAACCGGCGTGGCCATTGCCCGACAAACAAAAATTGGCGGAATTTCGGGAAAGGGAAGCGGAGACATGCGGACGAAATCGCGAGTCAGTGATCAAATCACTAACAATAAGCTTGATTATTTGGGTTCAAAAAATTTACTTTCATTTGAATCGCAAACATTCAGAAATTTTCTTGCCTTGGCCGAGAAATTGCTGACAATCGCAAAAGACGAGAATTTGCACTGGCGCCAGGTCGACTTTGCCGAAACGCTTCTCTCATTGTTGCTTCGGAAGGACTGCGACTTGCCGGAGGGTAATAATTAGTGGTAATTACCAGTAGAAAGCGAAGGAGGAATTAAAAAACCCAATTTACGTACGGTTTTATCATGCACCCATTAAATGCCAATAATCTATTAATTAGACCAAAAAATTGGCCTGTATTTATTTTTAAATTGTTGGTAGAGCCTCCCAACTTATAGTTTTTCGTTCTGTTGAACGCTCATCATTCCTCTTATTACTGTTTCAGGTGTTGTGCTGCACTTCTTCAAGCTGCTCACTTCTGACATCATAAACACTCGCAAAATTGCGTCCGTTTGATCCATTCACATTGTCAAACAATTAATTTATTGTTGCTATTTAGCATTGGCTTCTGTAGTTCATGGTTGAAAATACACAGGCAAAAGGCGGTTAAGGAGGACGTCGTTATTCCGGTCGGTTGGTGGAAAAGTTGAAAAATGATATTTAAAATTGATTTTGTCTGTCTTTTATAGGATTGCCAACCGCAAAATGGGCCCGGAGCGCAATGGCCAATTACTTTCGGCATCCGTAGCGACAACAAATTCCTTCTTTACGACGCAGCAAATGCACCCTCCGATGCCAACAAATGGGACAGTGCCAAATTCCACTCGAATGTCCACCTGGGCTTTTACACTTGGCCACGCAAATTCCGCGTGTATGCGCCACCGAGTGAACAGAAATGGGTGAGTTTTCGTTAATCAGCCAATTTTTATGATTTTCTAAATTTATTAATCTTTTTCAGGCAAATCGCAACTCTTCTGAACTAACGCCAATTGTAAATTAATGTCAATTAAATTTATTTATGTGCACAAATTTTAAGGAGCAAGCGATTGTTGCGGTGTTCAAAGACAGCAAATTCATGGAAAGATTTTTGACCTTTTTCTCTCTGGAGGAAAAAGTGAGTGGACTTTTTCCAATTCAAAGTGTTTATCCCTTTTTCTTTTCTCTTTACAGAAAGGAAGCGAAAAAGTGAGTAATAATGGAGAAATTGGAATGTTTTATTATTTTGTAAATTGTCATTTTTTAATTAAATATTTTGAAATATTTTAATTGTCAATTTTATTTTTTTAATTTATTTTTTGTAGTTCGATCCTGTCAACATGTCATTGTTTTATGTGAGTTTATGATGAGTGATTAATTGCTCTAAAATTAAAAGCTTTTCCTTTTCTAGCGCATTTTCCGCAGCTTCAATGACATTCTCCTCCCGGAATTCCTCGAAATGCTCGACAAATTACTTGACATCGGACACGTAAATAGCAAAATTATTTATTTAGAAATATTTTTGATTTATTTAAAATTAATAAAGGAATCGCATCACCGTTTGGCTTCCGAATTGGTCACCGGAATGGTCAGCGGGTCGAAGCTGTGGCAGTACGCAAAAGTCAAGAAGGTGCAGGAGCGGCTGGAGCAACGGTTGACCGACACTTTTTTGGGCCTTACGGAAGAAGTCGAAAAGAATTGGGGCACGGCGTTGGCCACAATTGTATTCATCATCATTTTGTCAGTTTAATCATTAGTAATTATTCATCGTTTAGTTCGGTGCGTGTGAGCCGCGCGTCACTAATTGGCTTATCCAAATGCTTTTCGGACTCGCAAAGCGACCCACAGAAATAAGCACACAAATAAAAACGTAATTGAATGCTTTTCTCACAAATTCCACCCTCATTTTTAACATTTAATTTATGTTTAGGCGTTTGTATTTGCTACAATCGGGCCTTAACCAGGTGCGGTAAAAAAAGGACATTGTTTCATTTTAAATATGCCATTGTATTTTATATTCAGTATGAATGGCGAATTCCGAACGAATGGCGCCGATTGTTTGAAATTTGCATGGATAATGTCAACGGATTGGGCTGTTCCTATCAAAATGTCCGCTTGCGCATCGGAAGGTGAACAAAACGATCAATGAAATTTGGGATAAATGGTGGGCCCATAAAAATAGAAGGGGAAATCGGTGGCTCTTTTTTTGGCCATTTGCGGACAACGGAGTACCAAACTCATATTTTTTAATTTTAATTATACTAAATAATTAATCAACTACTCTTAAACAAATCATTGACCGCAAATTTCCGACTTTCAGCAGGCCGCAAATGTCATATAACAACAGTTTAATTTCCTTTGTTCAGCTGTCTTGCCACCATTTCATCGTCCGATTTCAAGAAAGCACTTGTCGAGGCGAATGGAGGAGACGCCAACGCCGAGGACGACAGCCAATTGAAACATGTCACCGTTGAGGAAGTGATCTCGCGCATAAATGCCATGGTAACGTTTGTTGATTGAATTTGGTGGCGAGAATACGGCGTGGGAAATTATTCAAATTTTATCATTATCCAATCAGTGATTCTTTTTCAACATTTTTGGGGGGATATAATTTGTTTCCTATAAATGATGCTTTTCGCTTTTCTAGCTTACTCCACTGTGGAGTGAAGCACTCCGTTCGTCCGTTGGTGTGTCCGCCGATGTTCCTCACACCGAATCGGCACTTTCCTTGGATGGCATTGTCGTCACTCCCGCCGATGAACACAAACGAGAAAAGCTGGCGCTAATTACACTGCTTAACTACCTCAGCAGTTTGAGCACGCATTGGGCACAGTTACTGCGCCCATTTGCAACGCCCATCTTCCAACTGATCCCATTGTTTTCGCACTATTCCAATGAAAATACGTAAGTTTTCCTTTTTGTGCCGTATGAAGGGTTGCACAGGGTGCTTCACCTCCCCCTCCGGGTGCACCCCAAAATCTCGCCGCCGAAATCAAACCTTAGAAACTTTTTTAAGAAAATTTCAAGAAGAAATATTATTAGTTAACCGAAAAAATTGGCCAAAAATTGTCCTATTCGCTAATGGCTAGAAGACAATTCTCCTGCGGGGACCCGCGCGTTTCGGCGCTGGCGTTTCGGCGCCAGCTCGTTTTTCCACTTAAGCTTTTTTCTTTGGCATCCAAACCCAACAATCTTGGTATCATTCGAAAGCTCTTATAATGCTCTATTAGCCTTACAAAAAGCGGATAGATTTTCAAGCCTGTAAAAAATTTTATTAAGAAAAAACTTCAAAAATTTCGGATTTTCGAAATTTTCATGTATAACTTTTTTAGTAATTGTCTAATCGCGAAGAAATCGCTTAGAAAAAGCTTCTAAACATGTTAAGCTTTCGAATGATATCAACTGTTGGATTTGGCTTACATAGAAAAAAATTATAGCCAAAAACATGCTGGCGCCGAAACGCCAGCGCCGAAACGCAGTGGACCCCTCCTGCGGGTACTTCCCTCCCCCCCCCCCCCCTCCCCTTTCGACAATTCTAAATCATGGATCGCCTCTATTTTTACGGTTAATGCTATCTCTATGTACACTTTTAATTTCTGGAATTTGTTTAAGTCAATTAATTAAACACTGTTTCAGTGATGAAGAATTGAGGGGGTGTTGTAATGCGCAATTGGTGCGTTACATGGGCCTTTCAACTGTGGCCTCGGCCGCGGACTTGGAAGAACTGTTCGCCACTTGCACAACATTGCGCGAGCGGGCGTCTTGGTGGAAGAGCAAAGTGTGGTAAGGAAATGATCTCTTTAAAATAACAATTAAGCCGAAAAATATGTATCATATTCACCAATTCATAATTGCTTAAAAAGGTTAGAAATGCAGACCGTTTTTAAGCATTTTTAAATTTGGTGACTATGATAAATCCATATTTACCATTAAGCCAGGTAATCATGGCCCCAAATTGGGGTCCTCCAAGAAATGGTTTTGTATCTTGGTGTTTATTTTTTGGCTGCTTTTCTTTAACCATTTTTTTCCAAGTTTACTTTTTTATATTTTAGCCTGTTGCGCTTTCTCCAAGTGTTCGCGTTCACCAATCAATTCTTCATCAGTGCCCATCCAAATGGCTTTTCGGCACTCGAGCAGCTGATCATGGACTTTTTGTGTGACCGCCGCTTTGATGTTCGCGTCGCGGCAGCAGAAACACTCGGAGGACTCATCCGAGCCGCCATCGTTGTAGTGGACCAACAATTCCTGGCCAAGGCACGAGACATGGCGAATTCGACTGACCCAATCACACGGCACTCGGGCGTTCTCGCACTTTCCGTATGTTTCACACTGAGGGGAACATTTTAATGCCAATTAAATTAATATTTTATTCTTTCAGGCCATCGTTCGTGCTTTCCCATACTCAGTGCCCGACTTTTTGCCCGACGTATTGATGGCATTGGCGAGGCATTCGAAAGGAACCGCACCCAATTTATGTGGGTTCCGATCAATGGATTTACTGAAATATTGGCAAGAGTCATGATTTTTCCAGGGAAAGGGATAAAATTTTAGGGAGATTTGATAAAAGCTAATCATCCTTATTTTTTATTTTATCATTTTAAGGACACTGTGAAGCGCGCCCTCAACGAATTCAAGCGGACGCATCAAGACGAATGGCACACGCATAAGCTTACATTCACTGAAGATCAGCTGCTGGTCCTTACAAATGTGATGATTTCGCCTTCATATTATGTTTAATCGGAATTTTGTTATTAAATTTTTTATGATAAATTGATTATTGAAGATTTTTAATGCCATAACGAATTTAGATGATTAATGGGAAAAAGGAGGATTATTTGGCAAATTATTTTCCCATTCTGGTTTCTCCCAAACTCGGAAAGTGTAATTAAATAATTGTTTAATGTTATATCATAAATATTTATATTTAAAATATTTTAGGATATTTATTTCCTTGTCTTTCTATGATAAAAAATTCATGCAATTGCTTTTCTTTTTTAGGTTCTTCTACAGTAACTTTCATTCTCAATAATATTTTTGTTTTTATTTGGCTTATTTCCCATTCTTCTACTAAATAATAAATGTGTCCGGATAAAAAGCCTGTTTATTAATTGCTTTCTAATGTCAAAAATGGCACTTTTCATTCACCTTCTGCAGCTGTGTTAATTCGAGATTTTCACCGTAACACTTTTGCCAATTAATTAATTAATTTCCATGTGCTCGTTTTAATGAATGCCATCGGCAGACAATTAAAATTTTGCTTCCAACTAATAAGGGTGATAAAGCATGGATTTTGAAACTTTGGTGTTGTTCTTCGGTGCTGCAGCCGAATTGTTGGTCAATTTGGTGGCCATTCCGTTGTCCGTGCTCAATCTGTGCGTTTTGGCACGCACTTCTGTCATCCATCCGAACATGAAATGCATTCTGATTTTCCAAAGCTTCATCCTTCTTACGGTAGCTCCGCTTTCTCAATCGCTTCATTTTCTCAATTGCTTCTTCCGTTCTCTGCTGCTTTTCAGCGCGGTTTCTGCCGTTTCGTCATTTGTCTGTTCAAATTCGTCCTTTTCGACCCAATCGGTGCCGAATACGGCGCCTTCTTTCCGCCCCTTACCAAGGTGTACTTCTTCGGCATTTACGCCCGCAATTTCGTGCTCCACGTGCTGATCATCGAGCGTGTGCTTGCCACTGTTTTGGTTCGTTCCTATGAACGGCAACGGGGCCATCTGTTCACTTTGGCGTGGTGCCCATTTGCGGTAACATCAAACTCTGTTAATGATGGTGTCGGTGTCATCTTTCTTTTGTTTTCCAATTAGCAATTTAATTGCATTTCCTTTTGCTCGCCAGATGGCATTTGCCTTTTATGTGTCCATCTCTTCGGCCACTCGCAGCAGTTTTAAGCTGTCTAAAAGTCTAATTATGACATCGGTCCAATTTGTGGTCGGAGCCGTGGAATTGGCCATCTTTTATCAGCTGTGCCGTTACAACTCATTAAGCTACCAAAAAATGCTGCACAGCCAACGCAGCACTCACAATCTTTCGTTGCGTTATCAGGTGATCATCATCCAATCCCAAAATATTGCTTAATTAATTAATCGTTTTCGTTTTTAGCTTTCCGAAAACATTCGCATTGGCAAACAGCTGATCCCTCCGTTGTCACTGAATTTGTGCAACATTGCCACTGCTACGGTCGTTTTGTTGTGGAGTTATTTCGAATTGCCTAAATTCCATTTGCTCTATGTTCTAATTGCATTTTTGGCTTCCATCATCGGACTTCTCATTGAGCTGTTCATTATAACGTAAAATCTAAAATTCACGGCTCGCTATTTTTACTGATGAATTTGCGGATTTTTAATCAACATTTTATTGAGCTTTTTTATTTTTCAAGTTTTATTCTTACCGTATTTATTGAATTAGAGCACCCGGGGGCTCTATTTTTCAAACCCCCTCAAAGGGGGGGGGGCTTTATTTTAGGGGCGGGGTCTACTTCAATAAATACGGTATTTTGGGTATTTAGATGCCATCCATATTTGAAGAGAGATTTATGCCAGATTTTAAATAAGTTTGGCAAAACGTTCGGACTGAACCTCATTCGAAACAATCGCCGAATTGGCGATGAAACGGCAGCAGCGAATGTGAACGTGTTGGACATGAATAGTGCTGCTGGGATTGCGCAGAGGGATCTGATCAGCGGAAGGACAATGATCGAACACTCAAAGCCCGAGGAACATTTTGCCATTTTGAAAAACGCATGGGAAGGGACCAACAGTCGGACGACAAACGGACGAGTGATGTGACAGATACTGCGATTGGACGATTCCGATACCGACAAAGATGACATTTCTAACTTATTGTTTTTGTCGATTTATTCCCCCATTTTTCCAACTTTGCTCTTTTCTTATGCTATAAATCCAAAGTTTACATTTTCAAAAAACAAAAAGAGCAATTAAATTAGAAAAGGCACCTTAAATATTTTTAATAATGCATCATCTTCTAATTGTAAGGATATTATATTTTTAGTAGGGCTGCTCGAAATTCGCGGTTTCATTCCTCAGAAATTTCGACTTTCGAGCGGCCCAATACTTACATAAATTTAAGGTTTAACAGTTCAGCATTTATCGCCTGTGATAAATACAGTAGTACATACATGTGTACTTTTCAACAATTAACTACGGTAAGTCGTCACTTTCGTTCATTCTTCGCCGGTTCAACCAACAAATTCGGCCAATTGTTCGCCGGTCAACAATTTCGACTTCAATTCGATGTTTAATTTGCTAATCTCTTTGCCAATGTCACTTTGTTCAAGAATGGCAAAATAAGCTCTGATATCCTTTAAATTTCGCGCTTCGATTGGATTATACTTCAAATAATGCTTTTTTATAATTTGGTCGAATCGGTCCAATAAATTGTCAATTCTAGCGAAATTTGCTGCCAATTTTACACCAATTAGCCACATTTTGCATGATTGTGGTCTAAACGATCAGTCTCGGGTTTTTGGTTCTCGAGACAAGGAAAATTCAACTCTCAAATAAGTACCTGAAATTCGTCTGAACAAATTTTACCGAAAGTTCACAATTTTCTCGGTAAACACCGGGGAACAGACGACTTTCCAAAACAATGTTTTCTTCACCGCTTACATCGATGGTATAAACAATTTGTAAACGAATTCGGCCATCGACAAATTGGCAAAAATTGGCATCGCTTTTCTCTTTTTGGGCCAAACAATTAATCACAATAAAATGGTCGTACTTAAACAGTTAATGGATTATTATAATTAGGGCTGGGAATTATATGCACATGCATATTTTTTTCCTGGACTGTGGGAGGCCTGAAACGCACGAAAAACATGTTTTTAGCTTGATTTGAAGCTTCTAGGACGTATTTCCATATGCATATTTTGCATATTTGTGCATATTTCGCGATTTATGTGCATATTTGCATATTTGTGCATATTTTGGAATTTCATGCATATTTTATGTGCATATTTGAGAATTTTTTCAACAAATCCTCTATTAAAACGGCCCCCTCTATTAAAGCGATCATTTGGGCCTCTGATGACCGAAAATTTTTCAAAAATATCATTTTTTGAGGCTTTTTCTAATAAAATGTAACTTTTTAAAAAATTGGAATTTATGCCAAAAAATAGGCAAAAAATAGAAAATTCTCCATTTTTTTTCTCAACTTTCTTCAAAATAAATAAATTTTACTTTTATTTGTATTTTTGGTTCTAAAATGATTATTAATACTATTTTTTTTTTAGCTATTTTCGGGTTTTTTATGCCAAAATTTAACAAAATTGAAGAAATTTGTAAAATTTGCCCTCAATTTGGAAAAATTTATGTGCATATTTTTCACTTTTTATGTGCATATTTTGCAATTTTTGGTGCATATTTTATGCGCATATTTTGCAATTTTTGGTGCATATTTTATGCGCATATTTTGCGATTTTATGTGCATATAATTCCCAGCCCTAATTATAATAATATTTTTATTTTTTACTTTTTCTTCAAATGGCACCGAATGATTAAGCAAATCGGCCCAATCGAACGGCGGCGCCCTTTTCATCGCCTTTTTATGTGCTAAAGTAAATAACAATTAAATAAATAAAAAATAAAACAAAATTATAGAATTAAAAAGAATTATTATATAATTACAAAGAATTTAATTTTTATAATTCAAATAAAAAAAAATCAAAATTTCTTCCATTTTAAATACCCAAAATACTCATAAAAAAACCCTGCCATTTGACTTGCCCTCATTCAGTTCCTGCTGAATTATTTTTACGGTGGAATGTGTGACCATTTTTGACGCATTTTGGACGGGAAAAAAGGGCGTAAAAATGGGCATTTTCTGTTCCAAAGGATTTCGAATGAAAAAGGGGTCCAAATTGGCTTGGTAATCGCTTTGTGTTAATTGTACTGGCACATTAAATGGCCTAAAATTGAAAAAAATATATAATTTGTCTATTTTTTCAATTTTTACCTTGAAACATAAAATAAGAAAAATTTTTCCACCAAAAATGGCACTGTCGAATTTGGGAAGAGTAATACGATTTTGGATGCCATTACGGTGAGCATAATGCCATTGAAATATCCAAATTTGTTGGAGTAAATGTAATTGTCTAAATTTGTTTTACTTTTTCCCTAATATTTTAATTTTCTCACTTTTCGCCCACAATTTCAATGTCAGAAGCAAAAGGCGGAAATTCTTTTCGTTTTTGTTCGGCTCTTTCTTTTTTTGATTTTGCGCATTTTGGTCCAAAATTTGCTCCCAATTTCCGTTGTGCGTTACGCCAAATAAATTGCCAATGTACAAAATGGAACGGTACCCTAATTAATAATTAAATAATGAGCAAAATCATAAATAAAATTTGAAATTTAAATTTTACCAGACAAAGTCCGAAGTATTTTTTTATGTTCAAAGTTTGTAACATCGAATTTCTTAACAAAATTTGACAAATTTTCGTCGCTTATTTTCAGTGGTAAATTTTTTCGGTATGGAACAGAAACAAAAGGCACGTCAAAATCAATGCCATCGAATTTGAATTTGATAATTAGAACTGTGCCGTAAGTTATTTTGACCAGTTCTGTCACATTTTGGCACTTAATTGGGTGAATTACGGGAACAATTTGAATTTAATTCATTATTTATTTTTGGTTTTTTTAATAATTAAACTTTATTTAACTTTTTATTTTATTTCCTAAATATTTTTTAATTATAAAATTATTCACTTCACACAGCCGACAATAAAATGACGTCGCTTTTTCCATTTCCATTTGGCATTTGCTTTCCCTACAAAATGTTTTCTCCGTGCCGAAAAAGTCAGCTTTTCGAATGGCTTTTGCCGGAACCACACAGGTCAAATCGATGTCCGATTCGGCAGAATGAGTGCCGAGAAGAAAGGAGCCGGAAATGAGCAGGCGCGCACGATTGGCAGACTGAATTAAAACAATTAAAAAGACAAATAAATTGACAACGATGGACCGTTTAATTTAATTCGTGTTAATGACACAATTAGCATTATCAAATGATATCAAAAACTGTCCAACGCTTAATAAATTAATTCCCTGCCCCAAAAACACTCAAATAAAAATTGGCAATTTATTTTTGCTATTTTTGGCCAAATGCGTTATTTTTTTCTCACCCATTCCTCAACCATTGAATGGATTTTGATCAGTGCATTTTTTATTTGCTCCTCATTTTCTTCTTGGTAATTTGCGTTTTCAAAATTGTGTAAATATTTTTCCAACTTAAATTAATTAATTAATTATTTTTATTTTACTTTAATTAAAACTTTTCTTGTCGCTGTTAATTCTTTCATTTTATAGGCCTCCGTTGTTATTTGTTGTGACAATTTTGCGAACATTGGCATAATTTGTCTGTTGTGCCAATCTTTTGTGACCAAATTTTGTGCGTATAATTCGCTGTCTAAATTTATTTTCAAATTAAATAATAATTAATTATTTTTAATACCAATTTTTATTTGTTGCTCCATTTTTGCCCACTCCCTTTTTAAGTGCTCAAAATGAATTGGGTCGAATTTTGTGCCGACAATTTTAAACAGTTTTTTCGCCTTCTGTTCGTTTCCCAATTCGTCCCATTTCGTCCGATATTTCTCATCTTCGATAATTAAAAATGCGTATTTTCTGACGACAATTTGCTGCATTAATTGCAATTTTTCAATTTCGAAAGTGTCACTTTTGGACATTCCGTCAAAAAAGTTGAATCCCTCCAAATGAGCCAAAAGGTTCAACAAAGTGTAGAAAAGTTTGTTGAGAAATGCCCACAGATTTTCAATGCTGTCAATGTTTAGGGTGAATGCCACTTCTTTGATCACTGTCCACAATTGGACCGAATTTTTGGCTTTTTGTCCATCGAAAAAATATTTTTGGGGGTTCAATCGAAGCAATTGTTGCATCGTTTTAATCCGCTGCTCAATTTCATGCACAAGTGTTCCTATCAAAAGCACCATTTGTTTTTCTGTTGAACTTTTTTCGCCGGTTCCTTTGAACTTTTCGTACAGAAAAGTGTCTTCACAGAATGCTAATGAATGATTGATTAATGATTAAATATTATAATTGGCATAATTAACAAAAAATTGGGTTTGCTCCGCTTAAATTTTAATTAGCCCATTTTCACCTTTTAATGGAACGATCGCCTCGTAAACTGTGCGACTGTCCAATTCCTTTGCCTTTAATTCTGCCAAAAAACGTCGCAATCTTTCCATGGCTTTTTGTCGCCGCTTTTCCTTTGAGTCAATCGCTTTTTCTGACCTTTCTTTGTTTGGGCTCGCTGCTGCTGAATTTTCCTCACTTTCGCCTTCACTTTCTCCAAAAACTGATCAAAATTTGCAATTTATCATTAAATCAAAAAACATTTTATTATTTTTTTCTATTTAAATTTATTTAATTATTTTGCTTTTTTGACTGACTTTTGTCCTCTGTCGATGTTTTGTCCGCTTCGTTTGCGTTCTTCGGACTTTCCGTCGTTTCGCCTTCCGTAATTTCCTCCTCCTCCTCCGCTTCAATTTGTAAATTGTTTTTTTCTATTTTTGAATTTTGTTTTAAATTTTTATCCATTTGAATTTCCGATGAAAATTCCATTTTATTGTAATAAATGCCAGCGGCGCGGAAGAATTTTTCCAATTTTTCGGAGTCCAAAAATTGCAAAAAATTTCTTCGTTTTTCCACGTCCCCATTCAGTGCTAAATTTAGAGGAAAATTAATTTTAATTGAATTTAATAAATTTTTTTGCAAATTAAAAATACTTCTGATTAATTGGCCAAATGATGGGGCTTCTTTTTCACTTTTTGTTAATAAATTTTCCAATTTTGAAAAGTGCATTTTCTGAATTTCTTTAAGTGTCGGCACATTTTCCATCTGTGGCTGATCAGTCGTTTTTTCTTCCTCTTCAATCAATTTTTGAATTTTCTCAACAATTTTACTGAGTTTTTTAACTCCATTTTTATCGAATAATAATTTTCCAATTTCTGAAATAAATAAAACAAATGTTTTATATGTTTAATGATTAGTGATTAGCATAAATTATCATTTATTTCTTTCCAATTAATTAATTAACTCATTCATTCATTAATTACGCGGTAATAAATTTCTGATTTTTATGCCCAAAAAATTGGCTTTTTCCTTTTGCAAATTGCTCCCTTCGTACGAAATGCGCACAAATAAGCATAATTTGCTCATTAATTCTTGCATTGGTTTACTCAATTTGTCAACTTCTTCTCCCATTAAATTCATTGCCACAAATAAATCGGCCGCAATTTTTTCGTTTTGTTTTTCAATTGGCGAAAAGGCGGTCAAAACGCCAAGGTAATGGTTGAGCAGCCAATTTTCATTTGAAAAGACTAATTATTGTAAATGATAGGGAGATATTATTATTTATTTATTTTTGCAAAAGTAGTGGATACTTTTGAGGCTTAATTTAAATTTTAATTGGAATTTTATGGATATATTTTAATCATATTTCATTTTTGGAGAATTTTTTGAAATTAGACGAAAATTTCTGAAAAAGAATCACAACTTCTTTTTTATTGCGACGAGCAAATAAAATTTTTTGGATTTCTCCTCCTAAAAAACAAATATTATTTAAAGGAAAAATGAATTTATTTTAGTTTTCATTGAAAAATCATATTGTTTTTTTTTTGCATATTTTACAGTTTTTATCTGCGCGTATTAATGATTTTTGTCCATGTAAATTAGTCACTATTAATATTTTTAAATTAATTTTTCATTTTAATTAATTGTGATTAATTAGTTATAAATAAATATTCGTTTTACATTTTTTATTCAGCAGTTTTAGTTGCATTTTTGGCCTTTCCCACAGTTTAATTATGCCGTTTAGGTACAGTAATTGCTCAAGTTTCGCTACCGTACCGCGCTGTTCGCGTACGATAATTAAAAATTCGGCGTTTTCTTCAGTCCCATCATTTAAAAGCGTGTCGATTAATTCAAAATGTTTATTTTTCAGCATTTTGCGTTGCTCTCTCACAGTTTTTGCCATTTCCGCACCATAACATTGCCAATTCGCTGGCCATTTCTCTTTAGCGTTAAACGTTAGGTCCGTCAAATATTTCAAATAGTCAATCAGCGGACAAACGAAACGCCAAGTTTCGTTTTTGCCATTTTTGAAATGGGCGATGATTCGGAGGATGGCAATTGTTTCAGCTTTCGCTTTGGCACAGTCGCACATTATTTGCGAATTTTCCAACGCGTCGTTGGCCAAAATTTGTTCTCGATATTTTATGGACTGAATTAACAATTTCAATGACAGAATATTTTCCGCGGAAATCGCTTCTGCCGAATTGCCATTTTGAAGAATTTTTTTGTACAGCGAAAAGATTTCGTTGTGCTCAAAATTTGCTAAAGAAAAAAATTCATTCATTTTAAATTGCCAATTAACAAACCGAAGTGACTAAATGCGGGAAAATCTAACGCATTTCCATTGACAAATTGAAGAAATTGGGGAAATTGTTGGAATAAAAAGCGCAAAACGAACGAATGAATTCGCTCGAATTTCGGGGAAATGAGTAGCGACCGGCGCATAATATCTTTTGCTGTTGTTTCATCGTTTTCACAATTCGGCTTCGCCCATTTTTGAAACGAATTTTGAGAGGAATTGGCCAAATGATCGCGCTTAAAACAAAATAATTATTCATCGAAATTCATTTTTTTTAATTTATTTCACTTTTTCCAATTCCCACAAATTGTCCCCCATTTCGCTGCTTGTCAATTGCTTCGTTTCGTTTTCATTTGCCAACGCTTCGTTCTGCGCAGCCCATAAAGTAAAGCTTTCCAAATAGCACACTTTGGCCAATTTTCGGTCTTTTCCGCTCAATTTTGACAGAATTTGCTTCAATTTGGCATTTTCGACCTCAACTTCAATTGCCATTCGCTTTAATTTCGCATTTTCCTTCGCTTTTAATGGGCGGAGTTTCGCCAAAAGATTTTCCCGTAAAATTTCGAAGTAAAAACAGAAAACAGAAAGTGTCAAATTGTCTTTGGTTTCGCCATTGTCCTCATCCCCCAGTATTAGCTTTTCATATAATTGCATTATGTTGAATGATTCGGCATTTTCTAAATTCGTTTTTCAATTTTTAAATTGTCAATTGTTGGCATTTTGTAAAACTCACCGTAACCCGTCAAGTTTTTTGTCTCTTTTTTCGCCATGCTTCCAATAATTAGTTGTTCAAACATTTGCGAATCTTTTGAAATCATTCTCTCCAACCGTTCTCTGTCAATGTAAATTGCTAAAAATTGGCAAAATTAAATTTTCCGCTAATTTTACTGCTTTTCGCCCCAATTTGTTCAAATTACTTTTCAGTTTTGCCCGAAATTCGTCATTTTGAACAAGAAGCTCCTTCAGAGTTTCGTTGTGAGTCGAAGCCAAAAATGGGATTACGGCGTGCCACCAATCATCTGGTTGTCCAATTCCGCCTAATTTGCACTTAATTGCTCCCAATGTGAACAGATGTTGCATTGAATTATTAATGGCATGGACACTGTTCAAGTCGGGCACAGAATCTATCACATTTTCGGTTATTGTAAATGCTTCGTCCACAATTTCTTGTTGGTCACTTTTTGGCAAAATTTTTGCTTTATGAATGGTAAACCTAAGAAAAATTTGTTTATTTTTTACACTTTCAAATTTAAAGAAATCAAAAAATAAAATTAAGCGCAAAATGGTGGCACACAACGATCAATGTTCTCGTTTCCTTTGAGTAAATACGAAAAAAAAAAAAATTTGTTTTGGAATCATTAAAAAGTCTTCCGGACTAAAACCCGCGAAGTTTTCTTTTCGAGACTCTCGAGCCTAATCTTAAACAGAATCAAACCCTTAAACACATGCCATTTATAATAGACAAGCATGTTAAGCAACAGTTCGGCCTTCAGCCAGACAATCTCTTCATTTTGGTAATCCAAAAAGCGAATGTAATTTCGCACTTCTATTTTTGTGATTTGGCCAATTGACAATTCTAAAACATTGTCCAAAATGCCCGATTGGTTAATTAATGCTTTAATATTACCGTTTCGGCACATCCTTTGAAGTTCCGCGTATTTGTGAAATATATTTAAGGCCAATTCATGTCCAGTGTTTCTGTCCTTGTCCATGTAAAATCTGTTCAGTCTGTACACAGCCGCCTTCTCTTCGGCCACTGAATTTTTCAGAAATTCGGAAAATGCATTTTCCGATCGGTTCAGTCCGATCATTCTGAGCGTGTGCTGCTCCAACAGCTCATCTCGCATTGTGCCCAGGTTTTGGGCCAACAAATGAACAATTCCAATTTTGTCGGATCGTTTTTTCTGAGTTCTTTTTTTGTTGTACAGTTGAGCCAACGCATGCCAAAATGAATACACTTCCATCGCCGAGTTTTTTGAAATGTTTTGCAAAATTTTCACAAATTTACGGTCCCATAATTCTTCAAAATCTTTCAAAAAAATTTCTTTTTGCCTTTTTTGGGGGTCGAATTTTTTAACAGTTAAAACTTTGGCAAATATTTCAAAAATGCGAGCAAAAAATATGCGAATTGCGAGCCGAAACTCAGCAGTTTCCGACTGTTTTTTGTCATAAAAAAGCATTTCGACATAATTTTGTGACAATTTTTGATCATTAATTACATCTAAATATATTATTAATGGACATATTAATTAAATTGCCTTTTTATTTTTAATTATTTATTTCGTTTGATAATTAATTTTCGCTTAAGCTTTTATTACCAATTGACATTATTAGGGGATGTTGGAATTCAAGCTCTTCTACCAAATTTTCTCCAATTAATTTTGCAATTTCATTTTTAATTGAAAGAATTTTTTCGTTATTTTTCATCAAATTTTCAGAGCGCAATGTTCGCATTTTATAAGCAAATTCTGTTTCAACATTAACTTTGCTCTCATCAAAATATTCAGACATTTTCCTAAATTATTTTTTTTATTATTTTAATTATAATATATATTTTAAATTACCATTTATAAGCTGTGCCTTTTGTATTATTTCTCCCAATTTTTATTTCGCCTTTTTCTTCCTTTGAATTGGTCAATAATAAAAATGAAATTGCGCTGTAATGCAATATTTTTCGGTCCTCAACGAATTTTTCGATATGCTTTTTTGATGTTTTGTCCATTTTGTCACCTTTTTCCAATTCATTTTTTGGTGTTTTGTCCATTTTCTCACCATTTTCCAATTGTTTTCCCATTTTGGCACAATCAATCGCAGCATAATTTGTGTCTTTGCTTTCTCTTCGAAATTGTTTGTTGTCTATCAAAATGCATTTATTAATTTACCGTATTTCCTAAAATACAGCCCCCCCATTAATTATAGCCTCCCCCTAAATAAAGGCCCCTTTTGAGGTGGGTTGAAAATAACTCCCCCCCCCCCCTAAATTAGAGCCTCCCCCTAAAATAAAGCCCCCCTTTTGAGTGGGGTTGAAAAATAGAGCATAGAGCCCCCTGGGGCTCTATTTTAGGAAATACGGTAAATATAAAAAAACATATTTTGTTGTTAAGAAAGGGGCGGATGTGCCTCGAGGTCGGAACTTTATTTCAATGTTTTCCAAAAGAAAAAATCAAATAATTTAATTTAATTAATTTTAAGTTGAAAAGAAAGAAACCCCAAATTGTTTGTAAAAAGTAAAAAAAGAATAAAAATCCATCAATTAAAAATAATCAATTTTTGTCATAAATTAAATTGGAATTTCATTTACTTTAAATTTTAAAGTTTTTCTCTCTTATTTTTTGTTTTCAAACATAATTTTTCTGCCACATGTTTTTTCAAAATTTTCTAGTGGTTGGAGGAAGCCGGCGATGCCTATAAGCATTTGTTAACAGAATATGTCCAAAAAAATAACCCTTTTTGTGGATTTATGGACCAAATTTTAAAAAATTTGGCAGATTTTGGAGAGATTTGAGAAATTTAGGCTAAATTTGTTAAACAATTTTGCGCCTAAAAAGAACAATAAAATTATTTTTCATTAAAACTTATTTTTCTCTCAGACCCCTTTCTCCCCCCCCCCCCCCCCCCATTCTTACTAGAGACCGGACAACTGGGGTCGGAGGGATCACGAGTCGGGATCCCGACTGAATCCCGGTCCCGATCAATCCCCAATATTTTGGAAAAACGATCGGGGCGGATCCCGAGTCGGGATCCCGATCGAATCCCGATCCCGATCAATCCCGAAGATTTTTTTCGGGATCCCGCGGGATTATCGGGATTTGCTAAAACTCAATTTTTTTTTTTTACGTTTTGTGCCATATTTTGTTCAAATGCTTATCTAATATTTATAATTATCAATTCGATCGAGAAAAAAGGGATTAGAATTATATCAGTTTTTATAGAAATTTTTCAAAATTCGAATATCATGCCAAAAAAATCAGTTTTTAGGTCAAAAATTAGAACATTTAACAACATAGCTTTAAATAGTTTTTTTTACAATTTAATCAATAATATTAATTTTTGTATTTTCGCCTCCTATGATCATTTTTAACAATTTGAGGAAAATTAGCAAATCCTAAAGTGCATCGGAATCAAAAAATTCGATTTTTAAGAATTTTTTTTGCTGTGAATTTTTTCAAAAACTTTACGGGAACAAGGAGGGGGAGGCCGGCGGTGCCGATAGGCGCGGCCGGGAAAATTTTCAAAATTTGGAATGTAATTTATTAACAGAATTTGTCCAAAAACTGTCCATATTTTGTGATTTTGAACTAAATTGGATTTTTGTTTTTTAAGAAAAATTAGCAAATGACAATATTTTTTTAACTTAAAACTCAAGATCTAAATTAAAAATGGGGATTTTCGAAAAATTATCGTGACTCCAATCCCGCGGGATTGGTAATGGTCGGGAGGGATCCCGGTTCGGGATCCCGATCAATCCCGATGAATTTAAAAAATCGCTCGGGACGAATCCCGATGTCGGGATCCTGAATTTAATCCCGCGGGATCCCGAAGAAATCCCGCGGGTCCCGAAGAAATCCCGCGGGATCCCGATCCCGTCCGGTCTCTAATTCTTACCAATGCATAAAATCTCCTGTCTCGTCCAAAATACGAGACAGGAGAACGAGAGTCCCAAAAAGCATGAGTGAGTTCGATTCCCACCCGAGGCCCCTAACATTTTGCCCATTTCTTATTTTATTAATTCGAAAAAAAACATATTTTAATGATTTAAAATTAAATTATATTTAAAACATGCCAAAAACACTGCGAATATTAAGGAAAAATTTCCAATATTCACAGCTTTTCACGATTTGCGTTGAATTTTGATACAAATTCTCAATGTTCAAAAATTGTTCCAATGTTTTTTCCGACAATTTTTTGTGTTCCGCATCCAAATTTTCTTTTGTTTTTACCGCTTTTAATAATTCATTCATTTCATTAAAATAAATAATCTCTTCAATTTTTGTTAGCGAAATTTCTTCAAAATTTTTGTCACATTTTTTTTCAGTTTCAAATGATAGCCCAAATAAATTTGTGTAAAAACAGTCAATTTGATCAATGCCAAATGCTTAAAAAGTTTTAATATTTTAAAATTAAAAATTTCAATTACTTTTTTTAGCGCCTTTTACAGAACAGACGGATAAAAAAATTGTCAAAAATAATAAAGAAAATGAATTCTCCAAAAGAACCATCATAAATTGAGTTTCCTAAACATTTAAAAATATATTTTATTATTATTAATATTACTTATGATATAATAATAATGATAATAATATTATAATAAAAATGTAAATATTGCATGAAAAGTATCGATGGAATGAAATCAATTGAGAAAAATGCATGGTTTTTGAAGCTTTGCTGAGAGAGAATACAATTTGCATTTTGTGAAATACGTCATATTTTGGCCCTTTGCATAAATCTGCAAAAATATTCATAAATTTTATTTTTTAATTTATTCAAAAAGGCGACACTATGAAATAAATTTAAAAAATTGAAAAACTAAAAAATGTTTTCTTTAAACGAAAGAGCAATTAGGCAGCTGATTTGTTTTGAGTCACTTTTTATACTTAAAAAAACAAGAACAAATGCGCACAATAATTTCAAAATGTTTTCGATGAAATTTAAAAATTCCACCGATTTTGTCCCATTTCGGTTATCGTTGGACAGTATAAATAAGCGGATACCCGAGTTTGGGGATTTTTATTTGTTAGTTAAATAGTTGCTTGCAATTAGCATTTTAGCAAATTTTAAACTTTCCATTTATTAAAATCACTGTGGTGCCAAAAGCCAACGAAGCATAACAAACAAAACACAAAGCAATTGCTGAATAAATTGCAGAGAAAAAGAATATGTGAATATTTATGTATGTTTTGACTCTTTGAACATTTAAATATTACTTAGAAATTCATTAACAGTTTTTATAAGGTGAATAGATGCCAAAACAAAAACGCCTAAATCAGAGATGGCATAAAAGAGCCCACGGGGGCTCTATTAGAGGAATCCAGTGTTTCTTTATCCTTATCAAAAATAATGACCAGAAGTAGTATATGACACATTAATCCGGTGTAAAATCCCCCCCCCCCCTCCACACTTCCCCATCCTTTCTTTCTCTTTTCTATTATTCCGCCCCAAATTCCATCCCCAAATTCTCCCTCAAGTTTGGCCCCCTCCCCTCCGCCTTTTCCCCCACCCTTTCTTTCTTCTTTTCAAATTCCGTCCCAAATTCCGCCCCAAATTTGACACCTAATCCCTCCCCCCTCCCTTTCATCCTCCCCTACCACCATTCGCCACCCGCCTATTTTGATCAGATAAGATTATTCACATTTTCGTTTGTTGCGAAATTTTTGTGCGCGGCGTATCATTTTGCACAAAAAATGGTGCCATCCGCGCTCCAAGGTCAAAATAGTTTTTATGTTCACGACCTGTCAATCAAAGTTCTCGGTCGAGAAAACTTAAAACGCTGCGGAGATGCAAAAAGTAGTATAGAGCGTCAAAAGCGAGCGGGTTCCGAGCGGGTGTTTACCGCACAAACCCAAACCTACGGGAGGGGTGTTTTCTTTTGAAGGTGCCGCCCGCTCACAAACCCGTGCCTATTGGACTACCTCTGAAGATGCCGCCAAGAACCAAACCCTATGGGAGGGGCGCAGCCCTTTGAAGTTGCCGCCCCATCAAAACCCAGGAGGGGAGGGGGGTGTGTTCCAAACCAAACCTATTGTACTCCCTATGAAGTCGCCGCACAGAATCGAAACCTATTGGGCCACTTTGAAGTTGCCGCCCGATCACAATCCCGAGCCTATGGGATTCTTTGAAGTCTGCCGCCTTGTGGATTTCCCCAAATCCGTGCGGGTGTTTTTTTGACCCGCGCCGCGCAGCGCCGCGGAAGGTCATCAATCATCCACCTGCCACCAGAGTGACAGGTATTGAAATTTGAATTCGTTAAAAAGGTGCTTTTTAAAGTACCCAAAACCGTGCGGTTCGCGCAAAAAAATTGATAATTACACCGCCCCACCCTCCCCACAGGTGCCTCGCGCGCCCGCGCCACGCAATCAATAATTACCAAATTAATCGATATTAGTAAAAATGAATTTAGAATCATAAATTCGGGGACCATTTCAATAAACGAAACATTTTTATCGTCTCCCTAACTTCTTTTGTGCCATTTTCAAATAGGGGAGTATATAATGATACATTTCGTCAATTTCTGAATTGCTTTTAGTTCCAGTAATTACGACTTTACCGGTCCAGAAAATTAACGCAGTCATGCTTTTACCCCTCTTGAAATTTAACCCGCAAAATATTTCGGGTTCATAAAAGGCACGACGATTTTTTCGAAATTCGTTCAGTTCAATTTCATGACCGAATTTAAAAGTCGAAACAATATTTTCAACCGTGTGTCCGGCGTAAGAAGCCTTCGGACACCCAGAGCCCTTAATTATTTCTATAAAAATTTTTATAGCATTTTCACACTCTATCAGACTTTTCGTCCCCAGACATATCATTTTCCCGGATTCCCATAATAATGCCGTGGCTTTGATAGGAGTTGTACGTTTGATAACCGCGGCATTGAATTTTCTAGGGTTATACTTAAATTCGCATTCGGTGATCGTCAGAGAGTTTAGTTTAATTCCGGTACCGAGATTAGCAAGAGCAATTATATGTACGATTATCGGTTTTTGCATTTTTGATACAATGTACCAATCAAATGGTCCTTTCATCCCTTTATATACCCCTTCTATAAATAGCAACCCAAAATAAAATTAAATTGAAAAATGAACTGCCCACATAAAATTAAATGTTGTCATTACTGTCCTTGTCATTACGAGATTTGTAAGAGATGTAAAATGCACAGTCTTTTGCATTTCGGTACATCATTTTTTGATAATTTCTGGCTATGCCCCAAATGCGCGAAACATGTTCCCTATGAAAATATAAATAGATCAAATAAATAAGAGGCATTAAAAATGTTTCGCGGGCCGTTCACACTAATTCTCTCGGGGGCCACCGGGAGTGGTAAGACCCGTTGGCTTTTACGGTTTTTAAAACATCATAAGAATCTAATTGAACCATCACCTGTAAAAATTCTTTATTGTTATGGTGAGATGAATGACTGTATTTTAGGATTAATCGGGGAGGGCGTTGAGACTTTTAACGGGATTCCGGACATGAATAAGATTAAAGAACAGGAAAAACCCCTTTTGCTAGTACTTGACGATTTAATGCTTAACATGCAGAATACTTTCCTCGATATACTCTTTACCAGGGGCTCCCATAACTGGAACGTAAGCGTAATTTTTGTAACCCAGAGTCTCTATGGCCGGGACATTAAAACGGCAAGAGCGAACGCCCATTATCTGGTATTAATGCGCAACCCTTCTGGACAATTGCGAGTGAGAACACTGGAGTCACAACTATTCCCTAAAAGATTGAATTATTTCATGGATGCATATCATGATGCTACCAACAATCAATTCAGTTATCTCATGATTAACATGCATCCAAATTCTGATGAGGAATTCAGATTATGTAGCAAAATTTTTCCCGATGAGACCCTGGAAATTTATTTACCAATTGAATAGTATATAAGAATAATAATTTAAATTAAATTAAAAATGTATAAATTTAGCTCCGAAGTGAAGGAGAATACAGTGTTCCTAAAGAAGCTTGCCTCCACCAGATCAGAACAAAAGAAGAACGAATTAATCGAAAACGCTACAGCTGACCAAATTTTGGCAATCGTTGAAATCTGTGCAAATATATTGAGTTTTAATTTTAAACTCACGAACAAACAAAAAAGAAGGTTGGCACTATTCGCCGATTTCTATCGAGAAATTGCCAAATCACGTTCAGAGAAAACAGCAAGAAAAAGAATACAGCAGGGTAGTGGTGTAGCCCTGGGAGCTATTTTGATCCCGGTGCTTAGTGTTTTAGCCCAACATTTATTAGAAAAAATAACATCATGAAATTTGCAAAGAAAATGTTATTGATTCCCGAGGCAGAATATTTGGCCCTGCGGAGTGCGATGAATTGCGGTGATTATCTCCAAAATGAAAAAGCAAGTTTAGACGCAAGGATTTCTCAGAATTTACAAGACCCCGGCATAAGCGAGGACCTCAAGGCGAAGAGGCACGATTGGCTCTATAAAGAAAGACGTACGGTAAAGGGGATGCTTGAAAATAGACCACAGAAGGTGGTGATTGAGAATCAAGGACCCGGTCCAAACGTTGCACCATATCTTGGCCTCAACACTCAATCCAAAGCACAGAAGACTGATGAACCACGGAAAATAATTATTCCTAGGAAAAGACTTAAAGAGCAAACTCCTTATTCCGAATCCGATAATGATACACTTGTGGAGTTAACTCCGGAGCCCCAAATAACACCCACACTCAAAACATCCGTTCCGATCAAAACGTCTATTATACACCCGTCCCTTTTAAATGACCTTTTTAGGTACGTAAAGGACAACAAAGATTTATTTAAGATTACCGCGGCTGGAAAGGTACAGTCGAACATGAATTTACCGATCGAAAACAGTAATTACAGAGATGTTTTAGTGTATCTCGCGGGGAAGAAAGATGAAACGCCCCGCGGTGAAAAATTTCTTAAAGATCGGTTACTGAAGGATCCAACAGTAAAAGATATAGTTGATAAATCAAGGGTTATGTGGGGACGTGGAAGGAAAAAGGCAACCAAATCTATAAAAACACCCGGCATAGCACGAGAGAAGAAACCCTTCAAACCACTAATATGGGCAAGACTGTAGAGAAAATTTTATCAAAAATTTATTTTAATTTAAAATCTCCGGCAAGTTTTGGTGGAATTCAAAAAATTTTAAATGAGGCCAAAAAGATTGACCTGGAAATCACGAGTGAAGATGTAAATAAATTCCTAGAAAAGCAGAGAACATACACGATTCACAAACCCATAAGGAAAAGATTCCCGAGACTAAAGACAATACCGAGCGGCTTCCACACCGATTGGCAGTGCGATTTGTGCATATTTGACCAGTTGAAAAAGCATAACGACGGTTACAAGTATCTGTTGGTATGCATCGACGTGCTGAGTCGAATGATCTTCAGTGCACCCGCAAAGTCAAAGAAGAGTGAGGACATGATCGAGGCTTTTGATCGGGTGTTCGAAAAGTCGAAAATTATCCCGATGAAAATATATAGTGACAGCGGACTGGAGTTTCAGGCTGGAAAAATGAAAAAATATTTTGAGGAAAAATTCATCATCAAAAATGTAATGTATAGCCCCGATCTGCATGCTGGAGTCGTTGAAAGGGCAAACCGAACAATAAAGGAGCGCTTGTACAGATATTTTACAAAGATGGACACTCTACGATGGGTCGATGTAATAGACAAGATAATAATAAACATTAACAACAGTGTGAATAGGACATTAGGGGCCAAGCCAATATCCGTTACCTTTGAAAATGCTCGGGCGCTCTGGGAAAAATTATATAAGGAGAAGGAATTTAAAATTTCGAAAATAAAAGATTTAAAGTTAGTGATATAGTTCGTATTACAAAAGAAAAGGGGAAATTTGCAAAGGGATATCTCCCAAACTTTACTGAAGAATTGTTTAAAATCGTTGTTGTTAATCCAACGACACCCGAGTCATACAGGATTGAAGACTTGGAAGGAAATTTAATAAAAGGCATATTTTATAACCAAGAATTGGTGAAAACAGATGGATGACTTTTACATTGTACTACCCTCGAACACACCGGGGCAGGGGAACAGCACATCAAAATTCACAGTACGACTCCCCGAGACTTTGGAATTGGGCACAAATTGGTCAGTAGCTCTCTCATCAATTATTTATCCCTACTCATTCACCGCTCTCGGTATAAATGGTCAAGAGTTTATTAAAGTATGGGAAAATGACAGCAGTGTCCCCATTCAAGTTAATTTACCGGACATGAATTTTAAAACCGCCGGGGGCCTGGGAAATAAAATTAACGAAGCATTCACACATCATTATAAAATCAAAGAACAACGTGGAAAGAGAGAAGCCAAGGCTGAAGAAACAAAAGATTCAAAAATTGATGTCGCAAAGAGGGCCGCAGAACGCGCTGGGAGAGATGTAGAAAGACATTTCAATCAGATCAATAATATCTCGAGTTCCATCCAAACCCAAATAAACACACTACGGGAAACAAATACTCAAATTTTAGAAGAGCCTGGTATAAAAATGTGGTTTGACAAAATGGTAGAGATGGGAACCCAAATTCAAACATCTCGAAATGAACTTAAATCTTTTCAAGAAGAAGTAGAGAAAGCTAAAACCACAACCTTAGAGCATGTGGCAAATAATGACTTGAAACATGCAAAGAAATCAGCTGATGTCGCAAAGGGAATCGCCAGACTGGCAAAAACCAAATACACATCAACTCTCGAGGAATATAATGATAAATCGGAAAAGGGTTATAGTGGAATGGTGGATAGGCTTAACTTGGCGCTTGGGGAGCATATTAAACGTAAAGATATTGAAAATAGAGAACTTGCTGAAGCTGAAAAAGGACCACAAAAAAGAGAGAGACTAGCCAATCAGGATGTTCAATTTCATTATGACAGCATTGATCAAAAATTTATTGTCTATCTTTCCGCTGCCGTCTCCCACATAGATTTGTCAAAACACCTCGCCTATGTGCTGGGCTTTAAGAACACAAGGCTATTTCATGAGGAAGAGGCGAATTATATGCCAGATTTGACGGGAGGCGTAAGGCAGCTATACATTTATGCACCAAATTTAATAGAAAACACAATTATCGGGAACCAAATGGCTCCACTCTTAAGAATAGTTAACGTCGTCGACGACCCAGGGTCGATTAGTGAAGTTATATATAGCACCGAGTACTTTCATCGTCTACAATCGAAACGAATTTCAGAAATTACAATTGAAATTCACACACCGTTTGGTGAATTCGTTAAATTTCACTGGGGAAGTTGTATTCTCACATTACATTTTAAGAAAAGTATCTTTTAAAAATGACACACGTATTTTTCGATCCCGAGTCGGTTGATTGGTCATCTTTTTTCACTTCCCAACACGGGAGGGGGCAGAAACAATATTTCGTCGGAAGCAAGTATCAACGGGGGTTCGGTTTCCTCGGTAATGTGGCACGTTTCTTGACCCCGATTGCGAGGAATATTGCCTCGAGTGCGGGACAGGAAGGGCTTGCCGCGGGGCAGAGAGTTCTTAGCGACATCGCCCAGGGCCGTGATTTAAGGGATGCCGTCAGGGAACACTCAAAACAGGGTCTGACAAACCTTACCGATAAGTTACAACAATGTGGGAAAGGAAAAAGGGCCCTGATCACTAATAAGAACCGGAAACGGGTGTTTGATCAGTTAAGTTTCATTTAAAGGTATAAATAGAATAGCTAACAATAAGAAATAAAAAATGTCAACTCTTAAGAAAATAGATAAGACGAGTGAGGACGGTCTCGAGGGGGGCCTTTCGCTGTTCGACATCCCCCCGACGAACGTTGCAATTAATAAATCCAGTATTAGGGAATTACTCCCTCTTTCAGCAATAAATCAATCAGGACCGTATATCTTTAGACTTTTTTCAGATAATCAGTTTTGTGACCTCAATAAAACTTTTCTTTATCTGTCAACTTCAATTGAGAGAAAAGACAAAAGCAATTGGATTCCAATTACCAAGGACAGTGAAGCTGATCAACACGTCGGTGTCATTCAAAATTTTGGGCACAGCTTTGTCAAAACATTAAAGGTGTCAATTTCCGGCGTTGAGTCTTATGATTCCGGCATCTACTATGCGTTTAGGGCATATATGATGAATGAATTGGGATTTTCAGAAGACGTCAAAAAAGGTCTTTGTGAAGCATCTTGCTATTATGTCGATGATGTCGACCAGGATAGTTACACAAACACTGGCTTTAAAAACAGAGCGTCACGTTTTGCTGACGGGGCGAAATGTGAAACCATGGTGAAACTTAATTTTGATCTCGCCCGTCAGCCCAATCTTTTGCTTAATAACTCTGATGTCATTTTTAGCATACACCGTAACACAGATGATTTTCTAATAATGGCACCGACATATGTTTCAGGAAATGCTGTCATAGCGAACACGCACACATATCGTATTAACATACACGATATTAGAATTTATGTAAAAACAGTAGATATTACTCAGTCATTAAATAATGTAATAAGCAATCAGCTACAAACCACCCCGGCCAAATACCCGGTTAGAAAAATTGAGATCAGGAGTCTTTTCATCCCTCGTGGAACTTCCGATCTCTCGCACAATGTTTTTACCAGCATTGTTCCGAGACGTTTAATCGTCGGGTTTGTTTCAACCGGTGCGTATACTGGAAATCCTAAAGAGTCACCCTTCGTCTTTGAACATGCCAAGATACGCTCTATCAGTGTCGAAGCGAATGGAAACATTTTCCCCGGGTCCCCCTATTCTCTTAATTTTGATAGAAACAAATACATTCGAGCATTTGTTGACATGTATACGGGACTAGGGATGGACGACGGTGAAAGAACAATGTCGATCAATATACAAAAATTTGTAAACGGGTGGTGTTTCTTCGTTATTCCGATGACCTCTACTCTAGAGGATACCCCGGGTTTTGAATTGATTCGTAACGGAACGACCAGCATCAAGGTTCAGTTTAATGAGCCTATAAAGGACGGCGGGTATGAGATGATCGTTCTGGGGGAATTTGATTCGATTTTGTCTATTAATGCTAATCGTGTGCTCAGTAGCGACGGAAGCATATGATGAATTCTCACGAGATTGAAATATTTTTAATCAAACACCCGACAACCAGAAAATATTTTATCGGTGTTTTTGCTTCCGACGGGATGCCAAAATTGAAGGACAGGCATTTTCCGTACTGTTTTGTGGCGAATACCGACAGGGCGGGCACTATAGGTGAACACTGGGTCGCCTGTTTTGTAAATTCGCCGACAGAAATTGAATATTTTGATTCATTGGGCGATTATCCCAACGAAGATTTAAGTTCATACCTTAACCTATTCGAACGAATTCTCTTTAATGATCGCATTGTCCAACATCAATTCTCAGATGCGTGTGGGCAATTTTGCATTTATTTCTTGACACAGCGATGCTTCGGAATCCCTTATTGTGAGGTCATTGACGGTCTATATAAGGTTCGCCCAAAGGCCGATTTATTAGTTAAGAATTTTGTCAGTAATGTTTAATTTAATTGTTCTCCTAACGATAGTCGGTCAACTCAGTGGAGAAAGGGTTCAGATTCTTTCTTATACACAACTTTTTGACGACAAATATCTCACTATGACAAAGAGTTCGGTCAATGAAAGACTGTTCGGGTTCGATCGCTCGAGACTATGTATGATAAATAGGAATCCGATTTCAGGGTGGAGTGTATCAATCCAAGAAATTAATTCAATAGGAAAGAGCGGAACTATTAATATCAAACTTTATCAGGATTTCAGACAATTAAAGCCCCGAGCATGCTTTTATTACAACGATCATAGTTATTTAATTTTTCAAAACGAAAACACAATGAAACTTCGATAACAAGAGGTTGTCAAGAAAAGGTTGTTAAGAATTTTCCCTGTGGGGACCTTAGATTTGATCATATTGATGGTCGACTTTTCGTAATCAGAGACGATCGAATAGACGAGATTGACATTAGATCAATCGAGAATTTATGGATAGAGCATAATGAAACCGAAATTATTACTAAACCGATCGGATCGATGCCATCGTCATACACCGATTTCCTAATAATTGAGGGGCAAATTTATCTAATTAAAGAAAAGAAAATATACAAAGATCGATTTCACTTAAATGAGATACTTCCCAAGTATGTGTCCGAGACAAATAGCGAATTCTTTAATTTTGTCATGTTTAAAGAATTTGAGAAAATTAAAGTTTCGAGTTCAAATATTTGGGTATATTTTTTGTCAATTTTAGATTTGGTAGTAGTCGTCATCTGTATTTCAGTTCTCAGAATTTTAAAAATAAAGAAAAAAGGCAAAAATTCATCATACAGTGGTGAGGTAATGGTATATAAGGAATTGCAACGAATATGAAAATGCCTACGGGTGTTCAAAAATGAATTCTCTCGTTGAAATTCTATGCGATTTTAACGAATGCGAACCACACGAACTATCTGAAATTCTACGACTGCGGAAGAAAGAAAATTTGAAATTTTTGAAAAGACACGTTCTAATAACGAGACACCTTAGGCATAATCAATTTATCTCCCCGGATGACATCGCATTTAACGGTTCAAATAGGCTGTTTGCCTACCGAGGTTTTCTTGGGGTTACTGTCGAACAGCACCTCTACTCGAGACACCGAGTCAAGCTACAATTCCCTCAACTCCCCTGTATAACTATGTACCAGAATAATGGTCATAGGTGCTATTTTCCCCTGGAACTGTTGGACTTTTTATAAAATATTACGGCTAACAGCAGGGGGCCTTCACTTTAGACCGTTCCACCCCCGCTAGTCCTAATATCACTTTAATTTTTATTTAACTTTATTTAACAAAAAAAACAACAACAAACAAAAAAATTATTAACAAAATCCAAATGGCATCACATTAAACTCCTCATCGATGATCCCCTTCTGGCATACCGGCCTGTACATTTTATGCTTCTCCCTCGTCACCACTTTCGAATCCCGCGTTGGCCTAAATATTGGTTTATTAATGAGTCAAAAATTTTTTAAAACGTACCCAAAATCATTTTTGTAGACGAAGAATGCCGGGTCTACCTCCCCTTTCCCATAATTCAAAACCATCTCCCTGAATGTATCGTAGTGCAATGTTTTCCTGTTGTCCACATCGAACGTAATCCCTCTAATCTTCATAACGTATTCGATCTCCCCCGTCTGTTTGTTTCTCATCTTCAGTGCGTACTGCTTCGCTCCTCCACAGCAATATTCTTCAATCTCATAGCCGCCGTATTCCTCGCTCATTTCTCCCAAATATTTCCCCGTCGTGATCGGCTCCACGTCCCTATCGTGCCTAACAAAAATACTGTCCGTGTCCGTGTACAAAATTTCTCCTCCGTTTCCCTCCGCCTCCTGCATAAATTCCAATAATTTTAACCTCGCCATACTCGTCGTCCTGAAAATTAGTTTATATACAAATTTATAATTTTTGAACTCACCATAAACTAATGATTATGTTGCTCGACTTGTGCTCCATCACAAAGTCTTCCTTGTCCCTGTATATCAATCTAATCGCCTCTTCCGAATATTCAACAATATCACATAATTCAATTTTATGATCACACGCAATTTTATAAAACTCCGACGCCCTATCAATTACCGCATTCTTGTTCAAACAATTTCTCATCGAAAACTTTCCCTAAAATAATAGGTTATAATTCTATCACAAAACCTTAAATCTTACCCATAAGCTATTTAGCATCAACTTGCTTATGTACCGCAATCCTGGATTCTTCTTCACTTTAGCCAATTCAATGTCGATTCCATATTTTTCCTTATACTCTTCTCTCCACATATCCTTCTGCTCCCCCGTCTCAACTCCCTTCGGGAAACCGCTTGCCTCCTCCTTCAGCTTCAAAAATAATCGCACGTATCCCTTGAATAAATCATCCGCCTCCTCTTCGTAGTGCCACGCTCTATAAAATCTGTCCACATTATAACCGCATTCCAACGCCTTTGCCTGAAAATGTCAAAATTTTCTTAAAATTTTCCCACATAAGTTCTTACCAATTCAACGCTGGTATATGTCGCCACGTATCTCCGCTGTGCCTCATCATGGGGGCAATTGTAATCACATCTCGTAGTTTCCTTCTTAAATGTTGACGCACATCTCCAACACAAAGGGAATAATAATCTCTCATCACACTTCAACTGCAGAACCGGAACCCGCAACCTTCGCGGCGGGTTGACCCTCACTTTATACAATCCATTAAACTTCAAATCCTCCGGTCTCGTCCAATTTACATTAATCTCATCGCTCTTCGGTATAATAATCTCCGGCAAACCAATCGGGTAAGCTGTACCGTAATTCACTGACGGGTACAGACTCACAATATCGTAAACACTAATCTTTTTCTTCTCATCCGATTTCGCAAACAATTTCATCGGTCCGGTCCTCCCTCCCGCATATGCCATCCTCGGACCAATCGGCCCCTTCTCATTTCCTCTGTCGTCGAAGAAGCCCCTCATTTCCTCATCCTTTTTCAATTCCTTCTCAATTTGACACCCCTAAAAAGTAGAATTTATAAATTCAAATGTCAAATAAACATACCCAAACTTCTTCGACATCCAAAGTCTTCCGTAGCTCCACTAATCTCTCCTGAGTCTCATCGTTCAATTCCTGGGCCGTCCTTCCTCCAATCAGTTCCGCCGCCGGGTCATAACAATTCAAACATCCATGTATGTAACATCCCATAACCTCGATGCATTTGTCCCTAGCTCCGTTATTCGCAATAAATCCATTCAATTTGTAATTCCCAATTTTAACTTCTCGTCCGTTCCCCGCGTGCCGTATCTCAATTCCATCCCGCTGGCTTCGCCACTCCAAATACTTTATTGCCATCACACTGGCGCGATCACACCGCTCATATCCCTTCTCCGGCACAATCGATAACTGCTCCGTCAACAAAAACATTGCCTTAAAAATATTCATCGCAACCCCCGCATTCGTACAACTCCTCGGTAGTGGGTCAAATCCCTTAGTAATGTCGTTAATCAATATCCTTCGAAACTCAATAATCGACAACAATAAAATCTCCGTGTCGTTTCTGCAATAATTTCTCAATTCTTCATCCAAATAAAAGGGCGTCTCCTTGTTCTCATTGTACCTGAAAAAAAAAAGAATTTTGTTCAAAAAATTTTCTATTTTCCTACCATTTTTCGAATTTTATAAATTTATCCTTGTTCATAGATCCCGGCGAATAGTCCTCCATCGGTGGCAGATGTTCCAATCGTATTCCATAATTTTCTTTCTTGTTGTAATAATAGGGGAAAAAGGGCTTGTCCTCACAGTCCAAATTAAATGTCGCCTTCAGCGACTCAAGCTTCACCGGCATCAATAAACATGAGTCTCTCCAAATCAGTCTTGAATGTTTCTTCGAGTTTTGCACTTTAAATTCATAAATTTTCAATCCATTGATGAGCGGTAGCGGGTTCTTCCCGGTACGGCAGAGGTAATTAAAAACAAAATGACCTAAAATTTAGGATTTAAAAATTTAGATTAATTTTTTTTCATTACCGTCAAAACGTCCGGCGTTATGTGCAAATATGTACGTATCGTAATTCGTAAAAGCAGTTAAAATCCACTCCACAAAATCCTTGGTCGGCTCATGTCCCTCCGCCTCGCTCCAATCCTTGATCCTCTCCTCCCCACAAATTTTGCAATTCGTCCTGTTTTTGTCATCACAGCATTCCGTACACGTAACTCTCACCGAAATATAATTAATAACATGCTCCTTCTGGTCCCCCTTGTAAATAGAATCCTGCGATGTCTCCGAATCCTGAAGTTAAAATTATTTATTTTCATTTATTTTACTATAAAACTTACCCAAACGACAATTCGGTAAACATCCTTTTCCTCTTTCTCCTCGATCGGCATAATATAACACCCCCGTTTGGGGTCGTGGCTCACACTACAAAGCTGGCAATAAGTCTCACCGCATTCATGATCCTTCTTCGGATTAATTCGATAAGTTTTTTCACAAATCACACAACGTTTCCATAAATTGCAAGTCTGATGTCCCTGATGATAGTTGTAGCATTCCCAATTGTAAAAGTAACGTCGACACTTCGGGCATTCAATCTTCACTCCACTCTCCTTTTGACACGGCATTCCTCTAACTCTATTGCAGTAATAACATCTCGCCCGGCAATCCATCGTATGATAAACATCCTGATCGTAAAAACATTCACATTCAACGCAGAACTTCCTCCCACGGTTGAAAAAGCAGACATAATTCTTCAGACCATCCCAATGGCCATTCTCCAAAAATATCGGCACTACATTTTCGCGACCCATAGGGCCCTTCCCCAAAACCCGGATCGATTTCCGCGGATCCGCAGACTTCTCAAATGCCACCACCCGGTATTTACCGGGGTAAATCTCATCCTGAAAAATTTTTTATTTTTGCATTTTTTCATTTAAACCCACCCAATATTTCTGAACATTCGGCAATTGCTCCACACCATAACTAATTTCGTTTCCATCAATTCCACAATTACGTAAAAGCTCAATAGCTGCATCCCTCTGTCTCACAATATTTTTCATAAATCGATTAAATGCAAAACGGTCCATAATTAAATAATTCATCGACGACGCCAGTGCGTAAAAAAGGCAAAATTTATCAGTATTTGTAATCCTTAATAAAATTATTTAAAAATAAATATTTTAAGTTTATTTTTTTTTAAATTTCTTAATTTATTTATTTTTTTTTTTTTTGTTTCATTAAATTTTTTAAAAATAATTATTTTAAATTTATTTTTTACTTTATTTTTAATTTTATTGTTTTATTTTTTGTTTCATTAAATTATTATTTTTTCATTTTTTTCTTTAAAAAAATTTTTTTTTTTTGCTTCATTAAATTTTTTAGAAATAATTATTTTAAATTTATTTATTGATTTTTTATTTGATTTTTTCTATTTTTTATTTTATTTTTATTAATTGGAAAAATCTTACCCTACCCGCTGGTGTTCCTTGAATCCAAAGTCAAATTTGTGGACATTCCTTGGCCCCTCTCCACTGGGCATGGTCACGCAAGTAATTTTCATAGTAATCGGTTCCGATAATAAAAGCATTTTCTTATTTTCATCTCCGTCCCCACTCTGCCCCAGCTTATTAATCTCCTCCATAATAACATCCGCATTATTCTGGGGGTACGCCCGATACGGCACCCACACCGGGAAAGCAAGCCCGGCACCCGTAATTGCCACTCCAAACATCCGCACTTTTCGCTTCATTTTTTCTTCCGTAGTCTTAAAAGCCACCTTTATCATGTCGTCGATCGCTTCCCTCATTGCTTCATCAGGGCGTCCCCCGTCCGGGTTGACACGAAATTCCGTAATGTTCTTTGTAAATCCAAATTTTTCGCAAGTTGTCGATTGGTAATCCAGCAATTTATAATTTTCCATTTCTTCAGTAAAATTATTTCTGAAAAATATTGATTAAAAATCGATTATGCTTGTCTCTTAATATTTTCTTTAATATTTTATTAACGCTTACCCGATTGAACGGAAATCCCATTTTTTGGTCGACGGTCCGCATTGAACAGAGCTTCCGTTGCGTTTTGAAGGCATTTTAAAACAAAAAACCGAGAAATTGATGCAGTAAAATTAAAGAGTGAAGAGAGATTTGAAAAGAAAAAGACGGGAATTTAAAGAAGATTTAATTAATTAAATTAAAAATAGAGCGGGGTGAATTAAAATTAGAGCGCGAAGAGAGTTTAATGAAATCCAACTATTTAGTTGAATGATTTTCGATTTGGGCCGGGTGTGCGAAATAAGCAAAAAGGGGGAGGGGTCTAGTCACGTGACTGTCTGGGTTTGCCTTAATTTAGGGGGTCATCAATCATTTCGGTAGACAGCTGTCACATTTTATTAGAAAACCGTGCAAAAATCGGTTGGATATTCCTTATTTCGAAAGTCATCAATCATTTTTTTTTTTTTTGTGACAGGTTTGCAAAATTAGGGGCCATATTGCGAAATAGTCGGACCAAAAAACTAAAAATAATGGGGGGAAATTGCGAAATAAGAAACCAATCAATCACATTTTATTGACAGTTGACCTAATTTAGAAGGCCATATTGCGAAATAACTGGAACAAAATCGCGTGCAGATTGCGAAATAATGGAAGAGAAATAAAACCCATCAATCACCTGACAGGTGACCTACTTTTGAAAGTTTTTTAATTTTTTTTATTCATTTTCGATTTTTACTTTTAAATTGGATTTAAATAGTAATTTTCAGGGCTGCAAAAAATATGCACGAAAAGTTGCCAAAATATACGCATAAATATGCAAATAAAGTCGTGAAATATGCACTAAATATGCACAAAAATCGCAAAATATGCACTAAATATGCACAAAAAAACTTGAAAATTAGGGGTGCAAATTAATTTTAAAGAATTTTTTTCATTAGTACACTTGACAATGAGCTACAGTTCTTTTATAAAATTCTCTTAGCAAATATTGACATTTTTAAATCAAAAATTTTGTCATGAAAAAAAAAATTTGGGGGAAGAATTTTTGAGAAAAATCCAATTCTTAGTGGTGTCTTTTTTAAAAATTTTCGGTCGATTCTTAGGGGTGTATTTTTTTGAATTTTTAGGGCTGATTCTTAGGGGGTGTATTTTCCGTTTTTATTGCATTTTTGTTAACAAATTTTCCAGAAAATGGCAAAATATGCATAAAAATGCAGAAAAACCCAAAATATGCAAAATATGCATAAAGGCCCAAAATATGCAAAAATATGCAAATAAAAGTCCCGATTTTTATAAGCAAACACAAAAAAGAAAGTGTTTTTCCTACTATTTAGAGCATGGAGAAGCCAGGAAAAAAATATGCTTTTGCATATTTTTTGCAGCCCTGGTAATTTTATTGTCCAATTCATAATCGAAATTATTTGCTGCCAATATCAATTAATTTGCACTTCTTCCAAATTCCATTATCGATTAATTTGCGCGACTCGGCATCGCGGCGCATCGGCAGGGAGTGGGTGGAAATGAAAAAACCTCACGATTTTGACAAATTTTCAAAATGAGTTTTAATTTCGGAAAAATCATCATAAAAAAAAATTCAGGATTGAGAAAATAATACAGCCCCAAAAGGTTTGGGATTTAATTTGCAAAGAAAAAATTAATTTCATTATCTGTCACTTTGGTGACAGGTGGATGATTGATGACCTTCCCGCGGCGCTGCGCGGCGCGGATTGAAAAAACACCCGCACGGATTTGGGTAAATTAAAATCCACAAGGCGGCAACATCAAAAGACTTAACCCCTCCCATAGGCTTTGGTTCTTGGCGGTAAATGTCCACGGGCGGCAACTTCATAGGGAGTACAATAGGTTTGGTTTGGAACACACCCCCCTCCCCTCCTGGGTTTTGATGGGGCGGCAACTTCAAAGGGAGTACAATAGGTTTGGTTTGGAACACACCCCCCTCCCCTCCTGGGTTTTGATGGGGCGGCAACTTCAAAGGGCTGCGCCCCTCCCATAGGGTTTGGTTCTTGGCGGCATCTTCAGAGGTAGTCCAATAGGCACGGGTTTGTGAGCGGGCGGCACCTTCAAAAGAAAACACCCCTCCCGTAGGTTTGGGTTTGTGCAGTAAACACCCGCTCGGAACCCGCTCGCTTTTGACGCTCTATACTACTTTTTGCATCTCCGCAGCGTTTTAAGTTTTCTCGACCGAGAACTTTGATTGACAGGTCGTGAACATAAAAACTATTTTGACCTTGGAGCGCGGATGGCACCATTTTTTGTGCAAAATGATACGCCGCGCACAAAAATTTCGCAACAAACGAAAATGTGAATAATCTTATCTGATCAAAATAGGCGGGTGGCGAATGGTGGTAGGGGAGGATGAAAGGGAGGGGGGAGGGATTAGGTGTCAAATTTGGGGCGGAATTTGGGACGGAATTTGAAAAGAAGAAAGAAAGGGTGGGGGAAAAGGCGGAGGGGAGGGGGCCAAATTTGAGGGAGAATTTGGGGATGGAATTTGGGGCGGAATAATAGAAAAGAGAAAGAAAGGATGGGGAAGTGTGGAGGGGGGGGGGGGGGATTTTACACCGGATTAATGTGTCATATACTACTACCAGAATTGCCGCCCGAAATTTTGGGCCGTCCCGACCCAACATTTTTCTCGTCCCGCTTCAATCCTGATAATGACCTCAGTTACTTCGGTTGAAAATATTTAGCTATGTATGTATTTCAATATAGAAATTCAAATTTGTGTATTGTTTCTTAACATTTTATTGTATAATTATGTCGAATTCACTCAATCACTGTCCAAATTACACAATAAACTTTTGTTTTTTTATTTGCTTTTTTATTATTATTATTATTATTTTCTGTTAATTAACATTTCCACTTTTACACTTGGTCAATTTCTTCTGTCATTTCTGCTCCTCCTTCTGCTGTTGTTCGTCGTCCTTCTTCTTCCTCCCTCCGTCCTTCTTCATTTTCTGCTGTCCCTCCATTTGTTATTTCTATTAATGTCGCCTCATTTGTCCTATCATTGTTCTGCCGGTGTTCTAAAAGTTATAAATCGAAAATGTTTTTCTCATTAAATTCAATTTGCTTAATTAATAAGACCAATATAAAAACAAAAAATTTGTACGTGGAAATAATGTCGGTGACGTCATTTGCAAATTGAATATTTCTTGACGACAAAATGGGCACGCGTTGTGTCCGCCTCGGATCCTAAATTATGCCACACTATTAGAAAAGGGGGGCCAATAACATAATAATTATGATTATTATTACCATAATTCAATGCATTCATCGTGAAATTTGTGCTAAAATTAGTGATTGAAATGGCATTCTGTGCAAATTTGTTGTTACTGTATTACAGTAAGATGGCACACCTTACAGACGGGCAATGGCCTAACTTCGGTGCCGTAATCAATGGGGCCGAGGCAAATTGCGCAGTCCAACTGCTCGTCCTCCTCCCCCTCGTGGTGTTCATCGCCTTTTTGCCTGTCCAAAACAACGGGCGGAATCCCTTTGAATGCGTTCAAACCTTAAAAATGTTTTTTTAAAGTATTTTTAATTTTCAGAATCTTTTTCATTATTTGTTTTAATAATTGCTTTCCCTTTCTCTCCGTCCGTTCGCTTTTTTCTTTGACTTTTTTAGGGTTTTTAAATGCCTTGGCACTGTTTTTAATAATTGTTTTTCCTAATTACATTTTCTGTCCCTTTGCTCTGATTGCTCAGTGATCGCTGCGTTTGTTCCGCCGCCAAACGCTGTGCCGTTGCGAAAGGAAATAATCGCACCGTGGCAAAGAATAAATAAAATGATGATGAAAATCACTAGAAAAAGCAGAAGAATGGCGAGAGTGATCGGCTCGAAAATTTTCATTAATTTCTTTCGCTTGCGGCGGCGATTTGAGTCTTAATTTGTTTTGGGTTTTAAAGCCCAAATTAATTAATTAATGTCATTTACTTTTCGACCGATTTAAGAACCCATTTCCGTCCCAATCAATTTGAATTGCTTTTGAAATAAATTGGAGCAATCGCTTTCTTCTCGAGTAATTCTTTCCTTCTCTTTTGGTCCGATCGTTCGCACAATTTTCACAGCTAATACATTTTTTGGCCTAATTAATTAGGAAGAATTGGTTATATATTTGAAAAAATTATATTTAATTACTTGGCTCATTAATTGGAATGACTCTTCTAAAAAGTCATTTAGACTTTGTTCCGTCAAAACAATTCGTTCTTTCGAATCACTCAGCCGAATTCGGTAACGTTTGGCCAAGAACAGAAGCACAAAACTCAGATGCTTTCGCATCGTTTTGACAAGCAGAAAAGCGTCAACATCGAAAAAGGAAACAAATTAATAATTAATAGGGATTCCATTTTTATGTAAGAAAAATCGCGAAATATGTAAATAAAATATGTATAAAAAACACTGAAATATGTATGAAATATGTACAAAAATCCAAAAATATGTACGAAAATATGTAAATAAAAATTTTTTTTAATGGTTATTTTTTGGAAAAAAATTCTTCATAAAAAGTAAAATAGGCACAAAATGCCATAAAAATGACCAAAATAGGCTTAGCATCACATTTTAGTATTTTAAAAATTAATTTTTGATAAATCATTTTTTGAAAAAAACCGATTTTTAGGGTTACATTTCCAAAAAAATTTTTTTAATTTTTCACAAAATTTTTTTATAAATTCTCAAAATTTTTGAAAAAATTGCGAAATTTTGGATATTTTTGGGCTTTTTAATAAAAAAATTCCTTAAAAATTCTAAAAAGTCCAAAATATGTATAAAAATATGTACATATGTAATATGTAGAAAAACCCCGAAATATGTAAAAATATGTAAATTAAAGTCCCGATTTTTGTTCGCAAACACAAAAAAGAAAGTGTTTTTCCTACTAATTAGGCTATGGAGAATCCAGGAAAAAAATATGTATTTACATAAAAATGGAATCCCTAATAATTAATAATGGTAATTCATTAAAAATATTATTTATTCACCCGGCAACAATTGCAATTTCTGTTTGGCATTCATTTCAGTGACAAATAAACCATTGAGCACTTCACTCAAAGCGGGATCATTGTGGACAAGCACTTCCCTTCTACTTTTGATGAATTCAAATTCATCAGCCATGGAAGGAGGAATAAGGGCCTAATTAGTGGTGGTGGACTCATTAATTAATTAATTAAGCGGTTAACTTACTCTTGGCAATGTTCCAAAAACTGCCTCAAATATTCGCTGCTTTTGGCTCAACTCGCAAATAAACTCTTTCAATTTGAAGTCCGCGCTATTGGTGAGCTCAATCTTTTGGAATTGCTCATGCCAAAAGGCTGTGTCTGCTAATTGGGCGGGAGAGAGGCGGCGATTGGGCCCATTTTGGGCAAAACAATTGAAATTTTGCATTTGGCAATTGGAGGATTTAGTAAAAATTAACAGAAAACAAAAAGGAAAAGTGAAAAGCATTTTGGGAAGTAGTAGAAGGATTAAATTAGAAATTGGATCTGCTAAAGGAAATAAAATTAAATTAAATGAAAATAAATAAATTAAATTAAAGTTATTTTTTATTGGCAGACAGAAACTCTTTTTTAAATATTTTATGAATTTCAATTATAATGAATAACAACCAACGAATTGGTTATGCCATTTGCTCGCCTTTTATTGTGCGCATTTGGGGGAAGCCCCGCCGGGCATGCCATTCCCCCCCCCCCCACCCTCGTCGTCGCTTTGGCCGCCCCCGCGCGACTCCCCCCCCCCCCCCCCCCCCCCGCCCCAACCCTCCGCTGTTTATTATTTATTTAATGGACACGTCCCAAAAAACAAAAATTTCTCATTTGCAGACTCGAGGAAATGTTTTTAAAAACAATGTTTGCCTCTGTGAATTAACTGATCACTAAGAGATTTCCGTTCGGGGTTTCCCTTTTCCAACGTCAAAAAAGGCAAATTAGGTAATTTATGCAAATATTACATATGACAGATTTCAATTACATCATTGGCATTGGGCAGGTTTTTAGAATTTAATTTTCAGTTTAATTTGCGCCCTGACTTTTGCCGGTCAGGGTCATTTTCGTACGGCCGTTTAGTAACGGCAGGGGGATCGTTTTCGTACGAGATATTGTACAAGCGTCAGATCAATTTGAAAAAGTTTGAAAACTAATGCACGTTTTGTTTTAATTATTTGCGTGGGTCATCTTTGTAGTTATTAAAAACCTAATTTGCTCAAAACGTTAAAAAGCAATTATTTAAACATTAGTATATGATGATTTAAATGCAATTGTTTAATTAATTTATATATTTTTTTGGATATCCACTCGTACGAAAACGACGCCCGTACGAAAACGGGCTGGCCCGGACTTTAGCGCCTAACCAACTCAAAAAACTTTGCCCAACCTTTAAAATTCAGAAACACCTGAAAATTATCACTATTCTAGCGAGCTCTGATTTATTGGAGAAAAAAGTCTCGCGTTTTTTGTGTCTTGTATCGGTCTCATAGAAAAAAGTCTCGGGTTTTTGAGTCTTGTCTCGGTCTCGAGTCTCGGGAAATTTTCGCCCCAATTGTCGGAAGCAATAATAGAAAAAACCATCTTCTAAAAAACATGAAAAATTTACAGTCAGGAGCAAAAGTATGGAAGCAATTCAATCGAACAAAAACTAGATAATTTTAAATAGAGAAAAATTATTGAAAAAATTCCTAGTTAGCTAACCTTTTGATTCTGATCAAAAAAGTCTTTTGCACCAACTTGATCAGACTACTCCTTCATGGTGACCTGAACACCCCAAAACACACTGAAAATCGGGGTCCTAGGAGGTTTGGAAATTTTTTCTCTAAAAAATGAGTAAGCCTATCAGAAAGAGTTTTTTTTTTTTAAAAAAGCGCAAAATTCGCGAATTCTCTACCGAATTGCATTTTGAATGGTTATTCGACGACGAATACCCGCTGAGACAGAGAGAGGGGATCAAAATTTGACATGGCAAAAATGACTGCTTTCTACAGTATTTCAAGGGGAAATGATCAAAACTGAGTATTGTTATGCTCAATTTTTTCATTCAATCACTGATCTGCTGGAGAAGCGGTTTTGTATAAAAAAGCGTTGCTTCCATACTTTTGCACCTTACTGTATGTTTGCGCAACAAAATGAATGATTAAAAGAAATGGAAAATATTTTGAAAGAGCGCCATTATAATAATGCCAATAACCCATATTCCTCGAGGGAAGTGAACCCAAGACAAAAGCTGATTGTGAGTGTTAAACTGTATACAAATTCTTAATTTATTATTTTAGTGAAGCATATTGTTTTTTTCAACAAATGATTCGTAAGAGGAAGATAAATCGAGGCAACAAAAATGGGCTGAAAATTCGGCGTCGCGCGGATGACTCAGAGGGGGCGGAAGAGGCGAAAGAGGACACCACGGGGCCGCAACATTCGCCGTCCTCTTCGGCGGATGAGGCGGACGAAGGCCAGCAAATATTGGCAAATAGTGCAGAAGTCGAACAGCAAAAAGAGCAGAAAGACGAGGAGGACGAAGAACGGACGGAACCGCACTCCGTGGCACTGAGTTTTGACGAAAAAGGGGGTGAGAAGCAAAGGACGACGAACCAAACGGAAGGGCAAAAGGGAGGGGGGGGGGGGGGTGAAATGACTAAAATAGTGGAAAAATGGAGGAGGGGACAATGTAATGATGAAAGTGGATGAAACAGGCTGGCAAGCAAAGGCCTAGCGAGGTCCTTAGTTTTGAGAGCGCCCCATTCACGTCGTTGGCTCTGCATAAGAAATTCTGCAAATTTAAAAAACTTGTTTTGGTATATGAGGAAAAGTTTTATTTTTTGAACTTCAGAAGTGTCCGCAACAATGGTCAAAGAGCGTATTCAGGAGGTGGTCCATGTGTTGGCCAATTTCAAAGTGCGCGCAGAGCCGGGCCGTAATCGCATTGAGTACCGAAAAGTAAGCGGGGGAGGAGGGGACAATTACAATTGACCAAAATTACAATTTATTATAAAAGAGGCGAGAAAAATTGAAAAAATGGCAAAATTTAGATTTAAAAGGTTATTTTTCAATTATATTTTCATATTTTCTCCGCTTTTCAGCTTCTCTTAAAAGACCTGTGCTCCTATTACAGCTACAACGAATTTTTGATGGAAAAATTCATGGAGCTTTTCCCCAACGGGGCTGAAGTTGGTTTTATAAGGAAAAACCAAAATCAAATTTATTTCAATTTTTAGTTACTCGAATTTTTGGACAGCAACGAACAGCCGCGGCCTGTGACAATTCGCTCAAATCCGTTGAAAACGCGGCGCGGAGAGTTGGCAAAAGCATTGGTTTGTGAGAAGTGACGACCGATTTTAATCATTTTTTTGCGAAATAAGATGAAATTACCCTTTTAATTTTGGCATTCCCTCGCCATGAATTTGATTTTGTGTGCTTTTAATAAACAATTATCCCATGCGAATGTTCCTTCAGATTTCGCGTGGAATGAATGTCGACCCGGCCGCAAAATGGACCAAAGTTGGCCTCGTGGTGTACGACTCGCAGGTGCCGGTGGGTAAGTGGCGTAAGGCGGCCATGATTGGACACTTCCTTTATCCCTTCTAATTGTTTTTATTATTAGCTAACCAAATCAGCTGCTTAACTTTTATTCATCGATTGGCCTTTCAGGTGCCACTCCCGAATATTTGGCGGGCCACTACTCCATCCAAGGCCTTTCCTCATTTTTGCCCGTTATGGCATTGGCACCACAGCCGAACGAACGCATTTTGGTGCGTTGTTAAAAGGAGGGGCGGGGCTGGGAAATTGGACTTTAAATTTCGACGTCCCGTTGAAAAATGGTGAATTCTTGCAACAACAAATGACTTTTGGCGGTTATTTTGCAAAATTCTTTTTTTAACTGATGCAAATTGATGCGCTTTTTTGCAAATCGGTGATTGTTTTATGCTTTTCTTTCTTCTTTCGTAGGACATGTGCGCAGCGCCCGGGGGCAAAACCACGCACATCGCTTCTCTGATGGGCAACAGCGGCGTTCTGTTTGCAAATGATGCCAATGTTTGTTCATCCGCCATGTGGCAACAATTCTAATTGTGTTTTAGGCCGCTCGCCTAAAAGCGGTCATTGGCAATTTGCATCGGATGGGCGTAAACAACGCGGTGGTCAGCAACTTGGACGGACGCAAATTCGCAAAAATTCAGCCCCAATCGTACGACCGCGTTTTGCTGGATGCGCCATGCTCGGGGACGGGCGTCGTTTGGAAGGACGAAACCGTCAAAACATCAAAGGCAAACCGAAATTTAAAATGTTAAACTTTAAAGGCATTGATAGGCCACATTTTTTCCTGATTGTGAGGCAGCTTAAGCCACTAAGCCTTCCAGGAAAGACAAAATTTCAAAAAAAAAAAAAATCTAAATGTAAAGAAAATCGACCCTTAAAACTCCCAATACTTTCTTTCCCCGCCCTATCCTAATAGTGCAAGTTTTTCTCAAGCAAAGACAACCGAACCATTGGATTTATTCCCTTTTCTTTGCCCGCAGGACCACGTGGACATTAAGAAGCGCTTCTCAATGCAACGGCGTTTGCTTCTGTCGGCCATCGACGCGGTGGACGCCCGGTCCAAAACGGGCGCATATGTGGTCAGTTAATTAGGATTCTTTGAACACATTGTTCAAATTTAACACCATTTCGGTTTTTTTTTAAATTTTTACTAAAACTTATTCTAACATCTTCCTTTTTATATTACTTTCACAAACAAAATAGGAGTTTTTTTCATCAACCATGGAAGGCATTATGCCAAGCCAATGCCATGTTTGTAGTCCAATCCCCCGTTTTCCAAGGTGTACTCCACTTGTTCCGTGTTGGTGGAAGAGAATGAGGCTGTCGTGCAGTACGCGCTTGAGAAGCGACAGGTCAAAATTGTTCCGATGAGTCTCGAAGTTGGGCTGGAAGGGTTCTCAAAGTGAGCAATGCCTCCCACATCGTCGTCCCCCCGAGAAAATTAAAAAAAAAATTATTTAAATCCGTAAAAAAATTTTACCTCTTCGGATTTAAATGTTCTTTAAAAATTTAAAAAATTCTTTTGGCTTGATACAAAAATCTATTATTAGTAAAAACGAAATTCTTAGCTTTTGGTACATTTTTCTCCGGGGGGCGGGGGGGAATGAAACCGAAAAGCACACGCACATTTGCGGTCAATACTCATTTTGAACACCAAAAGGTACCGCCAGTACCGTTTCCACCCGACGATGAGCAACACGCGCCGATATTACCCCCACGTGCACAATGTCGACGGCTTTTTTGTGGCCAAACTGAAGAAAATGTCCAATGAAAAGAAAAATGCGACAAAAAAGGAGGCCGAAGGGATCGAACGGAGAGCGGAAAAATAAGGGAGGGGCGGGAGATTAAGCCAAGCGAAGAGGGACACCATTTCCAAACTGTTGTTACGTTTAATTTGAATTTCGAAAAATACGCACACAGAAAAACCGGAGTGCCAAATATCGTTCGAAAAGCCAACCACAATTAGGCGATTCTTGATTGGTCTGCTTATTAGTCGAAACTCTTTGTTACCGTGTGACGCCCTTTTAAAAGACGGAAATTCCAACACCCAAATTTTCAAAAAAAAAAAAAAAAAAGATTTTGAAAGCAATTCAAACTCGATTATTTTTATTTGAAAATTTATTTCTAAACTCAACAAAAAATTATGTTTAAAATACACTTTAAAAATATCAGGCTGCGACGGCCAAAAAAAAAGCGGGTCGGGATTCGGGACAGAAAATGTAGGGTTTCGGGATTTGGCACATAACCCTGGGTCGTACCACGTCACCAGACCCCTTCCCCCCACCCTCCTCATTGAAATTCTTTGGTTATTAATCTGAATTACGCGACCTTTGACAAATATGCACATAATAATCCCTAAAATATGTTTATCACATCTGAAAGATAAACGCAAATGAATCCATTTTAAATAAAATTCTTTTGGTAACATCGAAAATGCAAATAAAATGTTCCTTTTTTAATTTAAATCAATGGAACTCCGCTACCCAATAAGCTCGACTGTTTGTGTTCATTTGGTCCATTCCTTCTCCTCTTTGATAACAATTTGGGGGTTGCCTTTGCCCTTCGGTTTCGCTCGCGTTGTTCGCGGCTGAGTGGTCGTTTTGGGAAACGCTGCAACAACTTAAAAGCGGAAGTGCAAATTGAGGAAATTATTATAATTTGGAGACTCATTTTGTCAGATTTATAAGCCTTTCGCGCACTCCCAATTTTTATTCCTAAAAATTATCATTAAAAAAATTTCTCAAAATATGTTTGAAATATATCAGTAAAAAATAGTTTATTAATTACTTAACTATAGTTTTAAAAAATTTGGAAATATTGGCCCAAATGCTTTAAAAAATTTGCCCTTTTGGTTCTAAATCTGTTAAAAATTGGCTCCCAAATTAACAACCTTTGCGCTGTCCTTTGTCACCGCCGAACCCTTTGGACACAATTTTTTTTTAATAAGTAAAATAACAATTGATTTTATTCCCTACATTGTCCATTTTAAATGCTTTTTATGAACCGGTCCTCCCCCCCCCCCCCCACTTTTTTGTTGTGTCTCCCCATTTATTTACCATTTTTGTGCAAGTCGTCCAACTTTTTTGTCTTCCCGCTCGGCTTCTTCTGCTGCTGCTGCTTTTGGCCAACTCCTTGGCCTTGTGTTTGCTTTGTCGCCCCTGGCGAAATGACTACTAATTAGTGTTAATTACTCTCGTCCGATCGCTCACTCTTTGCTTTCGGCTTTTCATTTCCGGCGGATGACTGCCCCTCGTCCACCGCTTTTCCCTTCCCTTTCAAAATTCGTTTTCCCCTTTTGGTTGACTTTTCCTCTTCCGACGACGATTGGCTCAAGTCCATTTCCCCCGAGTTGAGGCTGTGTTCCTCCTCTTCGTCCTCATCCGTCGTCACCACCTTTTTGCCGCCCCTTTTTCGCTTCATCGGCGTTGAATATTGCGTTGTGCCTTTTGATGTCGACGATTCTCTCATTAATTTCTCCACGTCCAAATCCTTCAACCATTTCTCAATCTCCGCCATTGTCTCATCGTCAATTTCCCTCCCTTTCGACTGTTTCGATGGTCCGTCCATTTCTTCGTCCTCCTCCGAAAAGGATGCTTCATCTTCTTCATCTTCTTCGTCACTCATTGTCCGCTCCTTCTCCTTCATCTGTTTCATGTTCTTCGACTTTCCCTTTAAATTTGCTTTGCTTTTGCCTCCGTCCCCACTTTCTTTGAAACTCTTCGCCTTTTGAATATTCTTTTTTGTCGGCATTTGCTTCTGTTTTGGGTCCTTTTTGCTGCTGCTTGTGCCCACTTTTGGCTTGGCTCTGTTTCCCTGCTGGATTTTAGCAGTTAATGCTTTGACTTGCTCAGAATCGAACGATGAGTCGGAGTCCGATGGCACTTCAATCGGCGCCGTTTGTTTGCCCTTTGTCTGTGCCATCCTTTTTTTCTTGGATTCCATCGCCTCGTTCTCTTCCTCCTCCCCATCGTCAATGTCCTCTCCCAACCCATACGATGCAGACGATTTCGACAGCGATGCCAATTCGTCCGACTCTTCCTCCTCCGCATCCTTCCAATCTTCGTCCGATGAATTGTCCGGTTCATCTTCGGATGACAACTCAAACTCTGGTCTGTGATACCTTGCGGAGGGCGTTCTCTGCCTTTTCGCTGTCAATGGCACTTCCGCTAGTCCAAGTGGTTGCTCCTTCTGCTGCTCCGACTGCCCCTCCCCTCTTCCTTCCCTCGGCTGTTGCGCCGGTGCCGTATCAAATGGCTCCATTTTTGGCACTTTTCGCTTCGGTTGCACCGGTGCCGTATCACTTGGCTCCACTTTTGGCACTTCCACTTTCGGAATCCGCTCCTTCTGCTCCCACTGTTCCTCTCCTCCCCATTCCCTCGACTGTTGTGCCGGTGCCGTCTCAATTGGCTCCACTTTTGGCACTTTTAAAGAGGGGGGATGTCCATTTGCTGCTGATGCTTCTCACCTAAAGTGGTGGGCGAGTGCGTCTCTCCGTGCTCATCCGCTGTCACTTCTGCCGGGTTAACCGCATTTAATGTGCCCAGTCCGCTGATCAGCAGACAAATCATTGTGAAAAACACATCAAAAACTATTCGGCGCATCTTAATCTGTTGACAATTAAATTTGAGCAAGAAAAATGAAATCAAAAAAAAAAAAAAATTAAAGAAATAATGCTAAGGTATTATATATTTCATTAAATTTTTTAATATTTCATACAATTAAAAAGATTGCGTAATTTTTTATAAATCCAATATGGAAATATGTAAGTGTATGTGCATATGTACATACATTTATGTGTTGCTGTTTGGCAAGCATCATTTGCATTACGCGCATTTACTTATGCCTTTGCGTAGGAAATGCCACGCAATTAATCAATGGGCCTTCGATTTTATTGCCTTTAATATTGTACAAATTTGATCAGGCCAGAATCGGTTGCCCAGAGGTTTTCGGGGTCAAGGATCCGATTCCGGGCTCCTTTACGCTACAGTACACTCCCGAGACAGGGTTACGGTAATTGAGCTTATCCTAGCCTGATTCCCCGAGTAGCGATCCAGGCGAATTGAGACCGGGAGCCCGATCCCGACATTTGAATTTAGAATTTTGTCATTTTATTAAGATTTAATTAAAAATAGTGAAATTAACTAAATTTATAATGAGTTTTCTGGTTTTGGAAATTTATTATTTTATGTGAGTTGTAGAAGAAGAAATCTCAATTTCCTTTACAAATTTCAACATTTAAAAAATTTTCCATTCTTCCCATCATCGTCTGTTGCTTTAGTAATTTTGTGAAAATCTTTAAAAAAAATTGGACTAAAATTACAAAATTTCCTGGGAGTGAATTTTCGAGACTCATTAGTTGGCCATTTTTAGAAAATTTAAAACCGGATTTGAATCCCGATAATCACAATCCGGCCTGATGCCAATCACGAATCCAGATTTTCAAAATTCTGGCTCTAATACATAGATTTTACTTTTTTTTCTTTTTTTAATGGAATTTCATGAGATGGCCGAGATCAAAAATAGGCGAAAGATCGACATTCGACAGAAATTTCGTCCGCCCTGATCGGGATTGTTTGCAAGGATTTCTATGAAAAAAATTTTCTCGAAAATTTAAAGATTTTCAGCTTTTTAGGGAATCCGCCGAATAATTCTTAATCGTTTTGGGAGAACAAGTGATTAATGAGAACTTTTAAACTCCTCCTATAGTCTCATTTGCTTTCATTCAAACAGAAAATTGCCAAGCGCGAGGGATCAAAGAAACTTCGAACGAACAATTGGAGTTTTGCTGTGGTGTTAAGCTGATTTTGATTGTATTTGCTTGGTGTTTTATCTTGGCAATTGACCTCAGCATTTTCAATTTTGTTAATTAATACAGATTTTGAGCGATTTTTTTTGGTGGATTTAATTTTGTGTCGACGATATTTCTTATTTTTCCGTTTATGTTTTTCCTTTAATTTGGATTTTTACATTTATTTGTTATTCGCATAAATTTTTGTTGAAAAACATATTTTCATATTTCAATTCGAATATATTTTCCATTTTCTTCGCCTTCTCAATTTGTATTCAAAATATTAATATTTGCGAGTGGAAAGCAAAAAATTGATTTTTTCTAAGTATCTGATTTTACAGTATTTGATGTTGTGAATATTTTATTTTGTTTGTTAATGCGACACTTTAATTTTCAAAACTTCAAAAAATGAACATTATACAAATTGTATTGTGTAAGTTTTATTATATTTTTGAAATACTGTACAATGTGAAGTAATTTTGGCTGTGACTTGCTCATAAACGGCAAAAAACAGATTCTATAGTGAAATTCTGTTATTAATCTTTTAAAATCAATTTCTTTTTTTCTTTATTGGCATTTTTGACAGAATTTCCGTTTGTCTTCTTTTGCGATGAAATGCACGTGAATAAAAACAGTTGGATTTTGTTAAATGTTTCCTGTTGAAGGATTATAAATAAGAATTTGAGATATATTTTCATCAATTACTTTATTATTAAAAACCAGGTGCTAGGCGAAAAAAAGTTAGTAAAAACAGGTTAGCATATCTCAGCGCCCGGCGCCAGACGGCAATTTTTTCCAAGCCTTACAGGGTGCCGGACGCGCGGGGAAAATTTTTTTGACTCACTAGCATCGACGGCACAAAAGTTGGCTTCACAGGCGCCAAACCGGCCCTGGCGCCAAAAAAGAGCATATCTCAGCGCCAAGGCGATCCCAAATTTTTTTGCAAAGACAACTTTCAATTAGGTGAGATCAGGTCCCGAAGGAAAAAAGAATTGGGTCGATAGCTTCCAAACTCAGCTTTTCCGGTCCACATTTTCAATCATCCCCCCCCCCCCAATTTTTTATAAAAATTGCTAAATTATTAATTTTTTTTTTTAATTTGGAAATTAAATTTGAACTGAAAATGACTCATTTTTCGTCTGCATTTGTCTTTTTCCTTGTGCCTTTGCTTATCTTCCATTTGCCTCTGTCTTTTGCCACTTCGACGACAGTGCCAATCCGTGCCGAAGAGTCTGTCGAGCCCAATTACGGTATTTGGAATGATAATTACATACAAAGCAATTAATTAATTACCCAAAGAGAGCGATGCCGACTTCGAAACGATAGTGCAAGAGGCCGTCGATTGGGCACACACTGTCAATTTGGTGAACAGAGTCAAGGAGCACTTGGAACGGTGAGCAAAACAAAGCACGAGAGGAAGGAGGGACCTTTTAATTTTTAAAATTTAATATATTTTTAGCCGAATTTCGATTTTATTTTTCTGTTTTTCTCGGCTTTGATTATTCCGTCTTTTGAGTTTCAATTTGACCATTTGCCTTTCCTTTTTTACAGAAGTGATGTCGTTGAGATTGTTCCCTTCGCTTTGTTTCCTTCGCCTTTTCCGCGCCGTCTCTTTGAAGAAGCAAAAGCTGTTCAAAAAGTATTAACACTTTAAAAAAATAAATTTAAATTGAAAAAAGCAAAAACATTTCAGACGCTCCAATTGCTTTACTTTCGCGTGTCTCAGAATTACGAATTTTTGAAGAGAACGCTCGGAGAGGCGGGCAAAGGCGACGCTTACATTGGCCACCTTTTGGACATTTTGGACGACGTTCAGCAGAGGGGAAACAAACAGCCGATCAGTCTGATTTTGCAACGAGCGGTCAACAATTATTAATTTAAAATAAGAATAAATTAAAAAGGCATTTTACCCATAAAATATAGCAAATCCCTTCATTTTTTAGGATTATATGTGCCATTTGAATGCGGAAAGCGGAGAATATGAGCTGAAGCAGGCAAACACTCAAAACCAAATTGTTTGTTCGAACTAATTGTTGTCTTAAGGTCGAAGTGAATATGGGCGCAATTGGCGGAAACGCGCGGACGGAGGGCGTCAGCAAAGTGCACAGGCGCGTGTTCACGAAGTTGGGACTGTCCACCGCCAATTTGCCGCCGAATGAGTCATGCGCAGGCGCAGCGGAAGCACTGGTCAAAGCATGGTCAGTAAAATGGACATAATAATAATAATAGACTAATTAAACACTTAATTTTTAATTATTATGAAAAATCAGGAAACAATTCAACGACCCTTTGTCCGTCATTGTGTTTATGAGTTACACAAAAGTGCAGGGCATTTTTGACCAACGGCTCGTACAATACGAAATTGAACGGATTTCGGGAAATAAAATCGAAATTGTGCGCCTTACATTGCAGGAATGTGGCGAAAAGTAAGCAGACAGACAAAATGCCAAACAATCCAATGGCATTTTACAATATGACTCAGTTGACTGATCAGAATTTGGTTGATTCTTTCTTCTTAAGACTGATTTTGGACCCAAATGATTCATCACTTTCGTACAACGGAAGAAAAGTGGCGATAATTTATCAACGAAATTTTCTGTTTGAGAAGGATTGGCAGACGGAAAAGGAATGGGACATTCGACGAAAGTTGGAGCGATCAAATGCCATTGTAAGAAAAGGGACAAATTGATGGAATTAATTAATAACAATTCAAGAAATGCCATTGGCAAACATAATTTAAAAATATTGATGGGGACAAAAATGAATAAAATTTGCTTTCAGTTGACAACAAATGTCCGCATCGATTTGGCTGGAACAAAAAAAGTCCAACAGGTCGAATGGCACAAAAAAACACTGTTTAACAAAGAGTTCAGACTTTGGCACTGCCGGGAATGTTGGAGCACTTTTTGCACGACCAAAAAGCCGAAACAATCGCCGCCGTCCGCAAAACTTTCGCCGGTCTTTGGGGCTTGGACAAACATGACGAAGAAACCAGTGCGATAATTAAGGTGGATTTCTAAAAAGATTTTGTAAAACAAATAAAATTTCCAGGAAGCCATCGAAAAGCCCGAGAGATTTGTGCTAAAAACGAACCGAGACGGAGGCGGGAACAATTTGTGGGACGAACAACTCGCGGACAAATTGCGGACGATGACGCGGAAGGAACGCGGGGGACTCATTCTGATGGAAAAGTTGGAGATGCTCCAAGTGACGGTAAAACAATTCAATATCAAAAAAATTTAATCCGCTTTTCCCTTCAGAATTATTCAATTCGCGCGAGGGAAAAGCCGAAAATGTACGCCATGGTAAGTGAAGTCATTGAATTAATTCATTGGCGACAAACCAATTAGATGTTGTTTTCCATTCAATTTAGACCAGCGAATTGGGCATCGTCGGTTACTTTTTGGGCAATGCCAAAACAATGGCCACCATTGACAATGTGCAGCGTGGCCATATGCTGCGCTCGAAGGCGGCCGAGGCGCGGGAGGGCGGCGTTCGGATTGGCATTGGTCTACACGACTCGCCCTATCTGTTCTGATCAGTGCCCTCGCCCTATTGTTCTGATCAGTGCCCTCGCCCTATTGTTCTGATCAGTGCCCTCGCCCTATTGTTCTGATCAGTGCCCTCGCCCTATCTGTTCTGATCAGTGCCCTCGCCCTATTGTTCTGATCAGTGCCCTCGCCCTATTGTTCTGATCAGTGCCCTCGCCCTATTGTTCTGATCAGTGCTCTCGCCCTATTGTTCTGATCAGTGCCCTCGCCCGATCTGTTCTGATCAGTGCCCTCGCCCTATTGTTCTGATCAGTGCCCTCGCCCGATCTGTTCTGATCAGTGCCCTCGCCCTATTGTTCTGATCAGTGCCCTCGCCCGATCTGTTCTGATCAGTGCCCTCGCCCGATCTGTTCTGATCAGTGCCCTCGCCCTATCTGTTCTGATCAGTGCCCTCGCCCTATTGTTCTGATCAGTGCCCTCGCCCTATTGTTCTGATCAGTGCCCTCGCCCTATTGTTCTGATCAGTGCCCTCGCCCTATCTGTTCTGATCAGTGCCCTCGCCCTATTGTTCTGATCAGTGCCCTCGCCCTATTGTTCTGATCAGTGCCCTCGCCCTATTGTTCTGATCAGTGCTCTCGCCCTATTGTTCTGATCAGTGCCCTCGCCCGATCTGTTCTGATCAGTGCCCTCGCCCTATTGTTCTGATCAGTGCCCTCGCCCGATCTGTTCTGATCAGTGCCCTCGCCCTATTGTTCTGATCAGTGCCCTCGCCCGATCTGTTCTGATCAGTGCCCTCGCCCGATCTGTTCTAAACTTTGTTCCAAAATAGATTTTTTATTTTGTAAAAAGTATAAAAAAAGAAAAAAGATTTATTCAAATGAATTTTAATTTTCACCACTAATCAATTCCGCCAGTTGATCTTTTTTAGGAAATCCTTTCAAAAGTTATTTCAGATTTAATATACTCAAATTTTTAAAAATTTTCTCGGCGGCGCCTGTCGGACTGCCGGCACCGTATAAAAATGAAAGAAAGGCTTAAAGAAACAAATGTTTGAAAAGAATGAAACTTTTGAACTTTTAAGGCAATTTGAATCCGCGACCGCTGGATCTTCTGTAAGCGTCTCAGCACTGCTATTTATTGGACGTCATCCGGACAAATTATCACTTTTTTGCTGGACGGACGAAACGACCGACAGCCGCCGGACGAATTGTCATAGCGCCTCGACGAAATTATAATTATTTATAAATATCCTTCATATTCATTTCCTTTTTAATTATTGAACAATAAATTTTAAAATGTTTTCTAAATTCAATCCGCAGCGGAAAATCCATTAAGAAAGAATTATAAAAATGTAAGCAAAGCAAAATTTTTCTATTTGTCGTAAAAAATTGTGTTTTTATAATTCAATCAATTAATATAAAATTGGCATGTCATAGAAATACCAAATTTGATTGACGTGTAAAAAGGTGCAAAAATGTGACTCTTTCCATTGCCTTTGTCAGGAGAAATGCCACATTCGAATGCCAAGAAAATTACAAATCTTTTTAAATTAAATTTACATTCTTTTCTTACTATTCACATCTCATTCTGTTTTTTCGGAATGTCGTTTAGCTTTATTTTGCTAATTTTCTGCGCGTTTTATGGAGGTTTGTCATAGGGATTTTTAAATTAATTAGTGTTTTTGTTCAATTATTTGCGCATTTTTTCCCAGTCGAATTTTTTGGGAGTCGAAAATGGAGGGAAACGACCGAATGACTCCTTTTTTAGTGATTAGTTAACTTGAACAATATAAATTAAATATTTTCAGTTGGAGAAATGACTGATTTAGCGAAGGAAGGCCAAACGCCCAATTTTGACTTTTCACAATCGCAGCCAATGGCACAAATGGCACAAATTGCCAATGCAATGGCAGCGAATGGAAACGGAAATTACGGAATGGGCAATAAATTCAACAGCGAAGGCGAAGAAAACATCTGTAAAAACAGTTAAAATTAAAAAGTAAAAATAATTTGTTACCTTTTTAGATGAAGAAAATAATGGCCAAGAGAGGTAAATTAAAACAAAATTATACTAAAATATTAAATAAATTCAAAAATGATCTAAGACCATTTGGTAAATCAATGGCATTTTCGAATAAAAAACAACAAAACCGTACAAAAAGTCGACAGAGGAAAAGCAAAGAAACGGAGAAGCAGCAGAAGGGACGCTTTTCGACAAAATTGTAAAAAAGGGGGGGGGGGGAATTTGAAATTGAATTTAAATTTGAATTTATGGGTGAAAATTTGATATAAACGAAAATTTAAATGATTAAATGCAATTTCTCATTATTTTTATGTCCCATTTTGAGTTTTGTTTCGGCCCCAAATCAACAGGCATTTTATTTGATAAAAATATTCTAAAATTAAATGGCAAATTAATGCAAATTATTCGCTTCGTCCAACAGATTCACCGTGTTCATTCTGTTCTCCATGATTTTCCATCAAATTCCGAATATTATGTTGACAAGTAATGAACAACTATTATTTAGTGTTTTTAACTTTCACATTTTAAGAAAATGACAATTGCATTGTGAGGGCGAATTGCCAACCTTTTCAAAACCACGGCATGGGATTCAAATGCAATTACCGGGACAGAATGCCAATGAACTCAGACGACACAAATTTGAAAATTTGGGCCAGTAATATTCATCCGAACAGGGGCAACGAGCTTCTTTTGTTGGGCGAGCAAGTGGGAAAAGGAATTTAAAAGCTTATGATATATTATATTCAAATTGTTTAAAAAATATATTTATTAGAAAATTCGCAAGTGCAAATTGACAGACAATGATCAGATTCACTGTTATCAAACATTGGACATGACCGATCAGACGATTGAAAATTTGGAACGTATGACTGTTGAAAAAGCGAGCCATTTTGGCAATTGCATTGATCAAATGGAACAGAACGATGCCGACAGTGAATACCAAGAGAATAGGGCATTTTATCAACCAAGGGACTATCAACAGACGGAGAAAAGCCATGCCGACAATGAATACCAAGAGAATAGGGCATTTTATCAACCAAGGGACTATCAACAGACGGAGAAAAGCCATGCCGACAATGAATACCAAGAGAATAGGGCATTTTATCAACCAAGGGGCTATGAACAGACGGAGAAAAGCGATGCCGACAATGAATACCAAGAGAATAGGGCATCTTCAAAAATGTCACAAAATTTGCCATACGGCCAATTGAGTGTTAAAGGAAATAAACTCGTTGCGGAGAATGGCCAACCTGCACGATTAATAGGCAAAAGGGGAAAGCATAATTAAACAAATTAAAACAATTAAATTCTAAAGGCGTTTCTCTATTTTGGAGTCAGTACAATGCCACGTTTTGGAACGAAGAGAGCATCCGGCAGCTGAAGTGCAATTGGCATGCCAATGTGGTGAGTGAGCGGAATATGGAAAGAGTGCCGTACTAATTAATTGCCTCGTTTTAACCGAATAAATCTGACAAATGATTCACAATGGCAGAAGTGGGATACTGTATTTTCATGGATGTTTTTTTTTTCAAAATCATCTCTATTCATTAATTAGTTTATTATTGATGGAAAATAAAAAAAACTATCAGTAGCGAAAACATTTTTTAATTTAATAAATTACTTTTTTCCCCTTTTCTAAATTAATTTTTTAAGTTCATAATTTAAAAGTTTGGGCTATGCGATGATGAATTGATTCTGGTGGAAGACATGAAGAGTTTTGCGAATTTCACTCATTTAAACTTTTTCAAAGATTCGCGCCCCATTGGCTGTCGAACCGAACGGTTACCTGGCGAACCCGGGGAGAGAAATGGAAAAATTGAAGCGAGTGATTGAAGCATGTATCAAGTGGAACGTTTACTTAATTATCGGTTGGACTTAAATAATTTAGATTAAAAATATAAATGAATTGAAATTAATTTTGCAAAGATTGGCATTTGACGAGCGACGACCCACACACAGAAGAAGCGGTCCAATTCTTTGGCCAAATATCGGCACAGTACGGATATTTGAAAATCATCATTTATGAAATTTGGAACGAAGCTGTGACTGTGCCATGGAATGTGATGGTGCAGCACCACACTCGCGTCATTCAGGTCATTTGGCCTTTCAATTCGAATCCAAAACTCAAATTTATTTTTAAGGCAATTCGTGCCAATGACAAACACAATTTGATCCTTTGCGGCACTCCCAAATACGACATGTCACTGTACGACCCGTTGTACCACCCATTGCCACGCGAATTTGGCCCACTCATGTACAAAAATGGCACATTAATTTTCTACAGATTGTCGAGACTCTCGACCTTAACCAAATTCATAAAAATAAATGAGTGCGGTTATGAACAGGTACACATTCCATTGGTACGCTGCGGACGGTTCGGGGAGTGGCGGAAATGCGGGAGATGAGCGATTGTTGGCACAGGCAAAGGACGTGTACAAGCGGGGACTTGCGCTTTTTTGCACGGAATGGGGCCTAGGCACTGGGGATATGGTGGACAAACCGTTGAATTACAAAATGGCAAAAAAATGGTAAATTCGGAAAGAAAAATTGGCCAATTTAAATTCTCAAAAAATTCATCCATCGAATTAAGGACAAAACCAAAAATAAGGACACTTAAGTTCTTTTAATAAACCAAATATTCAAATTTATATTAGGAAAAACATTGAAAAATCAATTGTATATTTACAAAAAGTTCCTGTACCGTAACAGATACTTTTCCAAAACTCTTTTTCTAAGTAATAAGTAGTAATTAACAAAAACTTTATAGAAAATTCCATATGATTTCAAAGGGCTGTTTTAAGCGGGCCGGGCGGAGTTAACAGAGATTTTTTGTTTCATTCAATAAATGGATGATATTGAAATAAATCGCTGATTTGAATTATGTCAATTTCATTAATAAAGGTTTTTAAGGCTAAGTTGGATGAATGAAAATGAAATCCCGCAGATTAACTGGTCAATCTATGCGGACCACAACTACCAAAGTTTTCCGATCAGTGAAAGGACAGCGCCTAATCAGTTGGGAGATGATAAGTTTCTAACCCCGGACGGACGCTTCGTAAAGGGAGTGATCCGAAAATGGAACCCACAAAACCAATGCCCTCGTCGCGACTGATCAGCCCAAAAGTCGCTGATCGCTGTCGGACAGCTAGCTCACTGGCATTATGTGATCCCAATTCTCGTCTTTTATTTATAGGCGCGAGATCCTTTCCTAGAAAGCCCTATTTTGAACTTTTTTACCTCTAAGGTAGGAGCGGGTGTCCCTATTTTGGCATTTTTTGCTCACCCTTATTTTGGCATTTTTAAAAATGGAAATACAAAGGAAAATGTACCCCCTCCAAGGGTCGCCCTTTCTAAATTTAAAAAATTCTCCCATTAAAAGTTGGAATTTAACCATTTTTTGAACAAAAATAAAAAAAGCTCAAATTTACATTTTTCTGATCACCTTTATTTTTGCATTTATTTATATTTCCCCCCCCCCCATTCCCATAAAAATGTGTTTCAAATTGTAAAGTGTTCATTACGCTAAACTAACTCCGATAAATCCATTTTTACATTTATTCTCAAATCGATGTTTTAGGGGGGATTTGTTTTATTTTTCTGATCGATTCCTCCTCATTTTCCATTCGTTCGTCACATTTCCCCCCCCCCCCCCCCTCTCATCGGTTTCTTTCATTCTTTCGTGTTTCATCCGTGTCCATTCACCATTCACACAATTTCCACCCCATTTCCCTTTGGTTGGTCTGATCTGATCGCTCTCCCCTCCATTTTGGTGACTCATTCATTTCGAATTTCACTCCTCCGCCATTCGTCCGTCGTCCGTTTTCGTAATTTTGTTTATTTCTTTCCTCACCCAATCACTCAAAACAGCAGTAAATGAATGAAACGGATGTTAATTAACGAAGAGCGAGTGACGTCATGTGCCGGTTGAATGCCTTCGCTATTTAACTGTCCAATTAAGCACACTTTGATTCATTTCACCGCGAGAGGCGAAAGTGTAAACGGTTGTAGGAAGGAAGCTAACATTCATTCAGCAGTAAATCGCATTCAGTGTGCCAATACTGTATGATTGGCCTTTTTTAATTTACAAATCTTTTAAATGTGCCACCCGATCAACTTCCCAAATTTAATACATAAACTGATCACTTTTTATTTAAAAGAATACGTATCAATTTCAAAATGCCATATCACTCATATTTTTCGGTTCGGTTTTCTTGTCGTTCAACTTGAACTTGAGCTGATTGTGTTCAGAAAAAACTTTGTAGATATATATTAATATTATTTATTATTTTCGCAAATTTCTGCAAAAAAAAATGCCAAATCCGATAAGTTCTGCGGTCAACGATATTGTGGTGAGTGAATATTTAGCATCAAAAAAATCTGTTGACATGTTAAATGAGTGGGTAAAAATATAAATAAACAGCAAATGTTATGAAAGGGCGAAGCAAAATCAATGGGCAGCCGCCCCTCCCACAAATATTTTGTGACAAACGCCGCTTTTCTTTCCGCCGATTAGCATTTGTCACATTTTGCACATTATTTAATACATATGTCGTAAATGCATACAAAAACTTGTTTTTATGCACATTTTGCTCAAAATCTTAAACAAACAATAAAAATCTGATTTAACGAGAAAAGCGCTAATTCTAAGCCCTTTTTTGCCCAATATTCATTTTTAATGTTAATGGCCTATACAGTATAAATTTTGAAATTATTTAAAAATTTTTTATTTCAAAAAGACAAAAATTTATCTAAAAAATTTTCAAGGTCAAATTCCAATTCCAATCTTAAATATTTTAATGATCCAGCGATTTTTTTTTTTATCAAAAACGACAAAATTGGATTTTCTTTTGGGTTAATTTTAATTTTTTTGAAAATATTCACGTTCCAGTGGGGGTTGAATCAAGACAAAATGAAGAAACACTGGTACTTCGGTGTTTTGCTACCCCCCCCCCCCCGAAAAATTTTAAATGGAGTTTCCGAGGTCATTGATCACGAATATGCTGTTTGTTTTGACATCTGATGACACCTGTTCATAGATTTAACAAAATATCCATGATTTTTTGAAAATGGAAATATGAATTTTTTAAATTTTGCAAAGGGGGGGGGTAGCAAAACACGGAAGTACCGAAAGACTAACAGCTTCGCCACTAATCCCATTGCACATTTAATGACTGCTTTAAAATAATGCTGCCAAATTTGCCTTGAATTCTAAGATTATTTTAAAAAATTTTCATAAATATTTTTCACAACGATGTTTTCCTGGGGGCGTCAAAATTCGCGGACCAGGCCGTTTTCGTACGTGCCGTTTTCGTACAAGCACAAGTTTTTGGCTGTAACTTTTTTCTTTGGCAACCAAATCCAACAATCTTGGTATCATTCGATAGCCCTAAGTGTCCTCTATTAGCCCGCAAAATTTCGAAAAATTTCGTTAAGGTTCAAAAAAGTTAAGACAAAAATTTTTCGAAAATCTTTTTTTTAATTCGAAAAAAAGTTATAGCCAACTTTAATTGGCCCGAAACGACCCTCTTCCTCAAAATTCTCCTAAAATTAAATTGACCCAAAATTGGAAATTTTTGTTGAAACCTGTTAAAGGGCCAAGACTTGGAAGTTTTTTGAAAAACGCCCCCCAAAAATAGTGTGAAAAAAAGGACATCGATCGTCTACTCGTCTCTTTAAGAAAAATATTATTTTTGTGGTCCAATATCTTAAGAATGTGAGCATTTTATCTTATTTTCAAAAAAAAAATGGCAGCATTTTATAGAGACTGACGGGATCCTGACTCTCGGGGGATTTTTTTGGGAGTCCCGATCCCAATCTAGTACTTTCTAGCCCAATATGATTTTTTTTTTACGGGAATGGGATTTAATGGGAATCCCGCTCCCACTTCCTGAAACGGGTTTTTACGGACCCGCAGCCCGTAATCCATATTTTTTCGACCGAATGGGTTTACGGAGTTCGGATTATAAAGCCTATAAGTCCGTACTCCATTCTTTCCCAGCCCGTAACTCTTACAATTTTCGAATGGGTTACGGTTTTTTAAATTATTTTATTGTTGAAAAAGTAAACAATTTGATTTATTGCATTTGCCAAAAAGTAATCAATAGGGATGCGATTTTTAGGTTTTAACTAAATTTTTTGCTCAATTGATTTGAAGAAAGGAGCTCAAAAAACGCATTTCTGCATAAAAAATTTTCGATTCTGATGTCACTATCGGTCACTAGAAATCACTATTTTGACGACTTCGTCACTAAAATAGTTAAAAATCACTATTTTGGCATTTTATCACTATTTTTTCACTATTTTGACATTTTTTTGGAAAATTCCTTAACAAAAATGCAATAAAAACGGAAAATACACCCCTAAGAATCGACCAAAAAAATTTGAAAAAAATGCACCCCTAAGAATCGCCTAAATTTTTTTTTTCAAAAAATACCATTAAGAATTGGAAAATTTTCATAAAAATTTTTCCCCCAAATTTTTTTTCTTGACAAAATTTTTGGTTTAAAAATGTCAATATTTGCCAAGAAAATATTAGAAAGGAAATTTACATCATTTGCAACTGCATTCAGTGAATAAAAAATTATTTTTGCTCAATTTTTGGCTGAAAATTATGTCACTATTTGTCACTATTTCGGACTTTTTGTCACTATTTCTTCACTATTTTGGCATTTTTACTCACTATTTTAGTTAACTATTTTGGGATTTTTCGTCACTAAAAGTCGCATCCCTAGTAATCAATCAATTAATTTAAAATGAAACCGTTGTTTTAAATGCCCCCTTTGTTTTTCATTTTCAAGCGCAAATACTTTTCCATTAGCGCCGAGTATTTAAATCCATTTTTTGAATCTATTAATTAATGGGGATCTTGCCTTATGCATTGATTTAGTTTTGTATCATTTCCTTCTTCCCCCCCCCCCCCCCCCCCACTGCGGACGTAATTTAAATTACTAACTTTTAGACAAACTCAATCACAAACAAAATTCTCGGCGGCAATAAAAAGGCTGACAACACTTATCATCACCAGCAGCAAAACAAGTCGTCGTCCGCAGCACCGTTTGGAGGCGGTCTCTTGGGAAAAATCTCTTCGACAATCGCTTCCGCTGTCAATTCGACGAATCAACAGGCGAATGGGGGAACAAATTAAAAAGAAAGAAAAGAATATAAATGCCCAATTACTAAGAACAAAAAGGGTTATCAAATAATTTTAATTGGTCGTACGCATTCATTATAATACCAAATTAAAATTACATATTTTGTATAATGCCTGAAAAATGGTTTTACAAATTAAGCAATTCAATTTTGGGTTATTTCTTCAAAATTCTGCCATTTGCTTTCCTTAATAATATAGTTTTTTTTAGAGATCGACATTTTGAAAAAAGCCTGTACCTGTATTTCCCGAATGGCCTGTACCTGTTTTTTTCTGTACAAAAGTACAGGAAAATACAGGTACAGGAAAAATACAGGTTGCCGAAAAATGGCCTGTACCTGTACCTGGATCCAGGTACAGGTCGATCTCTAGTTTTTTTATACATGCAAATGGGTATTTAATTATGCTTTTGGTTTTTTAAAATAATTTTTCCTTTTAATAAAATGTGCAAATTTCAGCATTACCCTTCAACTCAGCCCCAACAAATGTCTTCCGGCGGTTACAACAATCAATCGAATTATCCGGGAGGCGCCTATCCGCAACAGTACGGCAACGGAAACACTGGGAACGCTGGTGGATATCCGCCCGCTGCTCCGCCGTCCGCGGGTGCTTACCCTCCACAACAGTACGGCGGCATTGCTCCACCGTACGGCACCGCTGGTGGCTATCCACCGCAATATCAGCCGACACCGTACCCAACTTCCACAGGCGGTACATTTTTTGATAACCATTGTTGGTGCGGAGGGATTGACATGGTTTTTTGGAGGGGGGAAAGTAATTTTGGCCGACCGACCCCTGGAAACAGTGATGTTTTCCAGGTTATGCTCCTTCGTCCGGTGCTTCCATCGGATTTAACATTGACGCGCCTTCGGCGGGTGGCGGAGGTTACCCGCCGTATCAGCCCAATTTGGGTGGCGGAGGGGCACCGGTGCCTTCGCCCTACCCCCAACAAACGGCGCCGTATCAGCAACCGCCGTACCATACCACCGGCGGTGGTGCCGGGGCCTATCCAACACAAACTTTTGGGAGTCAGCCGCAACAGACGGCGTATGGCGGCGGCGGCGGCGCTGGGTTTGGCTACCCGCAAATGCAACAACACGGTCATCCTCAACAGCATTTGGGCGGCATTTCACAAGCATCAGGCAAAGCATTTAAATTGGCCGAGTCGAATGCCATTCACACAAACGCACCGACCCATGCCGATTTGGCCAGTGACTCCCCCCCCCCCCCCTCCGTTCCCTTGCTTTAATAAATTTATTCCCTTTTGCGCTCTCATTCAATTGCGCTTAAAAATGCCATAGCGAATCTAAAATTGGAAAGTGCCAATGCCTTAATTATTGTTATTCACTTCCGCTGTCACCTGCAGCACTCCGCTTCACTTAACCTCACATTTTATTAATAAAATAATTTCCAATTTACGATTCGCTTTTCCTTCCCACAATTTTTTTGCTGGTTAATTTCCGTCATAGAGAAATGGACGATTAATGGTGGGAAGTTGATTAACGGTGACTCACTTTCTGTCAATCGATGTGTCACTCGGGTGAATGTCGCACCGAATGAATGAATGAATTTGATGTGAGGGGAAATGCGACGGAATAAAAAGCGGGAGGGGGGGGGGGTCGATTGGGAGGATGAAAGGACAAAACAATTCAAACACATCCGTCATCTACGCATATGTTGTTTATTCATCATTTTGAGTATTAAAAACAACGAATAAGCAAAACAAACGAAAGAAAAAAAGAGTACATTTGTCCTTCCCTCCCCCACCCTCCACGGTGTCATGGCAATTATACAAAAATGGGATTTTGTCATTGACTCTTCCCTTTAAATAGAAAAATTATAGACAAATGTAAAATCTAATTTTCTTTTTGTCTTATTAAAATGAATTAATGTACAACTTTTAAACATATTTTATTCTAAATTTATCCCCCCCCCCCCCCCTTTAGCAATGTCTGCCCCTTCCATTCGGGCAAACCCAAATTTCAACGCGCAAATGACAGCGGAATTGCTGCGCAAAGCGATGAAAGGCTTTGGCTGTGACAAAAGCAAAGTGATCCAAGCATTGGTCAACTGCAACAATGCACAACGCCAAGAGGCGAGTGGAGAAAAAAAACAAATGGACAAAGAATGCCTTCCCCTTGGGCAAATAATGCCGTAAAATGAAAATCCCCTCACTTTTCTTAACTTTCGAAGGTTCTGACCGACTGTTTTTAAATTTTGTGGTTTTCGTTTCAGGTCATCCGCACGTTCAAGCAAATGTATGGCAAGGAACTGATCCCGGAATTGAAAAGCGAGCTAACCGGCGACTTCGAACACCTAATTATTGCACTTATGGAACTGCCGGCAGTGTACGATGCCGCACAATTGCGCCGTTCGATGGAGGTGCGTTGTGCGTGTAATGGTTGAGAAAAGAAAAATTGTTGCTCTAATTTGTGTTAGATGCCAAATAATTAGGCTTAATTACTCATCCGTTTCTCGTTTTGCTTTATTCTGTCACTCCGTTTGATGCCTCTGACCACCCTTTTCTCATTTTAGGGACTTGGCACCAAAGAGCATATTCTGATCGAGTGAGTTCCTTTTCGTCATTTTATACGCATTTACACAAACATTTTTGACAGGATTATGACAACGCGACCAAATGCGCAAATTTATGCCGTCAAAATGGCTTATCGGTGGGTTAAAGTCGCAAATAAAATTTAGATTTTACAGTTTTAAGTCGTGTCCCTCATTTTATTGGGTTAATACCGATTGCTTATACCACTTGTAATTAGCTTTTATCTTTTCATTTATTTTTATATTGCTCTCATTTTCACTTTTATTTCTTCCATTTGCAGCCAAATGTACAATTCGGATTTGGAGCGTGACATCGTCGGCGAAACTTCCGGCTATTTCCAGCGTCTGCTCATTTCGCTGTGTTCCGGCGCGCGTGACGAGCAAATGCACACCGACCCAATCAAGGCCAATCAGGCGAGTGTTTCACAACACATTCATTTTTCAACACATTTGAGCACTTAGTAATTAATTTATGAATTTTTTAAATCTTTGCTTGTATAATTCGATTTTCCATTTTTTTGGTCGTTTCTCAATTCGCCTCAATAGCCTAGTAATTTTACGAAACATCGTTTTATTTTAATGCCTTTCTGCTGGCCAAAATTCAAATTTTTCCAATTGTGCCGAAACTTTTCTTTATTGCGATAAAAAATATGCCTTCTCAAATAGAAAGTGCCGGTTTTAATAAACTGGAAGAAATTGCTTTTCAATTTGTTGACTGACTGACCCTTCACTGAACTTTGTTTCCCTTCTTAGGATGCCCAGCGATTGTGGCGCGCCGGTGAGGCGCGCCTCGGCACCGACGAAATCGCCTTCAACTCCATTTTGGCGGTGCAAAACTTTGCGCAGCTTCGCTTGGTGTCTTTTTTCTTTTTTTTTCTAAAAATTACGCCCGTTGTTTTAAAGGTCTTTGACGAATACCAACGACAGCACGGCCATTCCATTGAACAGGCAATTAGCAACGAGTTTAGGTGAGTTCAAATTGAGCGGATCATTTTTTATATCATCTACGAGTTTTTTGGGATTTTATTTTTATAAATTTTATTTTTCGTTTTTAAGTGGCGACATTCGTGATGCCAATTTGGCTTTGGTGAAGAGCATTCGCAACCGTGCCGCATATTTCGCTGAGCTTCTTCACAATTCGATGAAGGCACTTTTCCATTTTCAATTGTTACTTTAATTTCCATTGTTAAGGGCATTGGCACCCGCGACACCGATTTGGTAAGGGAATGGACGAACGGATGAGCGAATGCTCTAAATTTATACAAATTTATAAAACGCTGGCTTTTTAACACTGTTTCACAGATTCGCCTCGTCGTCACCCGCTCCGAAGTCGACATGGCCGACATTCGTCAGGCATATCAAAATATGTACGGCACTCCATTGGAAAATGCCATCGCTAGCGACTGCTCTGGCGCTTATAAGGTAAGACCAATCGCGTGTGGACATCCCTTTTCAATTTTTGATTATAAGAGAGTGCAAATATATGCTATTATTACAATCAAAAGCTTACATTTAAAAAACCGTCGTATTTTGACATTATACAAATGATATTTATTATCCCCAAAGAGAAACGATTTGATGAAGCGAAAACATTGATTTTTCAGGATGGTTTGGTCGCTATTGTGAAGGGATATTACCACTGATTGCGATGGCACTGCTGTGAAGAACTTCCAAACGACAAAAAAGAGATTAAAATAAAATAGCAGTTGCTAATTACTAATAATTTTGTGTGAATACTTATCACTTTTCTGTATTGTAATGACCCATTTCGAAAATAATAACTGCCTGCCAATGTGCCGCATAAATAAACATTAATTGGTATTTAATAATTTTTATTGTGTTAACAATAAGTTTCTGTTCTTAATGTTAAGTTTATATTGGTTTTTAAATTAATCTGTTGGCTTTAAGTCGACACGGATTTTGCAAATGCTTACCCGAGAAAAAATTAAATATGAAAAAGAGCCAGGAATGGGCGCTCTTTCTTTATTAGAATTTCTCGAGGTCGAGATTATAAAACGGGATTATTAATCGGGCCGATAAAACAGAGTAAAGCTTTGTCACCATTTTCAAAAAAAAACATCGTGAAAATGTTTTTGGAGTCATTGATTACGAATACAGCATCTGTTTCAGCCGGTTTTGAACCCCGAATTCGAACACAAAATCGAAAATACAACAAAATAGTTTTTAAATTTTTCAAAATACTTAATTTTTGGTATTTTCTCTAAAATATTGATATCTAAAAAAGGGAAACTAAAAAATTGGAAATTTATGTTTTTATTTCCTATAAAGGTTATATGTAATAATAAAAAATAATTTATTTATTTTTAAAATAGATAAAATAATGGATTTTTAAAATCTAATTTTTTAAAAAATTTAAAATCAAAAGAAAATTATTTTTATAAAAATGGGTTTCTAAAATCTCACCGGGAAGTTTGGGCATTACTATATTAATTTAAAAATGAGAAAACTAAAAAATCCATATATTACGCTGTGATTCATCCCTAAAGATCCAAAATGAGCTTAAAAATTAAAAAGAAATATTCTATTAAATTATTGTTAATCACTTCTTATAGCTAATTCAACGTGGATTAGACGTACATTTAATAATTTTCGCTTGGGTCAAAAAAAGGTTTTTTTATGGGCCCGAAAACATCGAGAATTGTCTAATTCTGTTTTTATGCATAAATTTTGAGTTTTCAACATACTAAGCTTTTAGAACGTGCAGACATTGTGATCCAAAAGAATTGTTATGAGTCCAGCAAAATAAACAAGGTTGATTGAGTGGACAATTTGTTAAAAATCATTAACATTTACTGTGTTTTAATTAGAAATGCGACATTTTTACACATTTACAATTTTAATTTTTGAAATCCATAATATAGTGCCCAAACTCCCTGTGCCAAACTTCATGTCGCCTCTAAAAATTTAACTAGTAATTAAAAAATGTAGAGCCCGGCGGGAGCGGGAGTCCCGCGGGAGTTTACGGGAGTCTCGCTACCGACTCCTGTACGTTTTTACCCAGCGGGATTTTTACGAGATTCCCCTCCCGCTCCCGGAAGATATCGGACTTCCGGCTCCCTTAAATTATTTTTTACCGGGCTCTAAAAATGGCACAAATAGCATATATTTTAAATTATTATTTGACTTTTTTCAAAAAAAATCTCTTTGTTTTTTTTATGCTAATCTGTAGCTTTTCAAATTGACAAAAAACAAAAATTATTTATTTTTTTGTACTCTTTTAAAAGTAAAAAAAAATAAATAGAAATCAAAATATTTTTACTTAGTCAAATTTCTGCGCGAATGACAGAATTCAGAGAGGAATTTTAAAAATCTTTTATAATTTAAAGATTTTATTTTGTGCATTTTTAGGACAAAAATTCAACTTCTACCAATTACAAACAGTGACAGAAAGAAACATTTGTCTCCTTCACCCAAAAACAAATTTTATTAACATTTGAATCAGAGCGTTTTTGAGGGGGGGGGGCAATAGCCAAACAAACCTTTGTCATAACAAAATGCTCAAACTTCTCAAGAATGGCAATTTAATTCGTCGTGGCTTAGCGTCTGACATTTTAAAACGAATGTTTGCGACGCCCAAGGGACAATTCATTAATCATCAAAGTGGTGCCATTTGGACATATGTATTATCACTTGAATTTTTCGTGAATTTGCCAACTCTTTTTCAATTCCATTTGTTTCAATGATTAATCAGTGGCAAATGGGAGAAGGGAGACGGATTTAAAAGGATAAAATTTTGTATATAAAAGCAGGACGGAGAAAGGAAAACTCATAATTTGAATTGAAAAATTATTTAATAAAAATAAAATTAATTATTTTATTTTATTTTTTTAGTCCATCGAAGATGGGTTGGAAGTTAGTGTCTCTTTTTCTTTGTATTGCCATCATTGGAATAGTAACAGGCTATTATCCTCCGCCACCAACAACGGGTTAAAAGTTTATCAGAAAGATAAAATATAAAAGAATATTTAGCATGTCCTCCGGTAACTTGTCCATGTGGATGCAAAGAATGTTACACGACAACACCATATGAAGTGCCAGGCACAGGATCAACATCGACGCCAGGACCGGAATCAAGCACAGCAACACCATCTGAGGAGCCAGGAACCCCGAGCAGTGAAACGCCCGGACCGCCTGAACCCAGCACTGAAACACCAGGACCGCCTGGACCCAGCACTGAAACACCCGGACCGCCTGGACCCAGCACTGAAACACCCGGACCGCCTGGACCCAGCACTGAAACACCCGGACCGCCTGGACCCAGCACTGAAACACCAGGACCGCCTGGACCCAGCACTGAAACGCCCGGACCTCCTGGACCCAGCACTGAAACACCCGGACCGCCTGGACCCAGCACTGAAACACCAGGACCGCCTGGACCCAGCACTGAAACACCCGGACCGCCTGGACCCAGCACTGAAACGCCCGGACCCAGCACTGAAACGCCCGGACCGCCTGGACCCAGCACTGAAACACCCGGACCGCCTGGACCCAGCACTGAAACACCCGGACCGCCTGGACCCAGCACTGAAACACCCGGACCGCCTGGACCCAGCACTGAAACACCAGGACCGCCTGGACCCAGCACTGAAACACCCGGACCGCCTGGACCAAGCACCGAAACACCCGGACCGCCTGGACCCAGCACTGAAACACCCGGACCGCCTGGACCCAGCACTGAAACACCCGGACCGCCTGGACCCAGCACTGAAACACCCGGACCGCCTGGACCCAGCACTGAAACGCCCGGACCGCCTGGACCCAGCACTGAAACACCCGGACCGCCTGGACCAAGCACCGAAACACCCGGACCGCCTGGACCCAGCACTGAAACACCCGGACCGCCTGGACCCAGCACTGAAACACCCGGACCGCCTGGACCCAGCACTGAAACGCCCGGACCGCCTGGACCCAGCACTGAAACGCCCGGACCGCCTGGACCCAGCACTGAAACACCCGGACCGCCTGGACCCAGCACTGAAACACCCGGACCGCCTGGACCCAGCACTGAAACGCCCGGACCGCCTGGACCCAGCACTGAAACGCCCGGACCGCCTGGACCCAGCACTGAAACGCCCGGACCCGAATCAAGCACATCAACACCATCTGAGGGACCAGGAACTCCGAGCACTGAAACGCCCGGACCGCCTGGACCCAGCACTGAAACGCCCGGACCTCCTGGACCCAGCACTGAAACACCCGGACCGCCTGGACCCAGCACTGAAACACCCGGACCGCCTGGACCCAGCACTGAAACGCCCGGACCGCCTGGACCAAGCACCGAAACACCCGGACCGCCTGGACCCAGCACTGAAACGCCCGGACCACCTGGACCCAGCACTGAAACGCCCGGACCGCCTGGACCCAGCACTGAAACACCAGGACCGCCTGGACCCAGCACTGAAACACCAGGACCGCCTGGACCAAGCACCGAAACACCCGGACCGCCTGGACCCAGCACTGAAACGCCCGGACCGCCTGGACCCAGCACTGAAACGCCCGGACCGCCTGGACCAAGCACCGAAACACCCGGACCGCCTGGACCCAGCACTGAAACGCCCGGACCACCTGGACCCAGCACTGAAACGCCCGGACCGCCTGGACCCAGCACTGAAACACCAGGACCGCCTGGACCCAGCACTGAAACACCAGGACCGCCTGGACCCAGCACTGAAACGCCCGGACCGCCTGGACCCAGCACTGAAACACCAGGACCGCCTGGACCCAGCACTGAAACACCAGGACCGCCTGGACCCAGCACTGAAACACCAGGACCGCCTGGACCCAGCACTGAAACGCCCGGACCACCTGGACCCAGCACTGAAACGCCCGGACCGCCTGGACCCAGCACTGAAACACCAGGACCGCCTGGACCCAGCACTGAAACACCAGGACCGCCTGGACCCAGCACTGAAACACCCGGACCCGAATCAAGCACATCAACACCATCTGAGGGACCAGGAACTCCGAGCACTGAAACACCCGGACCGCCTGAACCCAGCACTGAAACACCCGGACCGCCTGGACCCAGCACTGAAACACCCGGACCGCCTGGACCCAGCACTGAAACACCAGGACCGCCTGGACCCAGCACTGAAACACCCGGACCGCCTGAACCCAGCACTGAAACGCCCGGACCCGAATCAAGCACATCAACACCATCTGAGGGACCAGGAACTCCGAGCACTGAAACACCCGGACCGCCTGAACCCAGCACTGAAACACCCGGACCGCCTGGATCCAGCACTGAAACGCCCGGACCGCCTGGACCCAGCACTGAAACACCCGGACCCGAATCAAGCACATCAACACCATCTGAGGGACCAGGAACTCCGAGCACCGAAACGCCCGGACCGCCTGGACCCAGCACTGAAACACCCGGACCGCCTGGACCCAGCACTGAAACGCCCGGACCGCCTGGACCCAGCACTGAAACGCCCGGACCGCCTGGACCCAGCACTGAAACGCCCGGACCGCCTGGACCCAGCACTGAAACACCCGGACCCGAATCAAGCACATCAACACCATCTGAGGGACCAGGAACTCCGAGCACCGAAACGCCCGGACCGCCTGGACCCAGCACTGAAACGCCCGGACCGCCTGGACCCAGCACTGAAACACCCGGACCGCCTGGACCCAGCACTGAAACGCCCGGACCGCCTGGACCCAGCACTGAAACACCCGGACCGCCTGGATCCAGCACTGAAACGCCCGGACCGCCTGGACCCAGCACTGAAACACCCGGACCCGAATCAAGCACATCAACACCATCTGAGGGACCAGGAACTCCGAGCACCGAAACGCCCGGACCGCCTGGACCCAGCACTGAAACACCCGGACCGCCTGGACCCAGCACTGAAACGCCCGGACCGCCTGGACCCAGCACTGAAACGCCCGGACCGCCTGGACCCAGCACTGAAACGCCCGGACCGCCTGGACCCAGCACTGAAACACCCGGACCGCCTGGACCCAGCACTGAAACGTCCGGACCGCCTGGACCCAGCACTGAAACGCCCGGACCGCCTGGACCCAGCACTGAAACGCCCGGACCGCCTGGACCCAGCACTGAAACACCCGGACCGCCTGGACCCAGCACTGAAACACCCGGACCGCCTGGACCCAGCACTGAAACGCCCGGACCGCCTGGACCCAGCACTGAAACACCCGGACCGCCTGGACCCAGCACTGAAACACCCGAACCGCCTGGACCCAGCACTGAAACACCCGGACCGCCTGGACCCAGCACTGAAACACCCGGACCGCCTGGACCCAGCACTGAAACACCCGGACCGCCTGCGCCCAGCACTGAAACACCCGGACCGCCTGGGCCCAGCACTGCCGGAACTTCCTCTACAAAGACCTACACTGTTCCAACAACTCCAAAACGTTTGTTTTAACTTGTACAATTTGTAAGATTTTTTCTAGCACCTCCGTGTTGCTATGGCTGTGACTACCCTGTCGACTGCCACACTTCTGGGAAGGATTGCGACTATTCTCCGCTTCAGCCGCCTTATCAAAGCGATCCTTACCCGGTTGGGAAGTGCGTCTTCAAAAATGTCACTTGCGCCGCTCCAAACACCGGCAAAGTGCTCTTCATGAAGGTGGGGAATAATGCAATTCCAACCCATGATCATACGTAATTATTATGATTATGATGATTAACTGAACCGTTTTATTCACTTTTTCCAGCTCAACAATGACCCCAACTCCGTCGTTTCGTCTTCCGTCTCACCGTTCAACAAAGTCACAGTCATTTTGCAATGCACCTGCAAACCGTACTTCGCGCCTTATTGGGTCCAAGTGGGCGTTGACGGCAACCCGGCCAAGCAGGTCAACGTCAAATCGGTCAGTGTTTCGCTTTAAATTTGCATTTATTGAATCCTCAAAACACAGGCGACCTGCGGGCGTCACTGTTACTAGAAAATGGTAATTGGTTATTATTTGTATTATCATTTATCAATTCAAAATCAAATTTAGACGAACCGCTCATTGTCCAACAAAAGAATTAAGCAAAAGGAAATTAATTAGAAAACCAATTAGAGAAAAATTTCCTTGCGCATTTTTTAAATTGTAATTTTTTTTATTAATAAATAAGTAGTAGAAAAGAAATTGTATCGTAGAATTTCATATATTAAAGTAAATAATAATTTTGAAAAAATAATTGAATTTGGAGTCTGTGGACTGTGAACCATTTGCTGATCAATCGGAATTTAAGTGTACTGTAATTGGGCTTCTCAAGCATTTAAGGACGGGCTCAATTCTGTTTTAAAAGCAAATAGAGAACAGATAAATTTTTTTTTCGTCCCTAAAAATCCGGGCCCTATGAACAATTCAGAATTTTTTAAAATGTACCCTACCCAAAAAATCATTTTATTTCAAAAAAAGGAATATCGAAATTAATATCATAATCCCAAACTTAATTAATTTAGCATTATATATTTTATTCACATAATGAATTTTGCTAATTTTTGGTACATTATTTTGTGGTTTTTTGTACATATTTCTTAATCTTTTGGGCCTTTTTTTACGTATTTTATGTACATATTTTGTGATTTTTCTTAACATTTATTTATAAAATTTAATTGAAAGCACTAATTATTTGTGACAATAATAAATTGTCAAAATTAATAAATTATTTATTATTAGAGTTGGTTATATTATATCATATTTTGTCTATCTTAAATTTTTATGGAGTTCACGTGAATAATGCCTTGGCTTTGCTCTTTGCCGGACTTCCTCAGCAAATTCCCTGCGGAAGTGCCAAAGTTACGCATTTCCTTATGCAATAAATTACTAAATTAAACTCATGACAAACAAAACAAAACAACAAGCATTGGAGAGAAAGGAGAAACTGTCTCAATGATTTGCCCAATTAATCGGCACTTTCACTTCCGCCGTCTCGCCATTTAAAATGGTCAAATTCTCATTAAAAACAATCATTTATTTATTTATTAATTGCTTTTTACCAATTTGATCAGTCCCTTTTTTCACAAAATAAAAGTGAATCAATCGAATGTTATTATTTAATTTATTACAATTATTTTTTTAACATTTCCTATTTCTTTAGAAATAGCCAAAATGTTTATTTACAAAACTTTTCTGTGTGTTTTATTTGTTTTTCCGCTGATAATCCACTCAAACGTTGCAAATGGTAATTAATAAGTTTGAAAAATATATTTTTAAAATTAATTTTAAGAAACTCTCAAAAAATATAAACCGCTCAACCAAAACGACGAAGTCATAATTCGCCTAATCCGTGACGAAGACATTGAAGAAACGGCCGAGATCATTCAGGAATCCTATCTGCAGGATTGTCTGAAGATAAAGCATGCCACGCCGGAGCAATGTGAACAAATGAAAAAAGTGCCGTTGGAAAGGACGCGGATGGCACTGAGCACATTCAAAGCGGAGAAGGACGGCGCGGTGATAGTTGCCGAAACGACGGCACCAACAGAAGCAGGGTAAAATGCCATCCGTTGCATTTTGGACACAATGCGAAAAAAATTTAAAAATTTTGAAAGGAAATTTATAAAATTTGGATTAGAATTAATTTATAAAGGAGTTCGAAGGGTGGTGCGCGACTGATGGGCTGCATCAGAGTGAAGTTGAACTCCCAAGGGAACACAAAGGACAACGGCCCTTTCGCCCAAATTGGGCCATTTGCCACGCGCGTCGATGTTCACGGGTTAGGCATTGGCACTATGATGTTACAAGTCGCGGAAGAATACGCCGTCAATCGTTGGAATGTGTGCGAAATGATTTTGGACGCCCACGGCATTCCCGAGCCGGTGAAAGAAGTCGTTCATCCGCCGATGACACCGCTGCTTAAATTTTACGAAAAGCGGGGATATCGGCGAATTGGAAAGGTCCATAGACATCGGGGGGAAGGCGGGCAACGGATGAAAGAATTGCCCACCGCGAGAGGGCAATCCCGAGGAATTGTCATGTTTTAGACCAACTGGTTCGACCCCGCCGAATCCAATTACGTAAGAATCCCGAACTCACTCACTCATCTCGAACGGATGGTGAAGGACACGTGTTTGGCAAAGGAGACGAGCAGAAAAGGGACAAAACGTGGACGAGAGGAGGAAAAGGGAAAGGCGCCGGAGGGGGAAAGCATCGGAAAGAATAAGCGAATGCACCAACAGCACGAGAGCACGGGTAAATAAATAAATAACAATTTGGGGGGGGGAGAGAAGGTTCATAATAACAGCAAAGCACGAAAGCACCAAATCTAATAACGCACCATAATTAATATTAGATAATTAAGCACATTGATTAATGAGACCGGGCATTTGCAAATTCATTTTAATTAAAAGAAAATATGAAAATCAAATGAACAACAACAGCATTTGAATTGAAATGCTCTTACCATTTTGCAGAACTCGTCAGAAATTACGCGGCCGAAGCGGTGAAAAACGAAGAGGAATTGGCCGAGTTGGTGGAGGCGGCGGTCGACTTGGCCCACGAGTTCGGACTGATCAAACGATTGTCAGACGACGAGTCGCGCCGAAGGTAAGCAGCACAAACACGGGGTATTTGTTGTTGTCCAAACAAATGCCCGATTTACTTCAGAAGGACCACCGATTTGGCGTCCATTCAGCCGTTCAGTCTGTTCCCGTCCCCATTCCCTCGTTCGCTTTTCCACCGGGCGACCGCCGTGCACAAAGTGCGACTTCAAAATTCAAATTAAACATAAAATAATAATAATTATTATTTGTGTTTTTAGGGAATGCAAAAGCTGTTCTTTCGCGTTTCTTGTGACTACGAATTTCTGGCAAAAGCGACGGAACAATTGGCCAAAACGGATAAAACGTACGAACGGATGGTGGGACTTATGGACCAAGTCCGGCGAGAAGGCCATCAGCAGCCGTACACGCTGCTGTTGACACGAGCGGTCAGTTGTTTTTAAAATTTGGCGGAATGTTTAAAATGGACCGGCAATTTCCACAAAAGGATTATGTGATGGATAATAATAGCATAACGGAACAACCCAATGGACAGCAGCGGCAGTTTGGTCTTAAGCAGGTAATTAATGTTAGTTAATTAACTAATTGACAACAATGTCTTAATGAGTCCTATCATATGTCTGTTATTTATTAAATAAAATTATTTGAGAAAATGAATTCAATTATCGAATTAACAAAAATGTGCCAACTTGGACAATAATATTGGAATAAAAAAAATGTCAATTAATTAAACAATTCTTGAATCTGTTGCTCATCAGACTGGGATGACCATTGGCACGGTGGGAAGCGTGGCAATGAGCCCGCGGGCAGCCGAAGTGCACCGGCAAATGCTGCAAAAGTTGGGGATGGACGCGTCGAATGTGCCGCCGAATCGGGCAGTAAATACAATGGCACGGGGACTTTTCAATGGATGGTAAGGGAATAAATAAAGAAAATTCAATGGAAAAATAAAAGGTAATTAATTACAGGCTCAGATTTGGTGACGCGGATGCTTTGGTCGTTTTCATCGTTTCCCCCGAGGACAAATTCCGTTTCGATGAGCGCGCAATTGAAAACGAACTTCAGCAGATTTCCGATGGACAAATTGAAGTTGAGCGAATGACGTCGGAAGAGGCCTTTGCCAAGTGATTGACGACCGACTGATTATGGCATTTGTTTAATTGCCCCCCCCCCTTTCTTGAGGTTGTTTCTCGACGAGAGTGACTTCACTTTGCGTCGTTCGTCCGATCGTCGTGCGGTTGCCCTCGTCCATTCTTCGTCGAATGGGCATTTGCCGGAATGGACGGACGACGAATGGGAGGCTCGGCGGAGAATCGAACGATCGCGGGCAATTGTAAGGACAGCAGCGGAAGGAATTCATTTTCATGGAAAATTGTCGGGGCATTTTTAATTAATTATGCAATTAGCAAAAAAGCATTAACTAACATTCGTAAAAATATGCTTTTTAGAAAACATCGACGGTGTTTAGCGATTTGAGCACCTCAAAAGCAGTGGAGCAGGTAATTAACGGATAATATGATAATTGCCTTCAATTGATTAATGAAGAATTTAATTAATTAATGTCCATTTGTCATTTTGAAGCTGCTCGCACAGCCCGGAAAGATCGAACAGTTTATGCGCGACGAAGAAGACGAGCAAATGGTGGAGACAATTCGGAGAACATTCGTTGAGCAATGGCCTTTGGAAAAGGACGACGAGCCGACCCGGCAATTAATACAGGTGAGTAAACAGACGAAAATGGGCCAATTAAAATTGTAATTGTTGCCAAATGACGGGTCAAATAAAGCAAATGACTCATCTTCCGTTCCCGAGATGTCTCTTCCTCCTCCTCGTCCTTTTTCTTTCTTTCACTTATTTTGGCCATTTCTTCAGTTGGCCATCGCTAACCCCGGCCTTTTTGTGTTGAAAGCGCAAAACGAAGAAGGAACACCAAATTATGTTGACGAGGAACTGAGAGAGAAACTGCAGCAATTCACGCACGAAGAGCGAGCAGCACATGAACTGAGGCACAGAATTCAGCCGGTGACGGCGAAGGTAATGCTAATGAGAGAGAGAGAGAGAGAGAGAATGCTAATGAGAGAGAGAGAGAGAGAGAGAGAGGAGAGAGAGAGAATGCTAATGAGAGAGAGAATCTAATGAGATAGAGAGAGGGAGGGGGAGGGAGAGAGAAACGAGAGAGAGAGAGAGGAAGAGAGAGGGAGAGAGAGAGAGAGAGAGAAAGCTAATGAGAGAGAGATAGAGAAGAGAGAGAGAGAAAGCTAATGAGAGAGAGATAGAGAAGAGAGATAGAGAAGAGAGATAGAGAAGAGAGAGAGAGGAGAGAGAGAGAGAAAGCTAATGAGAGAGAGATAGAGAAGAGAGAGAGAGAAAGCTAATGAGAGAGAGATAGAGAAGAGAGAGAGAGAGAAAGCTAATGAGAGAGAGACAGAGAAGAGAGAGGGAGAGAGAGAGAGAGAGAGAGAAAGCTAATGAGAGAGAGATAGAGAAGAGAGAGAGAGAAAGCTAATGAGAGAGAGATAGAGAAGAGAGAGAGAGGAGAGAGAGAGAGAATGCTAATGAGAGATAGAGAGAAAAAATACTTTTTAATTAACTTTGAAATGACCAATTAATTGGAAAATCAAAGTGTATCTGTTCATAAATTTGCCACTCCGAAATGCCGAATGTTGCAGAATTTCCTGGTCCGTCCCCTGGAGGGGGCCGTGCCCGGCGACGTCGCCGTCGAATTGGGCATTTTCGGCTTTCTGCTGGGCGACACGCGGGACGGAAGCATTGTGCGCAACACTCAGCAGGGATTCATAGCCCGCAGCAGCACAAAATTGGCAAACGGAACAGAAGAAGAAAAAGACGAAGTGTACGACTCGCTGAATTTAATTTGAGAAGCAATTTCAAAACGGAAGAAACGAATGACAAAGTGATTATTGTGATAAATGATAAAGACGATAAGCCAAAGTTGGCTAATCATTTCATTGCTTTTCAAATTTGAAAATGTTCTCAATATATTACATTTTCTAAATAAATAAATAATATATATGTTTTTATTTATACACATTCACTTTTTGCTGTTCTCACCGCTCATTTGTAATTAATTAATAAATAGTTTAATGTGCAAAAATACTCATTGACTTAGAGGCTCGCAACCCTTACACTTATCCGTACATTCGAAAAATTCGATCTCTACTTTTGACATTATAAGAGAAACTCAAAAATGAGGGCTATTTTTTTATTTTTGGCATTTATGAGTCATATCCCGAGAAATTAAAAAAACGTTATTTCAAGGCACTTAAAAAACAGTACCATCAAATTCGGTCTGCTGGGAGAACACAAGTTTTCAAAAACATTAGGAAAAAGTGTCTTAGTTTTCTTAGAATTGTCTGTACGCAACTACAGCTTTAAGATCGGCTTGGAAGAAACAAATTCCGTCCAATGGATTTTGAAATTTGGAAAACGGAAGAATCAGTCATTTGTTCATTAGCAATGCTTTACATAGTTTTTTGTTATTTGCTTAAATAACAAAAGCATTTTACTTTATCAAGTTTAATTATGAATTTATTTAAATGCATCAAAGATTTTTTAGCCGAAAATATTTCGTTTTCGTCCAATCCATAAATATAAAAAAAAAAATTTTGGTTTTCATAAATAAAAACACTTAAGAAAATATTTTTAACTTTTATCAATATTTTGATAAATCTTTTGGGTTCTGCGTAGTAAAAACGAAAAATAACCCCCCTAAGCAGAGAACTTTCGAAAACATTTCAAAAAATCAGTTCAAAATCTCACCCAATTGTCAAAATATTCTTGCCGAAAATGGTATATGCTTTACCACGAAAAGATTGAAATGTATTTATTGCAACTGAAACAGTGAATAATTTGCATTTTTCATGGTTTTATTTCAAATTAAAAGATAATTTTAATTTTTTTTTTGTTCCTCTAAATTATTATTATTTTTAATATTTTTGCATTTTTTAATTTCAGGATTTTTATAAATGTAAATCTCAGCTCTAATTATAATTCGATTTATCTTACTTTTTTTTTGAGTATTTATCGTTTTGATCGTTTTTTTTAATTTAATTTTCTCCTGTTTGATTTTAAACAGACTTTTGCAGATTTTACTTTAAATGTTTTGGTCCTCCGTCCCATCATTTCTTTTTTTTGAAAGGCGGGCCCAAATCTTTTCTTTCTTTTACAACAAATGGCACATTTCACATAAATAAAATTGTAAGTCAAATAAAAAGAAAGTCCAAAAAAATTAAAAAAAAATTAGGTTAAATTAATTTTTCTGTCTTTGATAATCCATTTATAATGAGTTAATTTGTCACAATGTTTTTTCTTTTCTTCTTTGGCGCTTCAATTTTTATTTCTTTTAGGAACTCGAAATTGGTCAATTCTAAAATAAATTTCGTTAAAATAACCATAAAATATTCTGTAACAGTTTACGTTTTTCTCAATTTGTTCGCTTCGGTGAAAAATGACTGTACCCAAAAAGTGTCCGCCGACGGCATTTGACCAGAAGAAATGTTCCGATAGATTGGCAACAAATCCAAACTCAAATTTTTGCTTTGATAATCCGTTTTGATTTTTAAACCGACGAGCCAAAAGCGACAAAAAGCCATTTTCCTTAAAATAAATTTGAAATATTTAAATTTTTGTGAAGGTAAAGCGTAAAAGTGGATTTGGCCATTAATTTGGCTTATTACGCGTCCTTTACCTGCTCATTTTGCATGCCATTTTCTCCTCCGATTGCCCTATCACGTGGTATTCTTCCAATTGTTGTGCCACTTTTTCTTCTTTTGCCCATTCCATTAATTTTTCTCGGATTTTCTTCCGCTGAATGGCACATTTTTCTGAGTACAGTTCGAATCTGATCGCAGAACACAAAATAATTGCAAAATGCTTAAAATGTTCTTTGAATTTCAATTCTTCAAAAACTTTCTCCCATTTGTCGATATTTTCTGACAATTTTTCATTCGCTTAATTTTTATTGAAATATTTTTAAATTATTACTTTTTTTTTTTACCAATTTTCATTTCTCCGATGATTTTTTTGGCAGTGAATTCATTCACATTAAACGTGACGTTTTGCTCGGGGAATTTTGGCGTGATCACATTCATTTGTGAATTGGCAAAAAATGGAGGCCAAAATCGAACGATTTTATTCATTGTAATTTGATTCATTTTGTCCAAAACGACGGGGGAACCATTGGGCCAATGCCTTAAGAAATTCTCAAAATTAAAAAAACAAACAAAAAAAAATTGCTTTTTTCTTTGGCTTTTAATAAGCCAATGGTTTTATTGAGTTTAATTTTATAATATTATTGGTTCATCATAATATTTACAAATTTGAATAAATTGAGAAAAACTGCGCAAATAAAAATGACAAAGGCGCGAGCGGAAAAAGCGCACAGATTTTTGTTGACATAACAGTCAAAGAAGCGCCATTAAAATAGCCGAAAATGCCGGAATAAATAAGACGATCTGAAAAAGGAAAACAATTGAATAACCAATTAAAGAAAATTAATTAATAACGAATTAAAACAACACGAGATCATCAATTAAAGAATTAATTAATTAACAAATCAAAACAATTGAGTATCATCAATTAAAGAAAAATTAATTAACAAATTAATATTTTCTATTAAAACTCACTTTTTGCCCAAATTTTGACCATTCTAAGCAGAGAAGTGCACAATTTTTGGTCCGGTAAAAGTGACAATTGGAATTTACCTGACAGATAACCTGAAACATCTTCACAATTAATTCACATTACTTTAAATAATTGAATATTCACTTGCTAAAGAAAAAATGCCGGATTCGTAAGTGATTTGCCGGATCAGCTGGTCATCCTCGAGTTGCAATTCCTTTTCCATTAAATATTCTTTTGGGACGGGCACAAACGAAAGGTCAATTTCAATGGCCGAATGCTCAATTCTCAACATTTTGATCTTTCCCGAAATCCATTTGATCGCATTTAAGCCGGACAAATTCTGAAGAATTTTGAGATTTTGTAATAAATTTAAATTGATAAAAAAAGGATGACTTTTTTCAGAAATTGGGAAAGTTTGTCGTCGCTTTGACCATGGAATTGGTCAACACCAATTTTATTGTGCAAAACACAAATCAAATCCAAGTCGGACCCCTCCATTTCGGCACCAAACATTTGCGAGCCGATTGGCAGCAAGCGAGGCTCTCAAGAGGGGGGGGGGGGGGTAATTAGCTAATTAACTCATAAATATATAAATGCTTAAATAAAGCCCACTGATTGTTGTGAATTGTTTGGCCCATTGTTCAATAATTACCGCAATTTCTTTCTGAACCCTTAAAATTTCCGACTTTTTTTCACCGCTAATTTCAAATTCCGAAGTGAAACGGACCATCTGCGAAAGTAAATGGTGATGATTAAAGTATTTTTAGGGGAACTGTGAATTTCTTTGTTAGCACCTCCTCTGAAATTTGCTTTTCAATTGTCCGATTTTTTGGATTCGTTCGTATTAAATTGTATTGGCACTCATAGGGAAAGTGCCGGACATTGAGACTTAAATCTGAAAACAAAAATGAAGAAATTTAAAACAACTTTTGTGAACCTATTTCTCTCATTTTGAGCACTTTTTTCAACTGTTTCACATATTCATCATCAATTTCAGCACATTCAAAGCAACAATTTTCGTTTGTCGAATTTTCCTCCCAATTTTGGCACTTTGCCAATTTTACATTTTCAATTGTTTCAAAACTCAAAATTCCTTTGGCCATTAGAAAAGCGAATTCGAATTCTTCCAATTGGCAAATCGCCGCGTTTAATTCTTCGGCACTGAACGAACCGAACTGAGTGACTTCAAAATGTCGTTCTTTTTGTTGGTTTGAAATGCCATTTTTTAGTTTCACAAGTTTATTTTCATCAATCGTTTCAGCAATTTTTTCCCACAATTTGTTTTTTGATGGGCTTAATTAACTCAGAGTTTTATCCATTTTCAATTTACAATAATAATAATTTTATTAAATTAAATTAAATTAAATTAAATTATTTTTATTTTTATTTTTCTCACTCAAATGCAATTTGGTCAATGTCCTCGTGAATAAAATACAATTTGTCATGTACAAATTGCAATTCTTCACTTCTGATACTCGCACTTTGCATGAAACTGTCCCATTTTTCGTCAAATTTGTCCAAAATTTGTTCATTTTCCGTCCTTTTTTCTCCCCTTTTTATGAATTTTAATTTCGTTTCGATCGCTCGCACAAATAAAATAATATTTTTCGTTATTTCAATGTTTTTGCGGTCCAATTTCTTTAGTAATACATTTTCAAAAGCTTCTTTCACCACCAAATCGTCTAATAAATCTAAATTTCTTTCTTATTTAATTCCTTTTTTAATTAAAATTTGCCTCCTAATTTTCCGATTCCAATTTCTGCCAATGTTTTTGTGCCATTTTCCCCGCTGTTTTGCCCATTTTCAATTAAATTAGCCTTTTTTGTCCCCTTTTTTGGCGTTTTGCCCTCTTTTTTGTCCTCTTTTTCCTCCCCCAATTCGTTGCTCCTTTTTTCCGTCATTTCTTTTTTCCCTTTTTTGTTATTACTTTTTTCCTTTTCCTTCCCATTTTTTGCTCCTTTTTTCGTTGCTTTTTCTTTCTTTTTTGCCTTTTTGTTTTGGCTTTGTCTTATCCAATTTTCATTTTCTTCATACAATTCCATCAGTTCGTCCGTTTCCGAATTTTGTCTGTAGTAAATTTCGGTTATTTCCTTATAAATTTGCTCTTCTTCGTCCTCTCCCTTTTTTTCTCTTATTTTTTCTTTTTCTTTATTTTTTGAATTTTTCCTTAAAATTTCTTCCGTTTTATTTGCGTTTTTTACCATTTCATTTTCATTCAATTGTTTAAAATTGTCTTCTGTGTCTTCAAATGTTTCTCCTTCGCTCTCCGATGTTCCACCATTTCCTTCGCTCACCGAAAAATATTTTTCTGGCTAAAAATGAAAAAATTGCCAATTATTTTCTTTTTTTTTCTATTTGAATTACCTCTTCAATAAGCTTTTCCAGATTTTTTGTGCTTGTTTTGTCCATCAGATTGAGCCACAAATTTTCTAAATTATAATAAAAAAAATTTCTTGAAAAAAAAATAATTAAAATTTGTTCATTTTAAGAGATTGAAGTTATGAAAATAGGAGCAATTGCCTATATTTATAAGCAATGCCAATCTTGAGAGAAAAATTTTGATACAAAAATAATTAAATTTGGAATTTTTTAATTCAAACTCGGAAATTTTCACGAACATTGATAAGAAAATAAATTTAAAAATTTTAAAATAAAATTATAACGAAATGCAGTGAATTTTTTCTTTTTGTAATTAAACTTATAGAAATAAATTGGAGAAATATTTTAAATTCTTTGGAAAAATTATAAATTAGAGATCATTTGTCAGCAGGACGCGAAAAGTTTTCTTTGAATGGTCCTTCGGGAAATTTAAGCAATCTGATAGAGTAAATGGTCGGATTTAAGGTTAATTATCTGCTGGCTTTAGCCTGAAATTTCTTTTGGCATTTCCCCGATTTTCCACTCACTTTTTTGCCCCAATATTTTGCTGAATTGGTCCCATTCGTCCACCAATTTTGCCAATTTGTCAAAATGCATTCCGTCCAAAATTGCGTCCCTTCGGCGCGGCATTTTCAGCCTTTTGCCCATGCAAATGATCATTTTGGCGAATATTTCCACGTTTAAATCCTCCGCGTCTTTCACTTTCTTTTGTTCCAGCACTTTTTTGTTCTGTTCCATCGCTTCTTCTGAGCAAATTCTGAGCGCGTGGTAAAAGGAAGTGTCCTCGGGTCCGTTCTCCCACAAAAGCATCACTTCCTTTGGCAGCAAATTCAAAATTCATTTTAATTATTCCACACAATTAATTAATTAATTAATTGGCTATTGGTCAACTGCGGTCCCCCAATTAATTAACTAATTGGCCAATTAATTCTCTTTCTCAATTAATTAACCAATTTTTCACCTCCGTCTTTTTTTCTTCTGCCGGCTCTGTCTGTTCATTAGTCATCTTGTTTATAATTTGCTTCATCAGTTTTACCTTCCCTCCGTTACTTTCCGTCATTAAATTCGCTAATTGTTCCCTAATTTTCTTTTCTCGATACCAAAACGGTTCGCCGTTTATTTTCCAATATTCCTCCAAATAGCACAAAAAATCCGTCTGTCTCTTCACTTTTGACTTATCTGAAATTTAAATTTTCAAAAATTTATTATCAAATAATAAAATAAAATTCTTTTTGTGGGGAGTGAGGGAGGCGAGAGCCGACTTTGCCAAAGGCAAAACCAGCTGTTTGCGTCCCCCTTTCCCTTTCTCGGCCGTGCCTTCCCAAATGTGGGGGAAGGGACGGACGAGCCGGTGGAAGCGAAGGTCCGCAGGAGTGAGAGACTCCTGCGGGGAAGACCGACGCTGGGCGGACGACGACGCAGACGCTGAGCAGCAGAAGGGGGAGGGGATGATGTCCCGACCAAATCCCCCGAACGAGTCACACAATTAATTTATTAGCGGAGAACACAGCAGAAATATGTGGAGAAAAATGGTGCAACTGAAGAAACAAGCGAAATTGACTGGCTTTTATAGGCCAGTCGGGGGCGGGGGGTACACGTGAAAGGGGGGAGGGAACAAAAAACGCGGGAAGGGAAAATTTGATCGATAAGATCTGTCGCTTCTGCAACAGAACTCCCCCCGCGCAGTTCTTTGGCACACGCGCGAATTTGTCATCCTTCTTTCAACGGTTTGGTCGGTTGGAGGCCTTCATTCTTGTATGGTCCTCAAGATGGCGATCAGAGTGTGGATCGTCCATGTCTTTCTTCCGCTGAAAGTCTTTCGGGCGCGTCTGTTTAGCGCGATCCTCTTTTGGAGTGCCATCATCCGGTCTGTTTGATCGAAGGCCAATGGCCTCGAAAAGACGAAGAAGAGGGGCTCTTCTGTTGAGCTTCTCTCGCTCATGAGGAATTTCCTCAAAAGCCAAATAGGCTTGAACGCGGCGAGGCCGCAGAAAGTCGGTCTCAGTTGGAGGCGATCGCGGATCAACAACGAGTTGAATTTGGATGTTGATCATGTCGATCGGAAAATAATCGACATGAATGGCCTGTTGACTATGGCTGAAGCCTCCATATTCTTGGAGGCATGGCAGATTCGGGTCCACTTGGAACCCGCGTCTCCGAAAATGTTCTCGGACAGTCCGTCCCGGAAACATCGAAGTGTTGGCCGGTCCATAACGGGAAAATCCGTCGAAACGGACATTGGTGAGTTGGCCAAGATGTGCCGCGCAAAGCGTGGCACCTTCGTGTAGTTCTCTGCGGAGGTGTTCCTCCGCATTACGGCGAATGTTTGCCGTTTCGTACCAGTTTGGCCCGTGGTTTTTCTCCAACCACGAGCTGAGGCGCCCCGTGAGTTCACGGGGTGATGGTTCCCGTTGGGGAGGAGCATGGGCTCCCCAATTGCCTCGCTGTTCGCCAATTTGGCGATTTTGGTCCCTGTTTTTAGGGACAATCGGGAGTGGTGGCTCCCACTCATCGTTGAACCACCAAGGGCCGTTTTGATTTTTGGCCGTGGGTGGCGGAACAGTGTTGTTTGTTCCGCGGCTCATTGGAGCAGAGGATGGTAGCAATTAGAGGTGTGCCGTGATTCACGGTCACGGTCACGGTTACCGTGAATTTCACGGGTTTTTTCACTCACGGTCACGGTCACGATTCACGGTACCAATTCACGGTTATTCCGTGAAAAATTTACACTGGATAAAATTGAAAATTTACGAGATACATATTGTTTTCATAGAGAATTTGGTCGTTTTTTGGGCAAAGTTTGCTAAGAAAAAGAGCAAATTTTTCAAAAATTTCCCCGGCGGCGCCTATCGGCACCGCCAGCCCCCTCTCCTATTCCTGAAACTTTTTTGAACAAAGTCACTACCTATATTGTGCGAAAAACAAATAAAAAGCAGCTTTCAAGGATGACCCATTTAAAAAAACTCATTAAATTTCTTTAAAAAACTCGCTCGAATTAAATTATTTTGGGCAAAATTAATTAAATCCCAACAAACTTTCAAAAATTTTTCCACCAAAAACCCTATTTTTCTTAAAAATTGGGTAAATATTTCTCATATTTCCCAAACTCAAAACCATTTAAAAATGATCGGAATCAATTGAGAATGTCCACAATTATACGAAAAATGCAAATATGTGCGCTCTTGCCAATGGACACTTCAGTACACGATTTTTTTAACTTGAAAAATTCAAGCGCACCTATAATACATTTTTCATAGTTTTTTGACTTTTTAGACCGATTAAAATTGCAAAATTTGCTAATTTTAAGGATAAAATCTGTTAACAATTTTAACAAATTGCACTCAAATTTTCAATTTTACCCCCGGCGGCGCCTATCGGCACCGCCGGGCCCCAAAAACTTATTATTTCATAAAAAATTTGCTCTAATTTTTCAACAAAATCTGTGCACAAATAAGACTCAAATTTTCAAAATTTTTTGCGACAGCGCCTATCGGCTCCCTTGGACCCCCTTTTCCTAAATTTTTTTGTAAAATCACACAAGAAAAAAAGACGGGGTTGTAAAAAGCAAAAAATTCGCCGACAGAGAAAAAATAAACTCAAAAAATTCACGGTCACGGTCACGGTTACCGTGAATTTCACGGGTTTTTTGGATCACGGTCACGGTCACGATTCACGGGACCATTTCACGGTCACGGTCACGGTTCACGGGGTCAATTCACGGTCACGGTCACGGTTACCGTGAATTTCACGGGTTTTTTGGATCACGGTCACGGTCACGATTCACGGGACCATTTCACGGTCACGGTCACGGTTCACGGGGTCAATTCACGGTCACGGTCACGATTCACGGTTCACGGGTTTTTTCAGTCACGGCACACCTCTAGTAGCAATGAAGAATTTTTTAAATTTTCTCCATTTATATACGCCTTTGGCGATCGATTACGGTAATCGATTTTTCGGTGGAGGGGTACTGTATTCCCCTCCACTTCCCCGAGTGCAAATTCGGGGTCGGGGATTCTCAAGTCCCCGCATGTATCGGGGAATGAATCCCCTTTTCGAGGTCTCCATCCGAAGGATCCTCCGGCCGCCGACAAGAGCATGGCAGCCACGGTGAATTTCGTGACGTTGTCCGGTCGTGGCGCTTGGTTTACGAGCAACCAAGCGAACGTTCGCCATATTTTGTACACAGGAGAGAAGTGTACGACGAAAATGATGATCACGATGCCGATGACCAAAACAATGAAGAAGATTAGGCCTGTTTCGAGCCCAAAAAAGGCATGAAAGGTGGATGCCCAGTCGAAACTGAAGTCAGCCCATCCTGAGTTGCTGGCCTCTTCGAGGCTTTCGGAGACTCGGGCTCCGAATTCTGACTGTTGTCGGAGTGGGATGTAGTGGAGTTGTCCCACCAAGGAGAATTTAGTTCTCCCAGCCAAGCACATGACTTGGCACGCCGTGCTTATTTCGGCATGTTGGAATGGAAGCACGACGGTGTGGTCCGTTATGTTCGGACCACATTTGCTCGTGAAATGCGAACCGTCTTCGCATTGAATGTCGGCCAATGTTTGGCCGATGTCGGTGTGGCACGAGTAGGAGAACTGAGCTCCCGTCGCACATTTATAACAACCAGAAATGTTCTTTGGTGTTATGGTGCACAAACTCTGGTGCATTTCCATGGACATTCTTAGATTGTCCATTTGAATGTTGAATTGGACCGGACTGTATCCGGTTATGGCGAATATCCGCCTTCCGATATTCCGCAACTCGTAATGGCGGAATGAGAGCGGAAGTCTCCGCTGAGGGTCTTCCATTAGTCCCTCGAGATTGGCGACGCGACAATGGCATGAGACTGTCCCGTCTGTGTGATCGGGAAGACAGCCCGTGCATGCGTCAATTCCCAGAGTACAGTTGAAAGCTTGGGCGGCTTTCAAGTCTGTACAATGGAGAGAGTCCGTGATTCTCTCACGTACAAAGGCGACATTTCGCCCTTCAATCAGGAAGTCAGCGTTCAATAGGGGAGCCGGTGCTTGGCTCACCCCTATTGTTGAAATGCTGATGTTGTGCCATTTGAGCACACGGCCTGGAAGAAGCACAGTTTCGACTGTGGCGCTTCTTCCAGTGGTAGAGTCGAGGCGAAGTTGAATGTGGATACCAAACTCCCAAGAGTTGCATCCAATAACTTCGTAAATGGCTGATGAGCGTGGTTTGGCAAACCACTTGTAGAAGAGACAAGAACTGGCGGCGAGGAGACATTGGTTCCCCCAAAAGGCCGTGCTGTCGATGCAGAAACTGTTCCCGGGGAACATTTCTGTCTCCCTCAGCTCTCGGATGGCTGTGGAGGGTCGGACTTTTGTACAAAAGTCTCCGACACATGAGCCAGCAGACGGGCACCGTTTGCTGGCTAGGGAAGCGATCTCGTATGATCGTTTCCATGCCTTGGTGAAGGCTTGGCATTCGAGAGAGAGCCCTTTCAAGATCACTTGAAGGGTTCCCAAAATGAGACCATCATCGGTCTTTATTGACAGGACATTCGGTTGTCCTGCCGGGAGAAGGCAAGGGTCACGCTTCCCTTGACTTGGCACATTTTTGTTGTGCCGTTGTTGAGACAGCTCTCCGATTTGGCCATTATGGCCACTGTCTCAATTCCCCCGTGTACAAACGGGAGAAATGCCATGACAAGCATTGTCATTTGGCTAACTCGGCCACTGGTCCAGTTTCTTGTTGCTGGCCTGGGCCTGCGTATTCGTCGGTGAGGATAGAGGAGGTTTTCCTCCTCCTCACTCAATACCCATGTCTCTGTTCGCGGCTTGAATAAGCGTGCGAACAAGACTGAGAAAATCCAAAAAAGGATTTTCAGTCCTGCCATGGCGTATCCCACCATGGAACACATGGTAAAGATGAAGCACAGGAGGCTTAGAGAAAGCCCTCCTGCCAACATTGCTGCAACGACAGGCTGACATGTTGGATTCACAAGTTGTGTGAAGCAAAAGTAGCAGTCGATGAGATCGCATTCATCGACTGCCGGGCATGTCGTGTTTGATGTGAAGGTGTGCTGTGAGTCAGTCCAAAATCTGGCCTCACAGTGATGATTGTTGAGTAGGACTTCGATTGGTAGTTCGAAGTTCAAGGCTTTGATGCCTTGCCGAACTATGCAGCTTTCTGCACAGCATATTTCGAACTTTTGGATTTCGGGTGGCACTGTTACGACGATTCCTTTCGTGTAACAAGTGAGGCCACACTCCTCACACTTCCCAATTGGGAAACTGCTTGCGAAGGGAAGAGCAAGTGTGAGGATGATCATGGCCACTACTGGAAGCATTTCCAGCAATTTGGCCTTTCTTCTGGTGACCATCTGATGTCCCGGCTCTCGAGCGAGCTCGGGTTGTTCGATTGCTTGATCAGCCTCTGTTCTTTGGTTCGTCATTTCAGGACCCGCTTCCAAAGGGAAGATGCGGTTCACTGGACGAGTAAGGACTGTCTTTCGTGGCATGTCCTTTGGCCTTTTGTTGTTGGTCCCTCGAACAGGGATTTCAACTTTAACACTTCGGATGGCACCAGGCCGTCCGTGTGTTTCAACGATTCGTCCCATGGGCCACTGATTTCGAGGGACGAGGTCCTGAGAGATTAGGACTACCATCCCTTCCTTCGGTTCTCCGAAGTTTTGGAGTCGTGGACCTTTGTGGTCCCACTGGGCTCTTTCTCTGAGTAATGTCAAATACTCAGAGTGCCATTTGGCCCAGAAAACGTCGTTGGCTTCCCGAAGTGCTTGTATTCGGGAAGCTAAACGTTCGTGTGTGGAGGAAATCTGTTCCTCTGAATCAATTGGGTCTGTTGTTGTTTCCCAATTAATATGAATCTCTGGTTGTAAGAGATTGATGGGACGCAGTGGAACTGGTCCATCCACTGCGTCTGAGACCGCAGTAATCGGTCTATAATTGAGGGTGGCCTCCACTTCGGCCACGAATGTGTTGAGTTGGTCGAAGGAAAGAATCCTTCGACCCAAAGTTCGCTTGAAGCAGTCCTTGACTAGCTTCACGAGGCGCTCGTAAAAGCCTCCTGCCCAAGGACTTATTTGGGCAATGAATCGCCACTGGATTCGATTATGGGTCAGGAAGTTTTGTACTTCCTGATCCGGCCCCGGAGCACTGAGAAGCTCCAGGGTTTTCTGAGCGAGCTTGAATGTCGTAGCGTTGTCGCTCCAAATGATGTCGGGTTTTCCCCGCCGACTTATGAATCGACGGAGAACATTGATGAATCATTCCGAAGTGAGATCCAATGTTGCCTCAAGGTAGACAGCGCGCGTTGCGAGGCATGTTATGATGAGGATCCATGCCTTTGTTTTTTCTCCGGCCAACGAAATTATCGTTGGCCCGAGAAAGTCAATTCCAATTGACTGAAATGGCGCGTGTCGGCGTACTCGCTCACCCGGCAAGGGTGGCATGGTTGGTAATGCAAATTGTTGTGCATTCATTCGGCGACAGAGAAGACAGTCCCGAAGAGCCCGTTTAACATTTAAACGTGCGCTTGGCATCCAGAATTCGCTCAGGAATTCTGTTAGAGTGGTGTCCACTCCAAGGTGATGCCTTTTTTGGTGCCGATCCAGAATGATCAGCTTTGCCAAAGCTGAATGTTTGGCAAGAAGAATGGGATGAGAGAAGTGTTGTATAAGGGAACAACCGATTATTGATCATGTTTTCCCTTTCTCTCCCTCTCCCATTGTCTCTCCCTCTGCCCTTTGACCAACCCCATAAATATGTCTCCCTTTCCCCCACTCCGGGCATTCTCCCATTCATTCCACCATTTCATTATTTTATTTATTATTCTCTGCTGTCCTCCGTATTTTATTTGTTTAATAAATTATTTATTTATTTATTGGACAACATTCGCTTTGGTTAAAAACCAAACATTTTTATTGTTGTAGTAAATACACAACAATTTGGCGCAGTCAGCAAAGGACCTGCTCTACATCTTCGGGTGAGAAAAGGCATCAATTTTGTTTTCAGGACAAAAAGTCGAGACGGCAAACAATTTCACCGAAAAGCCGGATTGGCTGTGAATTGTTTTAAAAGCCGGGACGGCAAAGCACATTCTTCAAAAAGCAGTCAAAGAAACTGCTAGACGTCAAAAGCCGAGTCGGCTCTCCAAATTCATCAAAAGCCGGGTCGGCTCATAAAAACTCGTCAAAAGCCGGGTCGGCTCAGCAAAAATTCGACAAAAGCCGGGTTGGCTCGTCAATTCCGTCAAAAAGCAGACAAAGGACTGCTTATTCTTCTAAAAGCCGGGTCGGCTCGTCGAAATTCAACAAAAGCCGGGTCGGCTCGACAAATTCTTCTAAAGCCGGGTCGGCTCGACAAAATTCAACAAAAGCCGGGTCGGCTCGACAAATTCTTCAAAAGCCGGTTGGCTAATACAATTGATGATGGACCCCAATCAGCTTAAACTGATTTTGGAGGTTGTTGAAAGCATCAGCGGAACAAACCAACAGTTCTGCTGCATTAGCGACATCAATCGATGCTCGCCTTTCAACATTTGAGTATGACCCTGAGTTAGGGCATACATTCGACGTTTGGCTCAAGCGCTACGGGCAGATCATCGCCCAGGACGGACACGCACTCAGCGACCAATCCAAAGTGCAGCTATTGATTGGCAAATTGGGCGAAGCGGAGTACAAACGGTACATCGACAGCATCGCACCAAAGTCGCAGAACGACTTCAACTGGGACGAGACGACCGCAAAATTGAAACATTTGTTCGGAGAAACCCGATCATTGTTTCTCCGCCGTTTCGATTGCTTCCAAATTCGTCAAGACGCGCATCAGGACGGGCAAGGTTTGATCGCATTGATCAACTCGTCCTGCGAAAATGCCGATCTTTCGCTGAGCAAAGAGGAACTCAAATGCATGATTCTGATCATAGCATTGCGAGATGAATTCACTGATCTGAGGCAAAAATGTCTTCAGCGTCTGGAAGACAGTCGAACGAGCGGACGGTCGACCGTCACTGCAAGAGCTCGGAGAGGAGTGCCGCAAATACCAAATCCTAAAGGAAAGCGCGCTCTCCCTCGGCTCAAATCCCTGCAGCACCAGTGCCATCCGAGCCAAACCGCAGCAAATCCGGGACAAGCAGAAGTCCAAATCAAGGCCACAGCAAAGCCAGAAAGGACATTTCCAGCCGAATAATTCAACGGCAATTGAAAAGGAAGTGGACCTGCCTGATCAGCCCTGCTATTCATGTGGAGGCAAAAATCATTGGCAAAAAGACTGTTGGTTCAAAAATTCGACGTGCGAAAAGTGCGGACGAATCGGCCACATCGCAAAAAGATGCAAAAACGGCACAGAAACCCGACGTGTTCGTGCCGTGGCCACAAATTCTGGGAATGACATGCACATTCACACCGTTTCGCTTCAGCCAACATGTATGGCTATTGAAGGAAGCAGCAACAAATGGTGGAGAATTGTCACCCAAATCAATGGGATGGAAAAACCAATGAATGTCGACACCGCTGCTCAAATCACGGTGATCACAACTGATTCGTGGCAAAAGCTTGGCAAACCAAAGCTGGGCAAGACCACCATCGCAGTCAAAAACTGCAACGAAAAGGCATTCGCGATCAAAGGCAAATTCAAATGCCAAGTTTCGTACAATGGACGAACAGCGAAACTGATTGCGTACGTGAGCGACGAAATCCACCAGGATTTGCTCGGAATGCCTTGGATCGAAGAATTGGAAATCATTCCAAAGGAACTTATGTTTCCAAATTCTTCGCAAATCACCAATTCGGTGCCAACGAAGCACAAGAAAATGCCACCAGTCAATTCGAAAAATTTTGGCTATTTTCACGACAAGAAATATGGCGCCAAACCAACCAAATTCCAAAATGGCGAGACAGTTTTCATTTGGAATTTGAAAGGAAATCAGGCAAATTGGTTGCCTGCGACGATCATCGAGAGAGTTGGCAACTCTCCGACTTATCGAGTCGACGTTCCGACGCTCCGTTGCGCAGTCCACCGCCTTGCCAACCAAATTCGCCGCGGTTTCCCAATGGAATTGGAGACACCAGAAATTGGCCAACAAAATGGAAATATTTTGGCTGGGGACCAACAAAAGCGGACCCCCGTTAAGGAGATTCAAAAAGCCAAATCTCCAGTTGGCCAAAGTCAAGATGCGCCGCGAAGATCAGCACGCGCCAAGACGGGACCTCAGCGATTGGACATGGACCCGTCAAAGCCGAAGTACGACATCGTCCGGCCATGATCTCGCGCAGGAGGGACTTTTCCAAAGAAGGGAGGTGTTGGATAATGGAGCACCAATTATCGATTATATTTTTCCCTTCTTTCCCTCTCCCATTGTCTCTCCCTCTGCCCCCTTGACCAGCCCCATAAATATGTCTCCCTTTCCCCCACTCCGGGCATTCTGGCATTCTCCCATTCATTCCACCATTTCATTATTTTATTTATTATTCTCTGCTGTCCTCCTCCATATTTATTTGTTAAATAAATTATTTATTTATTATTTGACAACATTTGGATTTGGTCTTCGACCAAACATTTTATTGTTGTAGTGAATACACAACAATTTTGTTGTATAAGGGAACAACCGATTATTGATCATGTTTTCCCTTTCTCTCCCTCTCCCATTGTCTCTCCCTCTGCCCTTTGACCAACCCCATAAATATGTCTCCCTTTCCCACACTCCGGGCATTCTCCCATTCATTCCACCCTTTCATTATTTTATTTATTATTCTCTGCTGTCCTCCGTATTTTATTTGTTTAATAAATTATTTATTTATTTATTGGACAACATTCGCTTTGGTTAAAAACCAAACATTTTTATTGTTGTAGTAAATACACAACAAGAAGCTGTATGGCTTCTCACTCATCTCCAATCTCGTTTTCAGACGGAGAATTCCGTCGTCTCCAAGCACTGTTTTAAAGTGTTGGAATTCTTCAGCATCATCCATCTGGTCTAGGCGGATGAGGACTCGCTCCGCGAGTGCGAAGTCTTCCGCTTTGAATTCACCAGACTTGGAAATTTGGCGAATTTCCTTTCTGTGCTTCTCGAGTGAAGCAATCGTTTCTTCGCCCCTTTTGAACATTAAGGCGAGGAATCGTAATACGAACATTGTCGTTCGCATTAGACGCTTCCATGAGCTGAAGCGTGAGGGGTCAATTAAGACCTGCTCATTTGGCTGCTTTGAGTGAGTGTGTGCGAGAAACGCACCACTCGGGCCAACATTCTCCGAGATTTGTTGGTCCGACTCTGTTACTTGGAAACAGAGTTCGTTGGGCCAAAGATGGCTCTCTTGTGTGAGCCAAGGTGGCCCTTTCCACCAGAGATGATGGTTGCGGAGCTCCGAAGGAGTTGCTCCGCGTGTTGCGAGGTCCGCTGGGTTGTCCCCAGTACGGACAAAGTGGAAAGTACATCCGAGACATTCTCGGATTTCTTTCAGCCTTCGCTCAACAAATTGTGGTTGAGTTTCATGGGTTTTGACCCATGATAGAGCGATTTGCGAATCGCCCCAAAGATGAAGGCTGGCAATTGGACGACGCAATTGCCTTTGAGCAAATTTGAGTGCTCTGGTGCCCACCAGGATGGCCAAGAGCTCCATCCTTGGTATAGTGAGTGCCTTCGAGGCACTCTTTGGCTTCAAACGATTTTTGGAGAAGATGAGCCACGCTTGAACCTTGTCGTTCATGGCGCAGCGTACGTATAGGCACTAATTAAATTTTTTTAATTGTTTTTATTTATTTTTCGATGCGTTGATGCGCTAGAAATACGTATAGGACGGAATGAGGGACTTAAAAAACAATGACACCCTTAAAAAGTAAAAAAAAAAATGATAAAAATTTGCCGATTGGAAATTGGCCAACTGATCAGCTGCAGAAGACAGATCATCCACTGATCACAGATCTCCTCCCTCTCTCTCATGGATGGCCAACAAATGGCACGAACACATGGATTAGAGATGATGAAGCATTGGCCAAGAATGGACTTGGACTGAATTTTTCATCGGCCGATGTTCTTCGACTGGCAAACTCTTGAACCGTTTTGGCGACGGTGGTGTTGCTCCAGCAGCTTCATAGTGCAAGCAGTGGATTTCGTCCGCCCAAATGATTTCTTTTGTGCCCGACTTACTGTAGCCCCAAAAGCTTACGGTACCTCCTTCGGCTTTCTGTAATTAGTCAATTAGGCAGTTTTTAGAAATGATGTATTAATTAGGTACCCAACTCACATAGCAATCAATATCAATTTGATTCCAATGTATCGATAATCTTTTGGGTCAGTTAACACTTGTTGTCGACTTTCTTTGATTTGAATTCCATTAACCTTGATCCTCGTGCGTTTGTTCATTGTGCTAGTGGAAACACTTAAAAAATAAAATAAAATTAATTATATAAATTTCAGTAAGTATTATTTTTAAAAATTTGCAAAACCAAACTTTTACTTTCATAATACTTGTATAAGGACGAATGAATTCGTTCATTATTTTTTTAGTCTAAGGGCCAAATTTATTTATTTTTTGAAATAAACTATGTTTAAATCCATTTTATTTTTATATCGGTTTTTATTGTTCATCCTTAAATCTTTATTTGGTTAGGTTATCCATTTTTTAAAAGTACAATAAATTTTTTATTTAATAATTTGTATAATAAATTGAAGCTCAAAAATTTGATAGGTTCCATCAAACTTGAAATGTCACTGGGTATATCAATAGAGTTAATTAAAATAATTTATCAAATTATAATTTATTTTAATAAATGCAAGGATTTTTACAATATTTCAAAATTCATTACTTTTTTTAATTTTATTTATATGAATAATATTTAATTTATCTTTTTAAGTGGATATTGTGTCAATGTTGTTGTATATTTTGTAAAAATCAGACTTTCTGTAGTTTATTTCCAGTTTTGTACCTATTTCATGTGTTAAATTTTACTGCAAGAGGAATTCAAACCCGTAAAAATTTTTATTAATTGAAATTTTTGTTTTCTTAATCTTATTGTTGCATTCATTTATCATTTTTATTTTTCCTTTAAAAATTTTGCTTATTATTAGTTATTATTTAAAATTTATCCATTCGAAATTCCTTTTCACGACAGTCTTAGTGCGAATTTAAGTTCTTTATTTTTATTTTTATGTCATATTTAATCTAGGTGGCATAGCGAATTTTTTGTTTCCTATTTCTTTTGCCTTGCCGAATGATTTAAATTTTTGTTCCAAAAAGGCACATAATTGGCAATTCTTCTTGTAAATCTTTTGGGAAATACGGCCAAAATTTCCAACCCCCCCCCCTCCTCCCACCCGCAGCGCCTATCGACACTGCTAGTGACCAAATGTTCCTTTTAATTTTTACTTGACACATAAATCGCAAAAGCATCAAGAATTGACATAAAAAATTTTGGTCAAAAATTCCATATAGCTATTTATTCGAGCTTCAAAAAATTAAACTTCGTTTCGAGCTTCGGTTCGATTGCCAAGCCAAGCTTCGCCCAGACATGGTCGTGGTAGATTTCTTCCTCATCTCCTGATAATTTTACATCATTGGTTTGGATTCCTGCCAACAAGTTAACAATTATTTTAATTAAAAATAAAATTGCTTGTTATTTTCTTTATAATGCTTATATCCCAAGGAAATTTTTTTCTATATGTAATAATTATTAAAGAAATAATAATTATATGCTTAATGGATCTCATTTTTCGAAATTTAGTCATACAATTCCTTAATTGTTTTAAGATAGTTTTTGAAAATTGAAATGTTTATTTAAAAAATATTTCTTAAAGAAGTAGAGGATTAAAATTTTTATAGTAAATTTAAAAAATCGGATCATTTCCAAATTAATTTTATTTTTTAAATTCTATTTTTTTCAATATTTAAAATATTTTGATACAGTTTTACTTTGTCGGCTGCTTAACGGGTTAATACAACAACTGATCTTTCAAAACCAAGCAAGACTACAAAATATTTTGTTTATCTGATTATTTTATTTAAATAAAGAGTACTTATTATTTAAATATAATTTTTCTGTATTTCCAATTTGAATGATTTTATTTGTTTTTATTATAAAATAATTATATATATATATATATGAAATTAACTTTTCAATATTTTGCAATTAATCGTGCTTTTTTTATAGAAAAATATTTACCATTTTAAAAACTTAAACATGTTTTTTTAATAATTACTTTCATATAGTATAAATTACTTCAATTGTTTTATTATGAAGTAACTCCTGCATAACTGGTAGTGAATCAAATATTTTTGCTTCAATATACAATTTTATTTTTTTTATTATTTATTGCAGCATTTATTATATTTTATTCTTATTATTATTTCATAAACAAAAGTTTTTGTTTTATTTATTATTTTAATGATATCCATCATCTTTCTAACATAATTTTTTCATCTTTACAAACTCTCGACGCCGTAAGTTTTTGTAAATTCTATTATTTTTTTGTTTCGTCGAAGTTGCTTTTATTGAGCCAAATAATTTAAAGGAAAACATTTTGGGATTTTTTTTATAAATTAACTTTGATTTATTTTTATGAATTATTCTAAGTTTATTTTTTCATTTTAAGTCTTAGTTCTAAATTACTTTTATAAATTATTAAAAAATTTATATATGAAATATTTTGTGTTTATTTATTTAAAATTATTAATTTAAGTTTATTTATCAACTTTTGTTCGAACCGGTGTGGTGTCCGAGGTCAACTTTTACTTCGAACATGCTAGTCCAAAGTTAAATTTTAGCTTTGTTTTTCTGACTTATTTTATAATTGATTTTATTTCACTGAATTGTTTTGCCTAAAAAACTTGAAATTTTTATTTCTATTAAATATTTTCTTACATTTTAAAATTTCTGTCGATAGAAGAATTCATTTTTCTCAATAAAAAATATATTCTTTAAAGATATTAACTTTTTTAGCAACAACATTAAGGTTTACTTTGAAATTTTTTGGCGCAACAAGTAATAATTTAAAAAAAATCGAATTTTTAATTTAATATTTTTAATGTCTCTTTTTTTACATTTTATAAATTTTTATAATTATTCATATGTACTTATATAATTTTATTTTTAAATTTCTATTTGACTGATTTTAATAATTACTTTTAATTCTTATTTATTTTAACAAGTGATATTATCAAAATGGCTGATCGGAGCAATTCATCAGACCACTAAATTTACATTTATTTTTTTTAACTTAATAAGATTAAAAAAATATATTATTTTTTCGCGATATTTTATAATATATTTCGCCCTTGAATGGCAAGATGATCCTGGAATTTGGACCCTCTCACTTTAAAATTTGAAAATACCCTTGAGTTCAAAAAGCCTTGAAAATGAGCATTTGAAAAATGAAAAATCAAATGAATTTGAGAAATTTTAAATTTATACGATATTTGCATTAAATTATGCATTATAACAATAAAAATGTAAATTTGCCCGCAAGAAGTGTTGTGAAAAGTAAAAATGCTCATCGCCATATCTCAAAATCGCAAAATCCGCCTTTTTGGATTACAATATATTTTTAAAAAAATTTTCTCTGGCGGCGCCTATCGGTTCCGCCGAACCCCTTTATTCACCGGAAATCTTTGGAATGAACGCTTTTATTGATAATAATCCTTAGACTATATTTTTAAAATATATTTTTGTTTTGCCTTGCCTGTGCTTTATTTCGATTTTTATATTTTGAATTTTTGTTAATTGCATATTTTTCATAATTTGATTAATTACGTTTTTAATTTTGTTTAACTTTTTTATTGTGCTTTTAACTGACAAATTATTTATGGCTTTTATATTATCTTCTCTTGGTTTTCCTCTATTAGTATATTCATATATATTCATTGTTCCAATATATCTGATTTACACATGCTCTCTGTTGAATACATCAACATAGAAATATGAAGGCTCACAAAAGTTTTTTTCAATTCTTTTTTCATCCAAATTTAAAATCAATAAAATATATACATTTTTAAATAATTCTTGCAATTTTAAATTAACACATTCATTTGAAAGTCATATTTGCATTTCTGCATATTTTAATAATAATTTTACTAATCTATTTATCAGTTATATTTTTATTTAATTATTGTATTCCCTGGAATGAATAACAATCTTCAGATTAGCAGATTTCTATAGCAATCACCCACCGCAAACTCATCCATTATTTTCATGCGTTTTTCTAATTTTGCACAACATATGAGAAAATAATTTTATGAATTATTTATCTTTTATGTAACTCACTGAATTTTGTTTCAGGTTTATATAATTGTTAAATAAAATTTATTTTAATTATAAATTTTTATAAGTTTTACTATTCTCGTGTTCTCGATAACACTTGTTGATTTGCTTTTCGGGGCCCAAAAACAAACAATTACATTTCTTTTGATTTTTATTTTAATTAAATTTTTTTATTTAAGCTATTCACATTATATATATTTAATAAATTCAGTATTTATGCAAAATATGACTACGATTTACAAAATTATAAAATATTTACATTTAAAAACATTTCTCAATTTAAAATTGTAAAGGTAATTATTTATTTCGTAAAATAAATTTTAATCGCCCTAAATTTATAATAAATGTCACTTCGTTACAAAAGCAGGTTACTTTCTTCATTTGTTATATTTTGTAAGTGTCTTTAATTAATTTAATACTACCATATTATCATTTTAATTGTAGCTATAAATGAGCTAAAAAAGATCTTAAAATTTATGTGAACTGTTTTTTTGATTTTGTTTTGAGATATCGATGTACAAAATGAATTTGACAGCCTCTCAGAAAAATTTTTATTTTTTATTGCAAAACTAATAGAATTTTATTTTCATTTGAATTTTTTATTAATTATATTTTATCTGTTAATTTTTAATCATGTATAAATATAGATTTTAATGCCAATGAATAATTATCGGTTTTTAAATTCAAAATTTCCTTCAGATTCATTCGAACCAATTGAATTATTACGAATTTTTCATAATTTCCTCAAGTATTCTCCCCGTTTTTTTAAATAGTTTCTTTATTTCTGTTAACAATATAAATAATTTCTACAAGTAATAATATAAAAAGATCAATCATATGTGAAAATTTAATAAATTAAAATTTGTATTTTGATTTTAGATATAGTTTTTATGTAAAAATTTCGAAATTGTTTATATTATGGATGATTTCCCTGGCCCTTGTTATTTAAGCAATTTCCTGATTTCTTGACCTCTAGGAACTCAATTCTTCCTTTTCTTTGATTCTTCCAATCTTTAATTCAATAAACGAAAAACCAGTATTTCAAATATTACTACAAATAGCTTTTTTTAATTATTTCATGGAAAAATTTATTTGCTTGTTAATTGTACTTTTATTTAAAATATTAAATATAATTGATAATTTTATTTAATACCAACATTAATTACTAGAAGACGAGCATATAATCTTTTGTTATTATCTGATTATATATATAAATTTTTCTTATTGCTAAAGTTATATAGTAACCTTATATTATTTCATGCCAGTATTTTTTTTATTTAATTTCATTTAATATATTTGCTTTTTTTGTTCCTTCTTTTATTATAAATTCATTATTAATTTTTGTATTTTTTAAGTTTAACTTAAAAACTTTAACTTTAATTTATTCTTTTTATTATTATTTTTTATTTCTTATTTTATTATTGCTTTTTAATATTTTATGCTTTTCGCTGCATCAAATTTTATTTAGCTATTCGAACTATCACTTAGCAGTCAATATTAATAATTTAATGTACTTAATTTTTATTATTTTACAGGCGTTTTTATGTTTTTTCATATTAACGTTTTAATTTGGTTTTAAGCCAGTATTGCTCCTCATATAGTGGTGGCTGTGACGGCATTTCCGTTCGGGATGTAGAGGGGGATGTCTTTATATTTTATTAGTTTGATATAAAAGAAAAATTTAACAATTTAAAAATTAATTAAATGACTTTAGATTACGTTTTTTATTTTAAATTTAAATATATTTTGCAAGAGAATTTCCGTGATGATATGATAAATTGATATTAAAAAGATTTTATTTATAATGAACGAAAATTGAATTTGATTTATCATTTTTTTAAATATAATTATTTTTCCTTAATCAACAAAAAGTTTAATACATCCCATTTTACTAGTTTGTTTTTTATTTACAAAAAACATTGTTCTTAGAATAAAAGAATATATTCTTTCATTTCCCAACATTTTTTTATTAGATTTTTTTTTGATTAAAGCAGTTTTTCTACAAATTAAGTTTAACTTTGTAATTTTTAATTTTTGTGTTAATAAAACTCTTCGTTAACCAACCTTGGCTTTTATCTAATGTTATGCTTTTATTTTTTATTTTACTGGCCAATTAATGGTATTTATGGTTAAATTTTTGTAAATATTTCTACTTTTTATGTTTATTATCAACTTTTTATTACTTTGGGCTTATATCCATTTAATTACTAATCTTTCCATGTTTATTTTTTAGGGCTTTTGTGTAATTATTTAAATCTTTAATCTGACAAAAGTAATTAACAAATTCCAACAGTCTTCATATCAAACGTTTATCAATTTATTCAAAGCAATTATCATCATAATAATTTTTGTTTTTAATTCCGTCGTACATAATGAATTTTAAATTTATTTATCTCGGTATTGGGAAAAAATGCGATTCAAATTCGCCCAATGTTTTCAGCTTTCTGTTTTATTTAATTTAATATTAAATCAAAACTTAATACATATTATAAAAAATTGAGAAAAAAATTATTTATATTATTTATTTTTAAGTTAAATGTTATGTTTTGCAATAAAATTATAACATTTTAAAAATTTTTGACCTCGTTAGTTTTTAAGATTAATATTTTAGCGTATAATAAGTAATCTTCATATAATAATCAATCAACAGTTATCTATTTTCTCCAAGCTTTTTTGATTGATTGAATTATTTTATCATTATTCATTTACAATATAATTCGGATTAATTTATTAATTAACTTTATATTCACTATTTTTTCGCATCAAACTTTCATTTTGAAAAATCAATTTTTTTAATTATTTTATTGTCTTTTAAGAAATAATTTTTGAATAATTTAATAAGTGCGGTTTGTTCGATAAATAAAAAAATCGTCGTTTTCAGTGTTAATATATAATGATAAATTATTTTCAATAATAATTTTTGTAATTTTATATTGTTTGAAAATCCATGAATTATCTTATATATTTAAGTATTTTTGCAAACATTACCCATTTTAATCCTTGTTTTTATTAGTGTTTTTAATTTAATATTTTTTAATCAAAGGGTGGCTTTTTTGCTAATACTTGCAGGTGGTATTTAATTTTAAATCATTATTTAAAAACATATATAAAAGTATTAATATTATTCTCGTGTCCAATAAAACGAGCGGTCATGAATCGTCGAAATGTACCCTTATTTAATATATATTATAGAGCCCAGCAACAAGGATAATATTTTGTCCCATTCTTCTATTTTTTACAAATATTAGATCCATTTTGTTCTTTATTTTCTATAATAACCGGATATTTAATTTTTTATGGGGCTTTAATTTGAGTTTTTCATTTTTAAATAGAGTAATAAAATGTTTCCCTTTTGTAATTATTTTCAAATATCAAATGTAAATTTAAATAATTAAATTTTTACCTTATGATTAAATTAACTTTCTTTAAGAACTTTTTTTCTTTCATCATTAGTTTGGTCTTAATTTTTTAAATTAATTTTTTCATCTTTTATAAGCCTTTTCTAAGTATTTCACATAAGGTATAAATATTCTTTGTTCTCATATGTTTAAATATTATGAAATTTCTAATTTTTTTTTTCGTAGCAATTTAAAAGTTCATTTTTCTCGCTCTAGTAGTATCAATTTCCATTGTACTTTTAAATTTTAATGTTTTTTATACAAAATTATGTTTAACAATCAATCCTTTTCTAGGGGTTTTGCCTTCAAATAAAAAACCTTTAATTATATTTGTTTATGTTTTTCTTATAATTTATTTAATTTTTAATTTAATTGCTATTTTTTTATTAATTTTTAAATTTTGCTATTTTATTAATAAAAATTAATAAAAAAATTTTAAAAGAACTTACTCATTTTTTCCATTAAATATTAAAAATATTAGTAACCCTTTTCAATTAGAGTATCCATTAATTTTCAAGCTTTGAGGCTGCCATGGTATATTTTTAGATTAAATTTGAATTATTTATTATGTGTTGTCAATTTTATTTACTTCTTTTATTGTTTTTGAATGAAATTGTTTAATGGTCTAGATTACTTTTTGCATTTTTGAATGTTTTGATAATTATAATTTTTCTCTTTTAGAATATTTATATTTTCGTCCAATGTACAGATGACACTACATATAAATCTATTCCAAACTCATTGAGGACTAATTTTTTTTAATTCTAACTTTTGAGTTTTTGCTTTAAATTTGGTTTATCTTGTAGAGGCACCTCCTGTACGTTTTGCGATCTGTTTTTCATAAATATAAAAAACTTACTTTAATTATAATAATTTAAGTATAACTCACGTTGTGTGGCTTCTCTTGTCAACATTTCGTTGAGATCAAGCACCATTCATAATAATATTTATTCTTATAGTCATTAAATTCTGTATATTTAAATTTTCGTTTATTTTAATAATTTTAAAAATTTATTAAAATTTTAATAAATTTAGAACAACTAAAAATTATATATTTTTTTTTATTTCTTTGTTTCATTACAATATTATATTTCAAATTTATTTTTTAATTTATGATTAAATTTTTATTTAATCATACACCTGAAATATTTACATGTTTTTATATTAACATATTTGCAAAAAAGCGAGTGGTTGTTAAAAATAAGGCAATATTATTTTATTTCATGCTTTGAATTTATTATTTTCTGTATCTCTTTTTAAGTATTTCTTTGTGAAAATTTTTTAATCATCTCCACATTTTTAACACTTTTCCTTTTAGTCCAAAAATAAATTTTCAGGTAAGAGAAATCTCTGAAAATTTTGGATATTTGTTTTTAATTTTAATTTATTATTTAAAATTAAATTTTTGTTTTTATTTTACTTGAGTTAAGGAAGGTTATTTTAATATTAGTGTATTTATTATATTCTGTTTTCTCCATATTCATTAAGCGAAAGATTAATTTTTAGTGTAATTTACTAATCAATAAGAAATTCGGTAAAAAACTTATTTCAGTTTATGTTTTATCTACTATTATACTATTATACCTTTTCATCTCTTTTTATCCTTTATTTTGAAATAAAATTAGATTTTTATAAAGTTAATGCTAATTATTTAGATCATGTTATGAAAATTTAATAATCGAAGATTCAATAATATTATAGAAGCAATTTATAACATTGCAAATTTAATATATGTTAGTTTTTTTCAATTTGTTAGACTAAATGTGTAATATTTATAATTTATCCTATAAAATGATGCAACATAGCAACATTTTTATCACCATTTTTATTTTGTTTGAATTTAAAATTGCTTTAAATTTGCTATTTTAAAAAGGTAAATTTAATTTTTCTAACCAGGAATAGTAGCAATGTAAATTATTGTGTATATTTTTAGTTGGGTTATTATATATTTAATAGTTTTTATTAATTAAATTATCAATCACTAAAGCATTTTTGAGTATGGAATAAATCAATTACTTGTTTGAATATTATGCAATTTACACGAGGCTTATTTTCTCGTTCTCGTAAATCAAATATTCTTGATTTTTTCTTTCAATTATCTTTTTATATGTTAATAGTAAAATTTTATAATTAGTTTAAATACAACATCAACTAATTGATTTTATTATTAAATTGGGTTTCTGGCTTTGCTTTCGTTATGTTCTTAATATTGTTATTTAGTTTAAAAATAATCTTATTTAAACAAGATGAACAGAAATAATTTTATCCACTTAATCAATGTAAATGGGCAGCTTTATGATAAATTTATTATTTATTGTTACCTTTTTAAAATTATTTTTCCAACAATTTTCTTGCTATTTAAAAAAATAGTATTTAATTAGACCTAATATATTCTTTGATTTAATTTTACATTTATTTAAAGTATTTTTTAATTTTCATTTGGTTATTTTCCATTCAAATATTCTTTTGAGTACTGTCTCCAGAGCATATCAATTAATAACACCTTTTTAATTTTTGTAATAATAATTCATTTTTGGTTTTAGACTCATATTTTATTAATTATCTTTTTATTAAATATTTTTTAAAAATTAAAAACCCAATTAATTTTTACTTTTTTTATAAAGCATAATACTTTTTCTATACAACTTTGATGTTTAATTTTCATTATTTAAGTTTTTTTTAAATTTAATGAATTTTGGTTCCTTTTTAATTTGTTTTTTGTGGGGTTAGTTCTCATTATATTTTTGACTTTTTAATATCTCTTACATTTGATAAATATCGAAAAAAATTTTAAGTTTCATTTTTATTTCATTTTTTAGCAATTTATTCATTATATTTATTTTTGTTTAACTTATTTGTATTTATTTTCAGCTAAATGAATATCGTCTTGAGCATATGTTTATTATTAAGCATTTACTGCCTTATATTTTTTGTTATTTTATGATTATAAATTTCTTTAGGAGAAATCAACAGTCACTCACTGGTCATATATTTATTTATATTTCAAATTTATTTTTTAATTTTTGATTAAATTTTTATTTATTCAAACACTTGGAATATTTATTTTTTAATCTTGCTGAATATATTCAGTAAATATTTTATTAATAATTTTGAAATTTTCTTTAACTTTTGGCTCAATTTTCTTGCTTCCTCACATCGCATCACTTTGAGCCTATTTCTTTGAATCGCAATAGAGGGTCAATTTTTTATAATTTCTATTTATTTTTTTGCTTTAATTTGACTGTCTATTTATTATTTTTGATTATTAAGTTTTTAAATTTGAACTAGTTATTTAATTTCTTGCTATCACATAATATTCTCCTAATTGCTTAATCCTTTATTTTTCCAGCCAGACGATTTCGTTTTTTTAGCCAACAGTATGCCTTATTTCTAGCATTTCATTAGGTTATTAATTTAAATTAGGTCCATTAACGTAAATTTCGAATTTTTGCCTATTAAAATATTTGTATGCTTTATATTTATACTTTTTCTTCTTCCAAAATTTTAAATAATTAGATTTCTATCTTTGGTTAAATTTTTAATCACTTAAAAAATAAATCTTTATGCAAAATTTCGAGTCTAGAAAATTTAATAATTAATAATCATTTTGCGCTCATTAAAATAATTTTATTATAAATTTATAATTTTCTAAGGTATAAATTAATTAGGACTTCTAAATATAAATTTACTTTATCTATTTTAATTAAATCATTTAATTCTTAAAAATTAATAAGCTGCCGTTTGCAAACATTTAAATTTAAAATCTTATTTATTTATTATTACTTTAAGTTAAAATAAACAAAATTTAAAAATTTTTTAAAAATTATATAAATTAATATAAGCAAAATGAATTTACTACATCTTTTGACAATTTTTTAAAATCCAAATATTTTATCTTTTTTTAAATATTAATTTACTTTAGGAGCAGGCTTCGTTTTTCCGCGTATAAATCGTTTGACTTTATTTGTAATTTTAATGTTTGATTGTCATATTTATTTCCATGAGAGATTCCTAGTTTTATGTTCTGATAATGTATTGGGCTTGAGATTTATTCTTTTTCACTTTATTATAATTAAGATATTAAAAATTAAATGTTTTATTTAAGATTTTATTGGATTTTTCACTTGCAAGATACTCTTTCTTTTTTTGAAAGGAGAAAACCTTGCATTTAATTTTTTTATTTTCGTTCTTCTCTTATTTAGTTTATTTTTAGAGAATTTTTGAATATTTTAGTTGTAATATGACGCGACCACAGTGATTTATTTTTACCTTTTTTTCAAGGATAAAAATTTAAAATTAATTTTTTTCTGATACTTTGGGGTTTTCCAGAATATTTGCATTCAAATTTTAATGGTTTATCAATGTAAAAAAATGCAATATTATAGCAAATTCTTAATATTAACAATCAATAAATTGTATTCAATTGTCTTTTATGTAAAAATATTTTAATATTTAATAAGCCTCATGAATGAAAAAAAACTTATCTCATAGCATATCTGATTTGCACTTCATCATGATTCAATTTTTTTATTTTTCGTTTCATTTTAAAGTTTAAAATTTTTAATTAAACTGACTAGACAAAAACCAAATTAAACACTTGAAACATTAAACGATCTTTTCAATCATTCATAAATTATAGTTTTGTTTAAAAATATAGTTGTTGTTGATATTATATTTTTTTATACATTTCATACATTATTTTCTATTTTTCCCTTTAATCTTTGTGTATTCGAAATGAACCCGCCAGTACCCATTCTGTATTACGAAACATTTATAGTTTTTATGTATTTGTAAAAGTTTTATTTTCATATTGATTCGGCATCTTAGATTTTCATTCGTTTTTGTTCAAATCTTTTTAAGATAAAAATCATCATTCTTTAATATACATATAAGTAGTCAGGGCAATGACAACCTTTTTCTATAAAATAAATATTACATTTATTTTGCACTTTTTTATTATACTGATTATTAGTTTTTAATTGTACTATTACCTTATATTATCCAATATCAATATTTATTAAGCAAATCTAAAATTTTAAATTGATTTTTATTTAACTTTTATATAATTTTAATTAATGTAATATATTTAGCTATTTGAAATTTATTATTTATAAAAAATATGGTTAACCCATTTGGTTTTTAAAATCCTTTATTTCTTTTCTATTATGAGTTTTATTCATCTTTCAGATTTTAATTTTCTTTGATTACGAATTTCGGATCTGATATTTCAAACCGGTCTTGGGCCCATTTAAACCGGCCCTTTAAATATATAATATGTTTTGAAAATTTTCGAAGTGCTTCAAATAAGATTTAAAAATTAATATTGTTTATCAATATTATTAATTTCATAACTTCTTCATTTGTTGTTTTTTTGATTGCTAATTGATGTAAATTCTATCGTTTAATTTCGATATAGAAATAAAAGTATTATTTTTATGAAATAGCGTTGGTTTTTTGTGCGCTTTCATACATGTAAAGGACTGTCAAATCTAGCAAGAGTTTTATTATTTTTTAAAATTGAAAAATATTACTATTACATATTCTACAATCGTTAAATTTATAAATAAGTTGTTACAAAAATTTTATAGTTTATTTATAATTGTTATTAACAATTTATTCTCTGAATCGATTTGATAATTTTGTACCTTTATTCCTTTGGATATTTGATTCGATCTATTAGAATTTCTTATTAAATTGTTAAAAATTTTCATCCATGCAGATTTCGCGAAGTTTGTGTTTTCTCTTGACCCTTGCCCATGTTTATTTAGTTATTAATTTATATATTAATAAATAATTAAATTTTTTATGTATTGATTTAATTTTATACGGTTTTAATTTCCAAAATATTTTGATTAAATTTTAACATTTGGTTAAAATATTGTATATTTGTAAGTTTTTTTCTTTAATTTTTATAGATTATAAACCGATTTACAATATAAGCGAATGCATAAAGTCATAGATTTTCACATCATTTTGATTTGAAATTAAAATTTAATTACATTTATTATTATTTTTTCTCATTTATATTTAAAAATAAATTGAATTATATGACAAACTTTTCGAGTAAATCCAAAAATATTATAAATTATGGTTTAATTAATACTAATAATTTTTCTCGGCTATTGTCGGTGTATACAATCCAGTGCGTTTTCTTTTATATAATAATTTATTCTTTCGTATATAAAAGTTTTTACTTTTTTAATTTCTATGACAAATATTTATTTGTTTATCGTAGTTTTGTTAAACTCTTTTTATTAAACCTCTAAATATTTATAAATAAATATGAATAAAATTTATTTTATCATTATTTTCTTTAATGATAATTATGTGAAGAGATGATATAGGACTTGTAAAATAATTATTTTAATCACCTTAATCGTCACTTCGTTTTAAATTTATCACTTTTATTTATTATTCATTCTCGATCTGTTTTTGAAAGCCATTCTGTGCTGGGAAAGTATACATTTTAATTTTCTTGAATTTCTTTATCTTCAGTTCATCCAAATTTACAATATATTAATTTTTTGTGATTTTCTTTTGATTATTTACTTGTAATAGTTTATTAACAATTAGTAAATTTTCAGATTTTTTTTATATATTAGTTTTATTAAAAAAATTATAAATTTTTTAAGAATATTCATTTTTCTATCATTTTAATTTAATAATTTAGATTTTATATAATAATTTATTATTTTTAAAACTATAAAAATATATTATCTTTTCAACAAAAAAAAAAATTATTTCATTTTAAATGTCGGATAGGATTCATTCTAATGTTAGCTCTTTTTATACATATTTCTTTCTTTCATTATACTTTTATTACTTTTTAATCTTTTAAAATTCTTTTACTTTTAATTTAATTTAGGTATCTATGTCAATTTTTAACTGCATATCTTTGAACCATTCTTGTAGTATATACATTATATTTATTTTTAAATTTATGATACAGTCATGGTCAAATGTTTATCTACACCCCATTTTATTTTGTTTTTGTCTTTATTTCAACTGTAAATTTCAATTAAATCCGAAATATATGGTGGTATTTTGTAGCATTTTTTATGGGCTTTCGAATGGTATAAATCAATACTTAAAAGAATGTTGTGCATAAACACTATACTTTGCTAAACGAATTGTGCTCAAATTTTGACTGGTCAAAAGTTTATCTACACCCCAAAAAATCAATATTCCTTAGGCCTAAAATTCTGAAAAAATTCCTGCTATGCTAACTTTTGATGATGATCAAAAAATCTTTTACGCCATCTTGATCAGATCACTCCTTCATGGTGATCCAAAAACCCAAAAATGGCTTGAAATCGGGAAAATTTTCGAAAAAAATTCCTAGGGGGTTGGGAAAAATTTTCTGGAAATTTTGAGTAGGCCTATGAGAAAGAGCACAAAATTCTCTACCAAATGCAAATGATCGCATGTCTCTACGACTTATGCCCGTTGATGTATGGGCATTTCAATTTCGGTGTCTACAAAAAGTACTGTATTTCTTCAGAAAATAGTGCATTTTACAGTAGAAATGAACATCATCAAAATTGAAGTGCCCATACCTCAGCGTGTATAATTCGTAGACCAACCATCCTAAAGACAATTTTGTAGAGAATTTTGTGCTCTTTCTCATAGGCCTACTCAAAATTTCCAGAAAATTTTTCCCAATCCCCTAGGGATTTTTTTCGAAAATTTTCCCGATTTCAAGCCTTTTTTGGGTTTTTGGATCACCATGAAGGAGTGATCTGATCAAGATAGCGTAAAAGACTTTTTTGATCATCATCAAAAGTTAGCATAGCAGGAATTTTTTCAGAATTTTAGGCCTAAGGAATATTGATTTTTTGGGGTGTAGATATACTTTTGACCAGTCAAAATTTGAGCACAATTCGTTTAGCAAAGTATAGTGTTTATGCACAACATTCTTTTAAGTATTGATTTATTCCATTCGAAACAGGGCTGGACGAAATTTCGTGTCGTTTTCGTTTCGTCCTACATTTTCGGCACTTTTTGAGTTTCGTTTTCGTGTTTCGTTTTCGTCCGCTAAAGTTTTTTCGTTTCGTTTTCGGTTTCGGTTTTCAAAATTTTTGTTTTTCGTTTCGTGTTTCGTTTTCGGTTTTTAAAATTTTGGATTTTCGTTTCGTTTTCGTTTTCGTCAGAGCAATATTTTACGAAAAAGACGAAAATATTTACACCCTTAAGAATGACTTTTTTGGTAAGAAATAATAAGTTTTATAATTTAAGTATTGTAGTTTAGTGGTGAAAACAGCAGGTTTATTTTGTGCTGTGCATTAATATTCGATCCCGCATGACCGCACTTTATTTTACCGATTTTTTAATCATGTTTTTACCGATTTTAATAGAAAATCTGCTATGAAATAGCACTCAAATTTTCAAAAATTTTCCCGGCGTCGCCTATCGGCGCCGCCGGACCCTCTTCTCATTCATCAACTTGTAAAAAAAAAATACACCGCAAAAAAAATGTTTGAAAATCTTTTTTTTCAACACGGTTTCACCGAAATTTACGATTTGCTAATTTCTTCCCCAAAAATTGTTAAAATCCATAATAGGATGTGAAAAACATAACATTTTAATACATTTTTATCGAAAAAATTATATATTAACTGATTCGAACCAATTTTGCAAGATTGCCTTTCTTGACCCTAAATCTTGTCATTTGTTCTTTATTTTAAAAATTTTTTGGTCACACCCCGGTCCTAGAGCCACATCAGCTTTTCCACCTACTAGGATCTTTATTCCTTCAGTTAGAGGATACAATTTTAAAGTTTTATGTTTCTTAATTATGATTGAAATAAGTTCAAAAAATTTTCGGTTTTTTCGTTTCGTTTCGTACGAAAATGGTTATTTTTTCGTTTTCGTGTTTCGTTTTCGTCCGTCAAAATTTTTTCGTTTCGTGTTTCGTTTTCGGTTTTCAAAAAATTTTTTTCGTTTCGTGTTTCGTTTTCGTATCGAATGCACTTTTTCGTTTCGTTTTCGTATACGAAAAAATTTTTTTGAGATTTTCGCACAGCCCTGATTCGCATTAAAGAGTGAAGGTTTTATAAAATTGGAATAAAATTTAAAATGTAAAATTTATTTTTTATAATAAAACCTACTTTTTAACTATTTGCATTAAAGAGTGAAGGCTTTATTTAATTTTTTTTTGCAAATCAATTCGAAAAAATAGTACATAATTTTTGCTGTTTTGATGAGTACGGAAGGTCAGTTGAGGAATGCAAGTTCTGCAAATTCAAGCAGCTTCTGCTGCTTAGAAAAAAGACTAAAAAATTACAACATAAGTAAATATATTTATTAAATTATTACTTATTCTACCCAAAATAAAATAGAGATAATGAATTCTAATAATTATATGCATCGCACAATAAATATACAAAAAAAATAAACATGGACAAAAAAAGTAATTAATTAGCAAATGCAAAAAGTTGATGAGAAACGAACCACCAGAAATATTAAAAAATATTAATATAAAAAAACTAAAATGGAACCATATAACAATAATAATATGCAAATTTTTGTTAAAAATGATTAAAAATAAATAAATTGAAAAAAATTACTTCAAGTGGCACATACTCAACCTTTGACATTGTACACAACAACAACTTTCCGACAAATCAAGAAAGAAAAGAAGTAAAGTTAAAAAGAAGAGCTTGCTATTTTATGTTAATAGCAAAAGAAAACTAAAATTTAAAAAAAAATTATTTTATTAGCTTTACAATAACAAGAAAAATTTTCACTGATATGACAAGGAAAAATAAAAATTTTATATTAGATTATATATATTTTGAATAATTTGAAGAAACCATAACACAATTTTTTATCTGAATTTTAAAAATAAAAATATTTAAGTGTTTATAAATATTGCTTTTTTAGAATCTATAAATATGTACTACCAGAGTGGAAAGGAAATCCATGACACGATAGTTGGCTCATGGTAGGAAAAATAAGAATAAATGAAGAAAAAAAAAAAACAAAATAAATGATATTACAATTTTTGAATAAAGTATATAAATTAAATTATTAAAAAAAAATAATTTAAATTTCTGTTTGTGAATAATATCTAAATGGAAAAAGGAGTTATTTGTTGAAAAAAAGTTTATTAATCGCTTGACAATTAATCCCAAATATTTTAACTAAGCAAAAGGAGTGGTGATTCATTAAGTTAATAACAATAGTAAAAACTAATAAAAATAAATATGCAATTATAATTAAAAATTAAATAAATTATAATTAAACAAATATAATTAAATGTTAATTTGAAGGCAAAATCCATAGAAAGTATTGATTGATGCTAAACATAATTTTGTATAAAAAATCATTTTATAAACTTGTGTAACAAAATATAATTATTTTATGTGTATATTAATAATTACCAATATTGCTCAAAAATATTATACAATAAAAAATAGAACAATAAATGCAACCTGTTAAAATCCAATTTTTATAAACGAGAACAAATGAATTACATACTTTACAATTAAAATAAATTGTTTTTTGACCACGATAATCTATCAATATGAGAAATTTAAATAAATTCAAAAAATATTTTATATTTAGCAAGATAAAAAACATAAAACTAAATTTATATAGCTTTAATAGTTTAATTATTTGTATATAAAAATTAGATTTATTTGGCCTTTTCTTAATTTAATTAAATATCCATTAAAATATACATTTTGCAGTAAATTCAGATATTAATTTTAAAAAATAAAAAACAACTGTGCAATATTTACAAAACCTTTAACCTAATAAAGTCCGTTATGTGTCCAGTAAAATATAAAATAAAAACATAACATTACTTTAAAAATGCATCATATACTTTAAAAATAATAAATTAAGTCAAATGAGATTTTGAATGTTATTTTTGTCAGCAAAAATCATTTAGATTGGCTAAATATTGATAAATTTATAAGAGCATTAAATAATATCTTTCAAACGTACTAGCTCGCGTGAATAAAATTTTAAAGGTTAGTCTAAATATTGTTATATAACGGAAGTTTCCGTAAAATAAATTTGCTGGTAATTGTTGTTCGATACAACCCAGGAAACCTAAAAACCATTTAAAAGAGATAAAATTAAGCTAAAACCTAGAATGGACACTCTTAGAAGATATCAAGATTTTATTAAAAGACTAGTTGAAAATACATATCATCATCATATATTAAAAAAATAAAAATAATAATTATATGCCAGAAAAAGTTTATTAGCATTTAAAATTTCTTATAAGAAAGCAAGCCACATTTATTAAACATCGCATGGCTACGAAAAAACAAAAAAGTAAACTAAAAGAGACATAAATAAAAAATAAAAATAGTAAATGCAGTAAAATTTATTATCAAAGTATTTTCTAATTAAATTTAACATGTTCGTTAAAGATATAATTACATAAATTGGAGTAAAAAATTAAATGCAATTTTTGTTTTTTTTAATAATATAAAAATATACAAGTATTTTTAAAAAGCTGAAAAATTTAATACAAATTTAGAAAATTTCTGCAAATTTAAAATGACATATTACATGAAATGGAATTAAAAAGATAAAAAAACTTATAATTAGAATGCGGCAACAAAAAATTTTGGTTACATATTATTTTTCAAAAATAATATTAATAAAAAAGTAATTAAATATCTTTTAAATTAGAGATAAAAAACATACGTATTATATGGCTCCACAATAATGGCGAAGTTCTGCGTGGATGATAAATCTTTACGAATGCAAGTTACTTGCAACTTAAAAGATTGACAAATATAAATAAATTATCAAAAAAAAAATTTTAATTACACAAAATATTTTACCTTGGTTCATATTTAAATAATTATATAATGATTTGTAATAATTTGTTTATGATATTGATATAAAAATTGTGAATAAGAGAAGAAAAAAGGCAATTAATCTTCTCGACGTCGAGTTTTTCCTTACATTAATGCATAAAACAATAAAATTAAAACAATACCATATCCAATTATAACAAAAAGCTATACAAAAATATTTATTTGCAAAAATATCAAAACCTTATAAACTCATTCAGAATATAAATTTGATTGCAATACCATCAAAAACTCAAATATATTTAGCCAGATAAAAAATAATACGTTCAAATATGTTTTCATAAATAAAATCCAAATAAAAGCCTTAGCAAAAGTTATAATTTGAATACAAGTGAAAATTTTAAAATAAAATACGTAAATTAATTTTGTTTTGTATCCATTTAATTTTTCTTGTAAACGAAAAGTTAAAATTAGATTATTTATTTATTTTTTTTAAATTGCAGAAACTGAGAAACATCACGCTGGTTCAAGAATACATTAAAAATGATAAGCTGCAAGAAAAATTGAGAATATTGAATTAAAACAAAGTATTGAATTGATTTATGTTAATGTTGAAAATTTTTTTTTCAATTCATTAATATTAAATAGAAAAATTAAATTATTTAAAAAATTTAAAAAAGGTAAAAACTAAGCAAAATAATTCAAATTCTGACCGTGAAAAAATAATATATTTTATAAATAAATTATGTTTTGAATGAGTTTTGGTGTAAGAAAAATATATCAACATTAAAGTTTTGTCACTACATATTGAATTAAAAAAAATTAATAAAATCGGAAGTATAAACCATATCAAACTATTAAAAATTCAATATAAGATAATTTATTTTTAAAAATGTTCTTTTTAAAGTTGATGAAATTATAATAGGACATTTATTAATTAATGCATATATTACTACAATCCAAAGTGTTCAAACTATTATTCTAATAAACAGAATTATATAACAATAAATAATAAATTGAAAATTTTGAAGGACAGTTCTTGCCGACTGAATTAAACGAAATGTTTTGGGCTCTACATGACTTGAATTATTAAATAATAATGAATAATACATTAAAAAATTTACTAAATGCATGCACAATTAAAAGTAATTATAATGAGATATAAAAATACTAATTAAATGTATTTATTTGAGATACAAATGAATTAAGGAATCTGAATTTATGAGATCAATAAAAGAAATTAACACAATTTGATTAGGATTATTCAGTAAAAAATTGTTCTTTACAAATAATTATACAAATCAAATCAAATGAAACATTATTCAATTAGGTAATTTCTTAAGTTAAAAATTATATTTTCTAAATAATCTTTTTAATTTATAGTCTATATAGAAAATTCGTAATGCAAATTAAAAATATGTCTTTAATAAAAAATTTGATTAAAAATATAAACATAGATATTATTAGAGATTACCTAAACAAAATTAAAGTGCCAAGGGGGCTCACAACATCGACTGAAGTGCGATTTTAAATAAATTGATAAATTGAAAAATAATAACTTCTTTTATAAACTTATAAAAAACATTAATATTTATGACTAAAAAATATAAATAAAAGAAGTCTTAAAACCCGCAAAATATTTATAATAATCATTCTTGTTCGTTTTATAACTTGTGGAACTTTCAAGGTTTAATAAACATTCGAAAATTTCTATTTGTGATATGAAAATTATAAAAAGGTTTGTTTTCTATTTTCAATTATAAAAATTATAATTCATTATAAAGCTTATTGAATACAAATATTTTTTAAGTTTCAAGATTTTACTTTGAAATGGTCTAAATTATTAAATCAAGTGAAGCCAAGCATTAAGAATGTCATTGAATATCAAGCAGTAAACAAACCATATTTTTTCATATTATAAAATAAAAATGATAAGGCAGAATATTTCCAATAATGAATCTTTCCATAATTAATTTAACCCAAAAAATAACATATTTCAAAATCTTTTGTATCAAAAAACAAATTCTGAAATGACTACTATCTTAAAAAGCAGATAAAAATAAAACAACAAAAATAATAATACATAATCAACAGGCGAAATCAGGTAATCAATCTTTTAATCGACGAATTCGTCGGGAGAATCTATTTTTTAAGCTAAAAGTAAATAAATAAATGAAGGATTAAAACATTAAAAAAGTGTAATAAAGAAAATAAAGAGAGATTAACATTAAATATTGTGAATAATTTCTAAAAACACTAGAAGAAATATAATTAAAAACCAAACAGTAATTAGAAGAATTACTTGAGGTCTTTGGCAAGATAAAACCAGAGGTAAAACAAAACTCAAAAGTTTAAAGTCTAAAAATTTACCGTTGATGAGTTCGAAACAAAATGTGTGTAATTAAAATAAAATATATTTGATATTTTAAAAGAGAAAAGTTAAAAGTACAAAAAATATTTAATAACGCAAAAGAAATTATAGATTATTGAAAAATTTGTAATTCAAAAACAACAAACGAGATAAATAAAAAGCTTAAATTTTAAGGTTGCATTTAAATAAAATGATTAAGTTACAGAATTAAATAAATTTAAATGAACATCTAAACTTATTTAAGTGTGATTTTGTATAAAAATGCAATATTATCATATAAATTTATCAATAATAAATAAAATTTCGTTTTACATACTGATAACTAGCATTACATAATTTCTTGATGGAATACCTAACATAATATTTGCAAAACTTTTTCCTTAAATTACTCATTAAAAGATTATAAAGAATAATAAATTAATTAAGATGGTTATTTTAATTAAAATTAATGAATATGCTTAATGAATATGATGCTAATTAAAATACAATTACTCGCTAATTTATTAATAAATTTCAAAAATAAGAAATAAAACATATTTATTTCCATGAGTGAACTACACATTGACTTTGCAATATTATATTTTCTCTAAATACCTAAAAATAATAATAGGTATATTTTATTCTATGGCAAAAGCCTTTAAATAAAATTAATTTTGAAGCAATGATGTCAGTACTGTGAAATTGTTACTTGACAGAAAGCGAAAATGATTTTAACACGATCTATTAAATTATTAAAGCTTTAATACAAAATAGCAGGATGTTTAATATAATAAATTGAAGAATAGGAAAACATTAGATTTGGAATATTATAAATTCTTCCAATATGGATATATTATTGAAACTTTTGTTATTATTTAAATTATTAATATCATACCTAATAAATTTAGATTCTATGAAAAGCTAAACTTAATAAGCTCCAAATAAAAGATACACTTAGCGGTAATAAATCCCATTTGAAAGCTCTCACCAAGCAACAGCGAGCCATCGAGAAAAGTCTTTGTTCGAGAACAATTTTGATCACATTAAAGTGTAAACAATAAAATTTAAATCATGATCAGTAAATCAATGGAAAATATCATATTTAATTTTTAATTATTTAGAAAGAAATATATCAACATAGAAAGAAAAACTATAACGATAAAAACATTCCAGAATCGAATAAAATTATGCGAGTAAATTTTGCTGCAGAAACGAGAGTATAGCAATATTTTAATGAGAATAAATGAAGAAGCAACCTTAATTGTATACATATTATAAAAAATAAAAATATTCTTTATTCAAAAGTTTAAAATGATTTTAATTTAGCTAATAGCTATAAATATTTGAAAATTTGATGGATTAGATTTAAACAATTTCAAGGTGGCCGAACAAATAAATAAAATTTCAAAATATAATTAATAGTATTGCTGATGAATTGCACAGTTTGTTGTTTGACTATAATTTGGATTTTCCTTCAATATAATAAATTTGTTAATTCTTCTTTCTTTTGCTAATAATTAAACTGTATTATTTACAAGTAAAAATGATGAAAAAAATTTATTCAATTTCAAAAAAAGTACCAATAAAATAAGTATTTATTAATTCCGAACTATGGATGGTCTCCATTGCCCTTTAGCGCAGGAAATTGTTGAAAATGAATAAATTTATCCAATAATTGTTTATATTTATTACAACAAAATAAGCTAACAACATACAATTTAAAACATATAAACATAAATCACTATACATATAATATTTAATTTTAAATAAATGAAACTCTTAATTATCGAAATTCCTCATGTAAAAGACAAAAGTGGATAATTTAGCAGAATGAACTGCTATTAATCTGCTCAGACGAAAAATCTTTTATTACTTTGCATAAATTAATCAAAAAGATAATTTAAAATTTTTTAATCAAAATAATATTATCTATAAATTTGGCAAAGATGTATTTTATTTAATATAAGAAAAGGATAATTTAATATTTAAAAACAATAATCCAACCATTTATTTTTCAATGAATCAAAGTAAAACTTTACCGGATGACCTTTATCAACCAATGCTCGTTATCAATGCCAATGCCGGAAACAGTTCATAAATAACGTGAGTTATAATATCTGCAAGAATAAAATAAAGAAAAAGATTTTTGATTAAAATTTCAATTTATTCAAATAAATTATTAACATAATTTATAAGATAAGATAATTATCTAAAACTAATTATAAGAATTTATCTGAATATCTATTGAATTTAATGAAATCTGATTATACAAGATAATAAAATTGTTAAGCTAGGTTTTTTACAAAACGAAGAAATAATAAAATATGTGATTATGTATTTTCTAGATTCAATCTTACGCTTTTATTACAATATTGATTTAAATGTGATATAGAAAAATGAATAATTCAATAATCTGAAAATGAATGTTCAAATATGATGATAAATTAAAAATATAAATAACATTATATTATATTGAGTAAAACAATTTAATTATGTTCGGACAATCTCATAAAAATCCGGACTGCACGAGAAAAACAAAAATCAAAAACAATCTTTGAAATGCTGTCATGGCTTAAAAATCGAAAATAAAAAAATCTGAATATTAATTGCTGTAACATTGTAAATTGATAAATTTATTCTAAAAAATGAGATTATATGAGTATAATTAAAAAACAAAGAAGTTAATTCTTCAGACTAAAAAAAATATATTTATAATAGTAAAAATTATATTCAATATAAAATTTAAAAAAGAATGAAAGTTCAATTAAATTGAAGTTTTTCATTGCTGATTTTCTGTGTTTTATCGGAAAAAAAATAAAATAAAAGTATTTTTTATAAGAAAATAATAAATATCAAAAGCAAAGCTTTAAATTTTTTAAAAAGCTATTATGCCAAAGGAAATATAAATTGAAAAACAATTATGAGTCGAATGACAACAAAGAAAATGTTCCGCCGGGTGCTTTTGACTTGAAGAAAAGAAAAATTTATGCGAAACTAAAAACCTAAAAATTAGTCAAAATAATTTGACAAGATAAAGTCACAAATTTAATATAAGAAGTTTTTCACAATAAAATTTTGCTAAACACAACATTCTAGATTTGGAACAACTCAAATTGGACCCAAAAAACTAGAAAAGAAAAAAAACAAATAAATAAAATTTTTTTTTAAATTAAAGCACCAGAAAATTCTTATTATTCTGGAAGATTTATTAAAATAGTAAAAAAAATGGTCAAATAAAAAGATTATCAGATTTTAAGGAGAAAAATTGCTGCTATGACATTAAAATAAAATACAACTGACCAATTTCCTAATGATAGAGAAGTTAAAAATAATTATAATATCAATGGTAAATCGCATTTAAATGGAAATTCATTCTTGATATTTAATGGTAAAAATTAAAAAGCTAAAAGTATACATTAAATTTACAATATTATTAATTATTCTATGAGATCTAGGTATATTACCAATATTTTTGGTTATTAATAAAATTCATCATAACATAATATAAATAATTCATATTAAATTACTTCCGCTGCCTAAAAATAATCAAATTTAAACAATCATTAAAATTTGCCACACCGAATTTGACACAGATCGATCAACCGTACGCATCACGTGAGCGCGCGCCTCACTGAGCTTCGCCCGCGCGATTTCAGCGAGAAATTTTTTTACTTAATTTTCATCGCGATTTTCTTGTTCAAAAATACTTTTCAATATAAATCACTTAAATTGGAAGTATTAAAATCTTTTTCCAAAAAATGAATAAAGACCAAATACAAAAAAATTAAAAATATATTTAAAGTGATTATCAAAAAAATTATTAAATATTCCTTTAAACTTCCAAGCAATTATAATATAAGTTTCTTGTATAAAAAATATTATTTTAAGGCTCGTTCAATACCATCCAGATTTAATCTTTACCAAACACCAATGGGGACTGTTAGGGGACATCAAGATTAAAATAAAAAAGAAAACAAACATTTTTAAGACTTATGTACAGAAAAATACTATTAAACAGCAATATTTTTTAAAAAACAAAAATTATTAAAAAAAATTAAATATTGCGAATTTATGAGTAATAAACAAAACAAAAAAAAATTAAAATTTTAAAAATTAAAGTAAAATCTCGAAAAATAAATAACTTAACTCAATGGCAATGGTATTAGATCATCATATTCACTTAATTTCTTTTTTCTAACCGCCGATTTGGTTAACTTACCTTATGATGAACACTCATGAATTAAAAAAAGAATGTAGACATTTATTGAAACAATGTTTTTAAAATCATCATAATGCAAAAAAAGAAAGAAATATGAAGAAATTATAAAACAACAAAAAAAAATACGCTAATGCAAATATTGAAAATTAATTTCATTAATAATGCAAAAAGATACTTTTAACATTTGTTCAAATATTAAATGTCGATCACAAAATATCCGTTTTTCTTAACGGTCGAATTTGGTTAATTTTCCTTATGACGCACATATAAAAATTATGAATTTAAAAACAAATTTAGCTTGATTTACAAACCAGAAAGGTCGCAATTCCGCGAGAAAAAAGTTTTAATGGTTTAAATTTCATCATGATTTTCTTGTTTAAAAAGTACCTTTCAATATAAATCACTTAAATTGGACATATAAAAAATAAGAAAAAAAGAAATGAAAAAATAATTTCAAAAACTAGTAATCGAAAGTAAACAAATGCATTAAAATAAATGATCCATAGAAACAAAATTATCAAAAAATATTTAATTTATAATTTCATTTTTTAATAAGCAAGCCAAATTTTGTTATTTTTAATCCATTTATATTATAAAAAAATTATATAAAACAAAGCTAAATATTAAAATAAATCATTTCAAGTAATATTAAACACAAATTATTTTATAAATATTTTTTTTCATTTATTTAAAAAAACATATATTTAAAATTTTATATTCCATAATTCAAGAAATTTAAAAAAAGAAGAAACGTTCAACGACGAGCAATTGGCGTGGCGTTTTGACGTGGAAGTTTTTGAATAAAAATTTATAAATTATTTTAAATTATAAAATAAAATTAAAAATAGCAATGATAAAAATTTAAACAGGCTGATAAGTACAAGCAGAATAATGCAAAGTCCACACAATGAAATAATTATTCTTCAATTTTATAATTTTCTTAAGTTTCCTATACAAACGAGAACAAAATATAATAATAAAAATAATTCCAAATATGCCCAGTTATTATATTATAAAAATAATCTATTATAACATAACTACAAATACCCAACCTAGGAAAAAGAAGAAATGGCCCCGCAATGGAACCTTGACGTGGAATTCTTTTAACTATAATTTTAATTTATAAAATTTTGATTTAAATAATAAAAATAAAAGAGAAAGTTGATCAAATAAAATATATCATCATAAAAAAGACTTTATATACTATCAATCAGAAATTATCAAAATAAATAAAAATTTAATTTTCGTAATCTTCGCACTGAGAGCACATTAAAAAACCGATCAAAATTATTTAATATGAAATAAGATAATTCAGTTTATATTGTTCTTATAATAACACATTTTATAAAAGAATTAAATCGTACAAAATATCGAAAAACACAAATTTGTGAATAAATTATAAGATTTAATATATTAATCATAACATATCCTAATAAATTTATGTTTTGTTCCGTCTTTCTCCAATACAGGAAAATAAAAGAAAAGAAGTGTAATGAAAATCTTTATTTACATAAAGAAATTTATTTCACAATTTGAAGCCTTTAAAAGATTTTCATAAAATAAAACTATACAAATTAATTTATACTTTAAAGGCATAATTTCTCAAATAAAATTATTTTGGAATGTAAATAGTTCTTCTGTCTATCATGGCCCTAAAGAGGACCGTTTGGGTTAGAGACACCTCGCTATTGAGGCGCCTAATATAATAAGTTGCTTTATTAAATAATTAGCACAATTAAAAGATATTATTATAATTAAATCGCATTAATCACCTATCTCTCGTTATAGATAAAATAAGTTAAATAAAAATATAAAAACTTTAAACGCATTAAATAATTATTGCAAGCGATTCCGTAATACATACGCGAGATCTCAACAATTTGAAAAAATATAAAAGACGAAAATTGTTGAAAATTTTATTTTTACAAAATAAATATAAGCTTATCTCTTCCTTTCTAACAGTAGAATTACATATTAAAAAAAAATTAAAAACATCAAAAATTCCGATTATTGTTTTATATTAAATAATTATCATTCAAAAATTCGACGTAAATCATGGATTAATTTTGCCGTTTTGGCACATAAAACTATTTCGGAGTTTTGGCACATATTTTGGCATTTTTGAGAAAAAATCTTAAGGAAAATGAAAGAAAATTCAAAAATACACTCCGCCTAAAAATCATATATTTCAATTTTTTCAAAAAAAATGTTTCTATTTATTTCAAATGACAACAGGTGCCAATCGAAGTCTTCACTAAATCGTTATTGTTTACAAAACAATTTATCAAAAATGGAACATTTTACCGCCGAATTGAAAGATATTTGATTTGCTATTATGCGGTCGAAAATGATAAAGATTAAATTTTTCTTGCATTTTATGCATAAAAACACCGGATTTTCTCAATTTTAAGCACAAATTTTATTACCCTATTTTAGGGTTTTTAGCACAAAAAATCCGGGGTCTACTTAAAAGATATTATTAGTTTAAGTGCACTAATCAGCTATCTTTATTAAAGAACTTGAACTGTAATCTAAAAACATTGAAACACAAATTAAATAATACTGCTGTATAAATTGAAAAATATAATTAAATTAGTTTGGAAAATATTTTTGACAATTTATAAATCATCAATTATTTAATTAATTTTTGCAACGAACCATTTTGATGGAGTATTGCAACAAAATATTTATGAATAAGTTTAATAATATTAATAAAAATTCTTGTATAAATGAGACAAATTATTCTAAATAATAAATAAAAAATAACTTATTTTATACTCAATTATAGAAAAGGAATAAATAAAAATTACATCAAAAATAAATGTTATAAGAAATAAAAAATAATTATTAAAAAAGAATAATGTAACAAGGAAAACAATTACTACGATTTATAATAATTTAAAAATATTAAGAATATACAAGTTGGGAGGCTGAAGACACTATACTTCGAACAAAACCTGAACGCCATCTTCATGAGTGAAATTTTAATTTTAATAAATATGAAATACAATCACTTTAATTAAAGAAAAGCTTTAAAAAAATTTAATTAAAATTTTTTTATGACTACATCTGTACTTCATCAAAAAGAACGAAAGTTTAGCAATGTTAATCTGAGATTCTTTCAGATGAACCTTAAGGTTTTTGTAAAAAAAAAAAGTTATTATCCAAGAGTCGATAAAACGATTGACTCAGAACTTCAAAAAAAAAAATGCGCAGTTCACCGACAAGAAAATTCATCACGATTCTCTAATTAAAAAAAACCTTTCAATATAAATCACTTAAAATTTAAATAGAAAATATTCTTTAAAAAGTAAATAAATGACAAATTACACGAAAAATAAAACATATTATAAAAAGTGATTAGCAAACATTAAGAAATTTTCTATTCTTAAGACGAACATAGAAATTATTATTTTTTTATATATATAAAAAAATATTTTTTATAATAAATTCCAATCAATACGAATTTAAAAAGCAACAAACCAACGTTTCGATGATGAGGATGCATTAATATTGAGCGCTTTGGTAAATGCCAGACACAAAAAATCCTGTCATGCTTAAAACAGATATTAAGGATTTTATATAAATTAGCGAAAAACTATTGAGTCAAGGTGCAAATGGCTACACACCGATGAAAAAATCATTTTATGTTAAATAATAAAAATTAAATTATATATTTTTCAAAATATAAAAAAGAAAATATATCAAATCCAATTAACAAATGGATGAAAAGAGAACAAAGATTGCGTTATTATAAATGATTTTGAATTTAATCTTTATGATCTGATTGTAAAACATTGTCAAATAGGTTATATTAAAATTTATTATCTAATTCAACAATTAAAATCCTCATAAGAATAGAACAACTTAAGACCAAAATGATAAAAGAAAGTATTACAAATATATCCAGTTGTTGTATTATATAAAATAATCTATTATAACATACCTACAAAGATCATCCGAAAAATCAGAAACGGCACGCCGAGCTGGGCGTCTCGTGGAAGTTATTTAATAAAATTTTAATTTATAAAAATATTTTGCATTATAAATTAAATTAAATTAACATTGGTAAAAATTAAACAAGCTGACGAGTACAAGAAGAATATGAAAAGTTCAAACCATGAAATAATTAATGTTAAGCAATTTTTCAAAATTTTTCTTAAGCTTCCTATAAAAACCAATTTAAATAATTATAAAATTAAACCATGATAAAATTTTCCTTAAATTATACAAGCAAAGTTATTACATATCAAAAGATTTATGTAAAAAATGATTTGATGATAAAGCGCTTTACTGCAGAAAAATTTCACCATGATATTGTATCCAAGATAATTGACAAGAGATTGATTAAAATATACATTTATTTAATACATAAAAACAATTCATTTAAGAAAGAATTTGTCCACGTAAACAATGTAAATATGAGATGCTGCATTTAACTTTTGAGGCATTTAAACAAAGGATTTAACGAATCAACACACTTCTGAAAATAATAATTTAAATTTTTTGACAACGAAGAAATATAACCGTCAATGTCTACATATAGTGATGAGAATTTTGATGCGGAAAATAGAAAAATTGTATTAATTTAAGGACAAAAGATTAAAAAAAATAAAAAATTAAGAAATATATATCGCTTTTTCCCAAAGTTTTAAGTACGATTAATATTTAAAAATTAAAGAAAGCAAATTTGATAACAAATCTAAAAATATTAAATGATGGCAAATCTTCTGTGGCTGGCAATAAATATCTTATAAATTTCGGAACATAATTAAAATAACTACCGGTAGAGAACAAATTAATAAAAAAAAAATTAATAAAAACCTACGGCACGAGTACAAGAAAGAGCGGCATGACGTGAAAATTTTAAAAATTAAATTTAAATTATAATGCAAAACCACTAAATAAGTCAAATAAAAACTTTAATCGTGTGCATTTTGATCATCTCACCTGTTAAAATTAAAGCAATTAAATATAAAATTATTTAATAAAATAACTAAAAGAAAATATTGCGTGCTCAGGATAGACCACGCAGAGAATATTTATACTGGCTTAAAAAGGTCAGATAAACCTTATCTTTTTTTCATAAATAGATTTTTAAATAAATTAGCATTCTTTAATTAATAAAAAAAGAATATTATTTATATTAAAAGACAGTCAGCTCAAAAATTCAAATCCGTTTTTAACTAATATATAATTTATTTTTCCTTAGGCATTACACATATAAACAAATTAAAACATTTAATTCAGAATATTATAATAAATTAAACAAAACAATGAGAAATTTTAAAGGCTGCTGAGCACATTATGAATAATGAAAGTACACATAAAATATTATTTTTTGGCAATTATTCTAATTTTTTCTTTAGCTATTAAAAATATAATATTTCTTAAAGATTCTTTTTCTAATTATTACTTGTTGATGAAAAAGTTGTTTCAGATAACCCTTAACTTTTTCGTATAGAATCCTGTAATTTCAAATTTAATACAAATTTTCATCAAATATAAAAAAATGAAATGAAGTATTTTAAATAAAAAAAATAATGGGAAATGAAGATAAAACGATGATTTTATTTCTACATATAATAAATAATAGAAACTTTATTAGATAATAAGAGAAAATTAATTCATCTATCGATCGAAATTTGAAAATTTAAGAAAATATTTTCATAGAAATAAAAAATTAAATTTTTTTTCGAAAAACAATTCATTCTAATATAAGTCAAAAAAAATAAAATAAAATTTTTACGTCTATAAATGAGTATTAAATAATGAAATAAAAGTCAGCAGGTTGGTTAACGCGACTTAAAAATCAACAAATTACAAAAGAATTCATAAGCAAGGATATAAAAGTTGTCGACGGTTAAAGCGGAGTCTATTAAACCGATTAATATTAAAATGAAGAAATTATTACAAAAGCAAACTTTATTTTATAATTTCTCTAATCGACAGAGTATTTACATATGTAAAAAAATATACTATATAAATAAAAATTAATTTACGAAAAATCACACAATAAATATAAAAAGATGAAAATTTTTAAGGAAGCAAACAATTACATCAACGAACGACAAATACAAGAAATAAATGATAAAAAAGAAAAAAAATGTATGATAAAATACCAACGCCGACAAATTTAAATACGTAAATAAATTTTTTTTAAATTTTAATAATGATTCTAAACAAAGATTAATAAAAGGATTGGTTAAGAATTCAAAAATTAAAACAATCATTTAATTCTTTTATTTAAATAAATTCCTGTTCAAATATTAGTAATTTTATTTATTGTAAAAAGAGCAAATAATATACAATAAAACTGAAAACACGAAGTTTTATTTGCAAAAAAATATCGAAATGAATTTAAAAACTTCATCAAGAAATTTTGTCTTTTTTTAGTATTTATATTCTTAATAATTTAATAGTGAAAATCTGCAATTTGAAAAAGAATACACAAAAATACATTGTATACGATTTATTAAAAAAAATTCACAATGCAAACGGACTTTACAATTTATTTTTATTTGTTATAGTTTTCTTTATATTGTAGATTAATCTACAATACTTACTCATTGGTAATTTTAATATCACAAAATAAAAAGAATAGGTAAACTTGAAAATTAAGTAATAATGGGTCACAGGTAAGCAAATTTAAGATACATTTGTCAAGATAATTTTTTTGAATCAAACAAATAAAGGTAAATTAATCATATTAATTTGAATGAATGAAATAAAATTATAAATTTTCTTACTGGTATCACACAGAATTTTTTTGGACGATTTTAGCGAATTAGATAACGAACGATATCTTTTGAGAAACACGTATTTTTGTGATTTTTGTTCTATTTCGGGCAAATATTTTGGCCTTTTTAGGATTTTTGGCAAACAGTTGGTTAGAGCAAATTTAATTCAAAAATTATCGTTGATTAATTAAATATTTCAAATTCTAATTCAAATTTACCATCAAAATAAATAATGAAATCATGAATGAAATAAACTTATAAAATTCTAGATTTAAAAAAATAATTAACTTCATGTTCATTTAAATTATAGAACAATTAATTTATCGCTAACATATTCTTGAGCGAAATGCTCGAAGAAAACTTTACCAGATGATCTTTGATCTGCACAACAATCGCGTATTAATAGCTGGGAACATGTCAGTAATTTAAGAAAACCTCAAAAAGTTCAAACTTAAATCAATGTTACATAATAACAAGAAAAAATAAAATAATTAAAATAAAATAAACAGAAATCAAAGGTTTAATAAATAAAAAAAGAGGAAAAACATATAACAATATAATAATAAAAATAATCATATGCTAGAAATGAAGTATTAAATTGAAATTTATATTAAAAATATTGAATTCTTGTTAATAAATTATAACATACCTCATTAATTAAATATTAATGACTTAATTTAACGTTGTTAATGCATCGGCCAAACTAAACTCGATTTTCCTCATATGAAGAAAAAAAAATTAAACTACTATAATTTGTGAGTACAAAATGCCAAACACATCCCACGAACTCACAAATATTTCAAGCGAGAGCACGAGAACGGCCGATACCTAAGGCATTAATGAAAGCTGATTAAATGTAAAATAAACAGTTCTTTGGAAATTTAAATAAATAAAAAGTGATTTATTCAGCCTGTAAAAAAAAGAAAAATATAGTCGAAAAAGTTAATATAGTTATATTGCACAAGCTTAAAATAAAAATAAATAAAATTTTATTTAAAAAAGAAATACAAAATCAAACATTAACGAAAATCCAATTATAACAAAATATGGAACAAGGCAAAGAGCAACAAAATTTTTTAGTCGACATGAAATTAGATTTGAAAAAACACAAATTTATAATTAAGAAAACCGACCATCAACGAACTTCTCCACCAGGAAATAAATTTAACATTTTCATACAAAATGATGCTTGAATACAGACAAATTATTGGTTTTTTTTGAATTTTTTGAATATATAAAGCATAACTTAATTGAAAATGAAAATAGATTATTAATTAATAAATTTAATGAAATGAAAACAATATCATCAATTTTTCCCACAGAGAATCAATGCGCAAAAATAAGGGAAATTTCAAATGATTAAATATTTAATGCGTTTTAATAATTTACTGAATTTGTGATTTTTTCAGTAAAATTTTTCTTACCACATATTACATCCATATTCATCATAAAAGATTAATGATAATAAAGTTGGAATTTGACAATTAGAGAAGACGAACGAAAAGAATATAAGATAATAAAAATATAAAATGAGCAATTTCTATTACATTTACTTTTTAATATGTAAAACAAAATTTGCTAATTTCAATGATATAAAATCAAAATTGTTAAAATATAACTGGGTTGATATAAACTAAAATTTGAACTGATACAAGTGTTAAAATTTACAAAAAGTAAATATAAAACTGATTATGCAAAAAAACGTCACGGATGCAAGAAAAGCTAATATTAAAAAATAACGAATAGATTATTATATTTATGCAATATTATAATTGATTTAATTTCACTTTAAAAAATAAACAATGAAAATAATAAATCCAAATAAAATAATTTTAAAATATTGAAATAATTTATCATTTCGTTTAAAAAACTTTTATCATTTCACAAAAAACAGTAATTACTAATTAAGACAAATAAAAGAATTGAATTTTTAAAAACATATAAAAATAATATACTAATGCAATTTTAAAATGATTAAGTAGAAAAGCCATTTTTTGGAAATGAGAGGCTTTTTTGAAAAATGTGATGATAGTCATGAAATAACCATTTAATTCAATTAAATTCATATTTCATAAAGTATTATATAAATATTCTTAAAAGATTAAAATTAAGGAAAATTCCAAAAAAAAATGTAATTATAATTTAAGGGCAAAATTAAAATTAAAATATTTATACAAGAAAATTACTTGGTGGACTCTTTACGCAGGACAGGACAAAGTGAACTTTTGCCAATTAATCAAAGCAAATAAGATAAAGCAAAAAGAAAATAGAAAGAAGAAACAAGAATAAACAAAAAAGAGTCAAACTTTATAATTAAAAGCTAATAAAAATATTTAGCTAATTTATTAGAGGTTATTTAACTATAGCCAAAACATTAATTTAATCCCATCTGCAAAATGTTCAAACGCATTCAGATTTAATCATTTAACAAGTAAAAAGTAATTAAATAGAATATTAATAAAAAATTCCAGTGAAAAAGGTTAATTTAATAAAAAAAAAATTTATGAAAACCAATATTATCCAAAAAATATAAGTAAGAGACAAAATAAAAGGCTATAAAGCAAATAGATGGATATCCAAGGCAAATTAACAGCTAAAAGTCCTGTAAAATGTGCTACAAATACTTAAATTAAACCCCTTCATTTTTCACGAAATTGTAGGAAAACAATACATATAATAAATATAAATATATTTAATGTCGTTATATAATTTTTAAAAAGGTCAAATTTTTTTTCAATAAGGAACAATTAACAATAAGGCATTCTATATGGTAAATAAATAAAAAAATCTGCTCATAAATAGAGAGGTGCTATTAAAACTAATTTAAATAAGCAAATGTTTTTATGCCGAAAAAGCTCCTCATGCGTTCAAAGACAATAATAGTGGAAAGAAAAATAAATCCAACAAAATAAAGATTTCACAGTATTTTAAAATACGTAATAACCAAAAATTTAAAAATGAATTAAAGTTATAAAAGTCTATGAATTATTCATTTGAAAATAAACTTTTAATTTTTTGTGTTCTTATCAAAAAAGAAAGAATTTACTAGTTAATTAAAAAATAAAAATAAATAATACTACATAAAGAGAGATAAACAAAAAACGCCTGCAGAAACCATTCGAATTATTTTTTTTTAAAATTATCATTTAAAAACATAGGTTTATTTCGCAGTTTTTAATACAATATGGAATTTAAATAAATTAAAAATAATTTAAAGAAATTGCTTTTAAATCCTTCGCAGCCTGGAACCTTGAAAATTAATATGAATACCCTAAATTAAAAAAGAATAATTTAATTTTTATCTATATGAAATTTCTAAATATAAATTAGATATAAATTATTTTTTCGCTTATTAATATATCGTTAAATATCATCATGCAATTATAGGCAAATATATATTTAGTTATAATTGCATCCTAAAACTAAAAAAAATTTTTAATCTGTAAAAAAAAAAGAATAACTTTTTATATATTTTTTTGCGTTAAGTATAGCCAAAACATTGATTTATTCCCATTGGTCGTCGCAGGAATCCTACTGGAAAACCAAAATTACGATGCCGAGAAAATGATAACCGTTGAATTTTACTGAGAAAATTAAATGTCTAGCAATTACATAATATTGATACAAACGCTAATAAAAACTTAACATATTCCGCTCGTGAAAAATGTTTTTCATAAAAAAGTAATTAAATAAAAAATTTATAAAAAACGATATTATCCAAAAAAAGATATACAGCAAATAGATACTCAAGGCAATTAGCCCCCCAAAAGTCTTGTAAAATGTGCTGCAAATACTTAAATTCAGTCCTTCATTTTCACAATTGTATAATACAAATAATAATAAAATATTTTTTTAAAAATTGTATCAAAAATAATTTAATTGGCATTATATAAATTAAAAAACGTAAACTTTAACATTTGCTAGCATCCATCAAAATTTTGCACTATAAACTAAATGCACCAAATTACAAATAACAAATCTTAAATGCATGAATTTTATATTAGAAAATAAATAAGAAAAAGGCCTAAATAAAAAAAAATTTAAATTTAAAAAATAATAAATAAATATCTTCATAAAAATATAATTTTTAGTATTTAACCCAAACAAAAACAATTATCAAGGTGAAGGTTGCGAACATGAGAATAATAATACTATAAATTATATACATATATTATTATATAAAGGAATAATTTTACGTAGAACAACAATAATTTTAATCTCCTATTAAAATAAAATTTTTATATAAAAGATAATGCATATTAATAAAATTCCTTATTTTTCACAATAAAATGTATTAATAAAATTTTTAATATAAATTAAAAATACACTCACTCTCAAATTATTACCATCTTTAATTAGCATCAATGAAAATAATTTAACCAAAAAATATTTTTCAATGTAAGTTGTTCTAAAGTTTGTAAATAACAAGACAAACTTGCATAAAAATACCATAAAATTAAAAAACTTGCATTTCAATTTTTTAAAAATCTATGACAAGATGAAATTGGCAACTGACCAGTGAAAAAGTAGTATTTAAAAATTAATATTAAATTTATTTTAAATCTTTTTATTCATAATTTTATGACCTTCAACTCTACTGCTCTCTTTTTTAAAATAAAAAATAGCTTGTGCTCTCTCGCCCTTTCTTTTTTGTATATCATAACATATCTGCTAAAATAAAATCAGGAAAAACAGCTGGACAGTTAATCTGTCTATTAGGACCTCCAGGAGTTGGAAAGACATCTTTAGCCTCATCGATAGCTGAAGCATTGAATAGACAAAATTAAAAATGTTGAATTGATTTTAAACTCAATGACAAATGGATGTATGAAAAGGGTAAACAATTAAATGTGTATTAATTAAATAATTTTTAACTTAAAATCTTATTAAATCTTTTTTTAAACAGAAATTAATAAAATATTAACATTTTAACCTGACAAAATACATATTGAAAATTTAAAAAAGAATATAGCATAATATTTAAATCAATAAAATTGATTAAATTCAAACATGTTTATATAAAATATGGCATAGTTTTCAAATATATGAGTCAAAAAAATACCAAGATTGGCTCGCATATTCAAAATTTTGATGCTTAAATAAACAATTAAATAGTAATCAAAAAATAAATATAATAGCAAAGATTATATCCGTGGCAAATACAAGAAAAAGAAAAAATTGCATAATAATCAAACATATCTAGGCAAAAACATTGCCACATACGATCAAATTTAATTTAAAAAATAATAAAAAGAACCTTAAATGAGCTAACTAATGAAACAAAATTTGGAAAATATTAAATTAAAGAAATCAAGGTTTTATTAAAAAATACAGGTATTATTCTTTTTTAAATAGCAAATTTAAAATTTGAATAAAATTTTCTTTTCAAAATAATATTTTTCCAGCCATTATATTTGTTTATGAATTATAGAATTGCAAATAAAATAAGGCGATCATTTTTAAATATTCAGTCTTTTTAGAATGCTATAGCTCCTTAAAATCAAAAGTTTTATCCTTATTTTAGTACAATAAGAATTTAAAAAACAAAACTAATTATAAAGATAATTATAATGCAATTATATAAAAGTAACAAAAATAATGAACTATGCAAACGTTTAATTGAAAAATAGCACATAGAATCAAATAAAAATTTACTTTATTTCATGTAAAAGTAAATTACTTAGAAAAATTCAATCCATATAATAAATTTAAATAATAACTCAAAAAAATATATATTTAACAAGATTAAAACAAATTGTTATAATATGAATCTTCAAAAACAAAATTGGACAACAACAGCCGTTATCTGGAATTGATGAAAAGCAAGGAAAATAAAAATAAATTTTGCAGAAATAATAAATCACCAAAAATAAAGCCTGGAAATTTAAAAGATGTAATGCTACAAAATCATAAATTATACTTAATAAAAAATTCAATTGAAAGAAAAATTACTATGAGACGAAATGACTAGTGAAAAATCATTGAAATCCATTAAATATATTTACTTATTAACGTATAACCAATTGAGAGAAATTTTGCGAAATTATAATGTAAAATTAAAAGCATTGATAAAAAATTTTTTTAGAAATAATGAATATTCTTAACAAATTTTAATATAATAAAAGTAAAACACTATTTCATTATATCAAACATATCGCATTTAAATCATTATTAATATTTGACTACGCAAAGAAGCATTAATCCAAATATCCAATTAAAATTTGATACAGAAAAGTGAATAGAAAACAACAAACAAATTTATAAAAAAGAAGAAATGAAAAAACGCCAACATATGTTAAATTAGAGTTCAAATTTTTAAAACTTAATTAAATATCAGGTTATCTCAGCTAATTGCTGATTCAACGCAAGAGTGTACAAAATATATATAGAAAAACATTGAATTTATTCAATAGGCTATTTAATGTAAAAAAATTATAATTATTTAGATAATTAAAAAGGATGCTGCATCATAAAAGAAGAAATAACACGATAACGGGCCGAGAATAGGTCAAACAAAGGTTCAATTGGACGTCTGGACGTCAAATTTATTCACATTAATGAGAAGAATGTCCTTGGGGTAAAACGATAAAATTTAAATGAATGCCTTAGCATATTTAACAAAATAAATGGAAAATATCAAATTTAATCATTTATCACTCAAAATCAATTAATTGTTTTTTTATTTATAGTAAAAAGAATACTTGTGCAAATAATATTATTTAAATTTTTAAAAATCCAAAAAAAACTACACAAAAAACAAGAAAATGTTTCTTAGAGTTTTTAAGGAACTAACCACCCCACCCATAAAGCAACATTAATACTCGGGCAAAGAACAGAATTAATAACCTCTTAACTCCATTCCATCGCCACCAACAAATAAAAGCTTTAAAAATTTCACCCTTACAAAAACAGAAGACAGTTTTTCTACATGTTATTATTAAAATTTTAGAAATATTTAATTAGTCAAATAAATTTAGAAAATTAAAAAAAATAAAAAGTGAGAATTAAAATATTGTACATAATTTTCTAATAGTATTTTAAATATCATTCGAATTTACATTAAAAAGAGGTGGTCAATTTCCATGAGAAAAACTTTAAAAATTTAAATAGAAGAAATAAAAACAAAGCAGTGAAGTAAAAATAAAAAAATTGAAGCTAAAATAATTTATAAATCTCTATTAGTCAGATAAAAAATACAAATATTTTCTTGTGATAAGGAAATAAATCGAATTATGTAGTAAATTTGGAAAAAATGTAATTAGTTTAATTATCAGAAATGAAATATGAAAATGCCTTAATCGGTAATATAAAAATTAACAAGTACACAGATTTTTGAAAAAAAAATAAATGCAAATTTCAATATTTCTATCAAAGTAAAAGGTGGATTTAAAAAAAAATTACTTATTATTAACTTAGATAATTAATTTCAGTTGAAAATAAATTAAAAAAATTATAAGTTGATAATATTAATGCTTTATTCATTTATTTTGAAAAGCATTCTTTATAAAACTTACCAATTAATTAAAATCAATGACTTAAAGAAATAAATACGCATAAAAAAGTTGAAGAAAATTATGGATGCTATTACCACCACGAGAAGATGATCGAAATAAAGGCGCGGGACCCATTTGGTTAGGATCGTGATGGAAGTTGCTGATTTGAACATCTCGCCGAAAAACGAAACATTTAACAGAGTCAACATGAATTTATTATTCTTAAAATTTTTTTTTTATTAAATAACCTATAAAATAAAAATAATAAATTATCCTTTAAAAAATTTTATTTAAACAAAACAAATAAAACCCAAAATTTGGTTTCATAATGAAAAATGAAAAGACAGTACTTCATAGTGAAGTGATGTAATTATAGATAAAATATCTTAGTTATTGCTAATAAAAGAAGAATAAGCAAAGGTCATTTAATAAATTCCAGTTAAAAATTAAAAATAAATCTTTAATATAAGAGATTATTCAGAAATTATATAATATTTTTTTTCTAAAAGTTAACAGAATAACTGCTAGTAAAGACTACCTAATTAATTAGCGAAAAAACAATAACATCACACACACTTGGTATTCGTCAATGAAACAACCATTAATATACGAATATAACCCATTGTGAACTTTAATTAAAATCTTTATATAATTATAAATAAATTATTTCATTTTTAAAAAAGTCCATTGCAAAATCAAACTGTAAATTCCATTTAAAAAAATTTCTTACAAAAATAGAATATATTGGAGAAGATTAACTTCATCGTTTTGAAAAATGCCACCATGTGGTCATCCTGGACCAAGATAAAAATAGTTAATTTCAGCAGAAAAAAATATATATAAATAGAAACGCATTTGTTTTTAAAAGTATAATATTGAAATCTAAACGAAGTTTCCTACTTTATTAATTGACGAGAATGGCCAATTTAATGATCTGTAATTAATGATTATTAATTTCAAAAATTGATAAAATCACAAAAAAGCCAATAAAATTTATCAAAATGAAAGAAAATTGATCAATAAATAAATGTGTGCATTTTTCAATAATAATAAACAGAAACGCATTACGTTAATTTAAAATTACAATAATTTAATCTAAAACAGGTTTCCTACTTTATTAATAGACGAGAACGGTCAAAAAAATTATTTTGATATCTTATTTTTTGAATAAAAAATCGATTTTTTAGGGATACATTTTCAAAAAATTTTCTTGATTTTTTTCACAAAAAATTTCTATAAATTCTCAAAATCCTCAAATATGAACAAAAAAAAATATGAAAATATGAAAGAAAAATAGCAAAATATGTAAGAAAAGTCCAAAATATGTATAAAAATATGTACATATGTAATATGTAGAAAAATCCGAAAATATGTAAATAAAAGTCCCAACTTTTGTTCACAAACACAAAAAAGAAAGTGTTTTCACTGCTAATTAGGTTATGGAGAATCCAGGAAAAAAATATGTATTTACATAAAAAACAATCCCTATTGATAAGTTAAATAAGCCAGAATATAGAAATTTATCGATGAAAATAAATAATGAAGTTCTAGCTAGTAGTTTTGAAGAATTAGTAAAATATAACAAAATGTTGTAATAAATAAAAATAATTTGAAAAATAAAAATTAAAGAAAAAAAAACAAAATTTTGCGTGAATAAACAAAATCGGGCATGTAATCAACCCGGACGTCTATTTTAGAAAAATTTTCATATAATTAACGAATAATTTAAATTTTAAAATTAATGACGCTTGAAAAAATCAAAAACACTGAATTATATTTACTGTCGAAATTTTCTACATATAAATCAACAATTATTAATGGACAACAATATTTAAACCAAAATATAAGCTAATTAACATCGATCTTATTAATTTTAATAATGTAATTATTTAATGAAGTTAATCAAGTATCGAAAAAACGCTGAAGATTTTAGGAGAAGAGATGCACATGAATGAACTTTTAAAAATGCATCGTATTAGGCCAGAAAAACATTATGTTAAAAAGTCATAATACAAGTATAATATTTGGTATTTGATAAAATTCAAAGTTTATATAACTTAAGAGTACTCAAAAATATTAATTATCATTGAATATGTTCAAGAAACATTTAAAACTTGACAAAAAATTATTATCATTTTAGGGCTTATTAAAAAATGATTCAGCACACAAGATTGAAAAGCTTTATAACAAAAATATGAAGAAAAATAAATAAACAAGCAATTGAGGGAAAAAAGGCCGCGCAATTTATATTTCAAATTTTCCTCACATAAAAGGCACAAAAACAAAAAATTAAATCAATGTCGTATCAAAAATGAATAAACTTGAGGATGAAAATAAAGGAAAATTTTATTAATTTGAAAAAATAATAATAATGATAGTATATAAGTTGAGTTATCATAAAATAATTTATTAGAGAGTAAAGAATATTAACAAACAAATGAAAATTAATTTTAAATTTGAACTATATTTTATTAACAGCCACATCAATGATCTTCTCAAAGAACCTATTAAATATGAATATTAATTAACATTATCATAAATCTACGAAGGGAAAATATAATATAATTTAAATTATAAAACCATGGCAAAAAAATTAAGAAGAATTTCTCCTATAAATCGTTATTTAAAATGGAAAAGAAAATAAATAAAAAGAAATAATTAATTTATGATTTTTAAAATATTGAATTGCTTCTTTTAAATATAATGACAACAACACATTTCTTTATTTTATTTTTTCTTAAATAATTTTCCTAATTTTCCTAACATATTGTTTATACATTCTAATAAAATTAAAACAAAAAAAATAAAAAGTTTTGAATGACCAGTAATCCAATCAAAAAAATATGAAGACAAATGATTTCAATGCTGCAGGACAACGACACAAAAGTAATCGCTTGACACATAAATCGACAGCTTAAAAATGCTTTTATTATTTTGATTTATTAATTTAATAAAAAGAGCAACATTAAGAATTAAATGAATAAATAATTTGTTTTGTTTAAATTCAAGAATACATAGGCTCATTAAGTTCAGCATAACACAATCATAAAAAAGTTTGATCGCGATGAACATAGCCCACAGGAAAAACAATAAATTTAATTACTAAAGACAAAATTTAATGGAATTAGAAAATAACACAAAAAACAAAAGCAAAAAATCATTATTAGCTAAACAATTAACAAAATGAAAGTGTAGCTTTAAATTGTCAATTAAATTATCTGTTAAAAGGTAAAAAATGAAAAACATTAATTTACTTAAGCCCAAAATTTATGCTAGGTGGACAAAATTTAATTCATTCAATTAGAAAGTAATAAAAATAAAAAGTAAATATAATTTTTTGAAATTTAGTTATGAATTGATTCGTTCTTCATATCAAGTGAAGTACAAACTGAATTTTAATATAAAATATTCTTTATACATTTATTTGACTAAACAATTTAACTATGCCATTTGTCTATAATACCCCACTCTTCAAAAATACATGCAAATTAAAATTCTTTTATTAAATAAAAAGGCAAATATTTTAATAAATTAGAGAAAAAACACTGTGGCAATAGAATTTGAAATAAATAATAAAATACATTCTTAATATGATAAAATTATATGATAATCATAGTATATTATATCGTAAATCCAACAAATTAACGTTTGAGTAGAGCCTATACGACAATTAAACTTATAATAAATGATATTATTAATTGAGAAACTATAATTTTTTAAATTAATACAGCTCAAGGGGAATGAAGTGCAGTCCCATCATCTTACATGTGATATTATGAAATCTATTAACTAATAATGTTAAGGCATAAATAAAGATTATAAATTTAACCAAATAAAAAGTCATAAAATCATTTAATTGCAAGCTATTTGATACCGATTCGGTAAAAGTATATCAATTATTTGGCAATAAGAAATAAATTATAAAAAATATATTTTAACAATTTATTTCTCGACTTTTACGATATATCAATGAGTAAAAACATTTTATAAAATTTTAATGTAATAAATCAAAATATCAATTAAATTGAAACAATTTTGGATTTTTATTTTTGCAGATTTGTTTATGGTGGCGGTATTTATTAAGTTCGAAAATAAAATTTCATTGCTTTCAATAATTATAAAAAAATAATATGCGTGTTAACATAAGAAAAAGTAAAATAATTATTAAAACAGAAAAAGCAAAAATATGTATATGATATGATCGCCTAAGACCAAAGAAATGAAACGAAGAACAGCGAGAAATTAAACAACTAATGAATATAACGCAAAAAACAATAATTTAAATAAAAATAACAATAAAAAATTATGATTAAAATTCAAGTCTTTTAAACTCAAATGTATTAAAAATTTGCTAAACATAAATAAATAATTTCGTAAATAGCTTAATACACAATTTATCAAAATATGAATACAAAAATTAATTATAAAATTAATTGGCATATGATAACACACTTAAGGGAGGGTTTATCAACGAAAATCCAAGATCAGTAAACAAAACTTAATGATTGTTAATTCGATACCACAAGAGATTCTTGTCGCAAAATAAAAATGTTTTTTGATGGCCAAAGAATGTAAACCACAAGGATATATTATTAAAATTTTATTCTAAATAATGAGATTTGTAAGACTAAAAATAAAAATAACGCATCAATAATTTTAAACCTTTTAGCTGATTCTCTCTTCTAGGTCTTCTCGAATGAAGAGAAATAAAAGAAATAATAAAAAAAAGTATTTGATTTTTAATAAAGATATAAAATTTTAATAGGCTATCATGATTAAAACCCATATAAATTAATAATTTATTAAAACCTCCCGCCGGGAATGACTGAATTCATCCGCAATTTTGAAATTTAATTGAAAAGATAGAAATTGTTTGAATTAAAAACATGCATTACAACTATATTTAACAAGAATAAATCGTAAATTACAAAAGACACCTCATGAGTCATGCCACATAATAAAAGAACGAAGAGAATATTTTAAATAATGAAAATCCATAACTCTTCTTTTACGTTTTTGATTTAAAGAACAAAAACTTTTAATTTAAATAACACAAATTATAGAAATACTTATAAAAATAAAATATTGATTGAAGCTTTTTGAAATATTTTTTTCTAAACAAAGCTTTTTTAAATTAAACTAAATTATTAAATTGATGAATATAAAAAAATCTTAAAAATAAATTAATTTACGCTGTGAAATGAATAAATTAATAAGATTTAAAAAACACAAAATAATTCTAAGTATAGTCATTCAAAATAATTATTTATAGGGGCCAAATTAATCCATTTAATTTCGTGACTATGTTTTAAAATTTAATAAAAACACACACAAAATTTTTTTTTAAATAACAAATGTGCCAAAGTACATTTTCAAGTATTTCGGCTTAGAATCATGTTGATTAAAAAATTAATATATATAATATTGAAATTTTTCACAAATATTAAAAACCTTTAATCCAATAACAAATGGATGGAAATAAAACAAAGACTGGTTCAATATAATTAATTATCAATTTAAAAATAAATACCTTAACATTGAAAATAAAACAAATTAAAACTAAATATTTATAGGTAATTATTTAAATATGTATTTTATTAAAAAAAATTTAAAAACATTCTCTTGTAACATATTTTTATTCGAAAAATTAATTAATTAATTCGGACTACGATATTTGAGTGAATTTTATTATTATAGAGGCAAAATTGATGAAATGCTAAATATAATTATGAGAGTACAGTGCCACGTTCAAGAGTGAAGTTATGGTTATGTAACGATTGGAAAAACTATAAAAGAAGGGCAATATGAACGGAAATATGTTTAAATTTAAACTATAATAATAAGTATTCACAACAAATAATATAATATTAAACAAGCGAAAAATTTCAATTATAAATCTGCAATTAAGAAAGCAAAGCGTTTAATTCATATAAATATTTAAAATGCAAAATAATTTTTGTACAAAAATTTCCAAACACATCCTTTTCGTCACAAGGAGTTAAAGTGTTTAACGAAATTAATTAAAAAATAATAAAATAATAGAGTATTTTAATGTTAAGCGTATATTTTCAGAAGTTTGTAAATAAAGCATTTGTACAAAAAGCTAATTAACAAATTGCGTGTAAAATAAATAAACATAATTATATTTTAAACGAAGAAAGCGCAAATAATATAAAACATTTGAACCTTTTATGGATCTGAATATCCATTGCTAATAGACCTTAAGCCTATAAATGCTCAATAACCCAACTGATGATTGGCTCGCTCCTCAAATTCCATTAAATACTTTCCTTGACTGGTTTTTATAAGCTGCCTCAATTATAATCTGAAAAAATAAATAAAATATTTCTGTAAAAAATAAATTACTAGCAAGAATTATCATTATAAATAATTTTAAAAAATATAAAAATTCAAATGTTTTTGACATAACCATGGACAATGCGGAAGCTCAATATAACAGCGAAGATGGCCAAGAATTGGGCGAATAAAGCAATATGGCGCCGTTACATGAATTGAAATATATAAAAATAAAAAATCTGAGTATTAATTTGTTTTAACATTATATAATAAAAAATTTATTAAATTGGTAAACTTTCAAAAATGCATAACAAAATTCTCGATTTGGAACAAATCTAAAATTCTAATTCTCGCTTGCACCAAAAAAAGAAAACTAGAAAAGATAAAAAAATATAAATAAAACATTTTTTGAAAAATTTATATTAGAGGCATTACTACTTAAAGCGATAATAATTAGAAGATCTCTTTATAAAAGATTAATAAATAAATTAAAATAAAATAGTTTATATATAAATGAAGATAGCATGTTATGCGGCTGTTTGATACATGAGAGCAGTGTCAAGAGTTTTAAATTATTTAAAATATTTCCAATTGTATTTTCGTTCAAAAAACCTAAAATTATAAAAAAAAACATACACGTAAAAAATTATGTTTAAAAAAATTAAAAGAAAATCATAAAAATTCCAAAAAATTCCGTTCCATAAAGAATAAATAAATAATAGACAAATAAAATATAATGTAAAAACAATAATTTCATAAAAAGAGTTCAAATTGGCGCCAACCTGAAAATTGAAAATTTTTATCAAGTTTGTAAATTTTTTACTGAAAAATGCGATTTTAAATTAGTAAATTGCATAATATTTAAAATACCATATTAACTAAATTAAAAATTTAACATATTTATCAGTAAAGGAAGAATATCAAAATAAATGAGAAATTTTTCTTTAATTTTAGGTAAATCTGCGAACAATTAAAAAATATGATTGTTAAAATCATAAATAATAACAAAATGAAAAGCATTTGATAAGGTAAATGAAATTGCATGTGTATTTTTAAATATGACGAAAATAAATGATTAGAAAATATTAAAAACTCCAAAAGCTAAAAAAAATTTTCTTATGTACAAGATCACTGAAGAAAGGCTAATCAAAATCATTTGACGAAAAATAAATCACACAAAAAATGTTAACTGAAATTGTCTTATTTTTTATTAATTAAAATATATATTACAGTGTGACACAAAATGATACGTTCACCCCCCGAATTTGAGTTTTTAGAATGTCTAATTGACGAAATTGTTTGAAATTGTGAAAAGCAATATAAAATGCGCAAATAATATGATTTAATTGATAAAAGAAAATTTTTCCCTTTTGGTCGTCAATATTCACCAATTTTTTATAAAATAAGTGACACAAAATGATACGTTCACTTTCAAAAAAAATTTATAATGTCGGAAAAATTCGTTCTAAAAATCTGAAATAATTCATGTAAGCTTAAATTTTGGAGTTTGTCAAAAAAGTCAATGACACCATGTTCATCAGATCACTTCTTCATGGTGATCTGAAAACTCGAAAATGGCTTGAAATTGGAAAATTTTTTGAAAAAAATTTCTAGCGGGTTGGAAAAATTTTTCTTGAGAAAATTATTAGTTCCATCTGAAAGAGCACAAATTCTCTATAAACTGTCCTTCTATTGATGTCTCTACGACACGTCTCCATTGATGCTTCTTTGGTTAAAAACGATATTGCAAAAATGAACGAAAAATGTCTTAAAATTGACCATTTTTTGGGTAGTCAATATTCAATCAAAACTGAATCAGCAGAGACTTGCCATAAAGCTATCATCTAAAGGCCTTTTTGTAGAGAATTTTGTGCTCTTTCAGATGGAACTAATAATTTTCTCAAGAAAAATTTTTCCAACCCGCTAGAAATTTTTTTCAAAAAATTTTCCAATTTCAAGCCATTTTCGAGTTTTCAGATCACCATGAAGAAGTGATCTGATGAACATGGTGTCATTGACTTTTTTGACAAACTCCAAAATTTAAGCTTACATGAATTATTTCAGATTTTTAGAACGAATTTTTCCGACATTATGAATTTTTTTTGAAAGTGAACGTATCATTTTGTGTCACTTATTTTATAAAAAATTGGTGAATATTGACGACCAAAAGGGAAAAATTTTCTTTTATCAATTAAATCATATTATTTGCGCATTTTATATTGCTTTTCACAATTTCAAACAATTTCGTCAATTAGACATTCTAAAAACTCAAATTCGGGGGGTGAACGTATCATTTTGTGTCACACTGTAATATATATTTTAATTAATAAAAAATAAGACAATTTCAGTTAACATTTTTTGTGTGATTTATTTTTCGTCAAATGATTTTGATTAGCCTTTCTTCAGTGATCTTGTACATAAGAAAATTTTTTTTAGCTTTTGGAGTTTTTAATATTTTCTAATCATTTATTTTCGTCATATTTAAAAATACACATGCAATTTCATTTACCTTATCAAATGCTTTTCATTTTGTTATTATTTATGATTTTAACAATCATATTTTTTAATTGTTCGCAGATTTACCTAAAATTAAAGAAAAATTTCTCATTTATTTTGATTCAAAAATTTTAACTAAACAAAGGGATTCATTTTTTTATTTGAATTTTGGGTTTTTCCTTTTACTAAATTTAAAACAATTTTTCATAAGGTTGGATTTAACTTCTGGAAAATAAAATAAACTTTTTCTTAAAAAAAGAAAATATAAGACAAATTTGTTCCTTGATAATTTTACAAATAATTTGGTTTACTATAAGAGAAGCATGAAAATCAGATTCCGAAAAATTTTCGATTTTTACACAATTTTCTCAAGATTAATAAATTTTAGTTTAATTGTATTTTTTTCATCTAAATTATTCACATACCAAAATATCATAATCACATGAAATGGGTGGGAATTATCATTTAATGATAATTATATAATTTCAAAATTTAGACTGAAGATGCTTTATTTTCGGAATTTATTAAGGGATTAGCAGCGACAAATTCGGAGAACTTTTCTAAGATGGCTAAAGAATATTCAAATTATTTATGTCGAAAGAAAGAAAAAGGAACTTTTTATAGGAATACAGATCGACGCATGATCTCGCTTGGGTTATGTGAAATTGAGAAAATGCAACAGCATTTGACACAAAAATATGAGGCCCATCTTGGCCTTGTGTATTTGATGCGAGAGAATTGCAATGTGACATAATTGCGGCGGATCAATTAACTGACAATAAACGGAATCAATGCCAAACATATCGCAAATATTTGCACATTTTATATGAATATTTGTTCCGAATTTTTGTTGAAGGTTTATCCAATCATTATTTTAAATTAATGATTTTAGATCTGCTAATTCATATATTATTAAGGTAAAAGCGCTGAATTTGCAAATGGATTTCCAGCAAAAAAGCCAATTTTTATGCGTCACGGCGGAAATTTTCAATTGAAGTCAATTTATGTCGTCAAAATTTTGAATGAAATTTCGAAATGTTTTTGGAAAAAGGACAAAAACAAATTGATGAACGTCAATAGTCTTCATGGGATGGTTTTGATAAATGAGAAGGAATTTAATTTTGAAATTAAAGAGGAGAAAAATGGACAAAAGGGAAAACAAATTTTTAATGGACCACCAACAGAAATAGAAAAAATTCGTGAAGAATTTAAGCAAAAAATGCCAAAAATATATAAAAATGCAAAACAAAATGCCAATGAAGAGATGGAAAAACTGGAAAAAACAATTGAAAATATGGAAAATAATGAAGAAACATACAATCTTAAAGATGAATATGATGATAAATTTAATGCTTTCATTTCGTCGCCATTTTCATAAATTTTTTTGGTGGCACAAATTCGGTATTTTTGCAGATCATTTCCTTTTTCCAGTTCATTTTTTGGCATTTAAATAGCATTGGCGGTTAATGTAACAAATGAATTATTAAAATCCAAAGATTAGTCTTTCGACTTTTTGCTTTTAAATTCGTATTTAAATCTTAATTTCCTTTGCTATATAAAATGTCCATTTTCATTGATCCTGTTTATCTGTCTTTTTTCCACATTTTTCGATTTCTTTTGCATTTTTCTCTTTTAATTTTCATTATAAATTTTTGGTTACATTATATTTGAAATATTTTAGAAATTTTTATTTTTTCAAGTCGATAATAATTGGAATTTAAATAGCAATTGAAAATTAAATAAATTTAAAAAATATTTTCATTTTTTTCTCAGCAGCAGAACGAACAATTCAATAAATTCGCATGTCGCAAGTCGACACTTAATTTTTGATATTTTGTAATGTATTGTTATTTTTGGATTTCACCCAAGTTTCCTTTTAGTGTGTTGACATTTAATTTTATATTTATTACCATTATCTCAATTCTTAAACATCAAGTCTTGGTGGTTTGAATAAAATCGTAAAATTTATTAAATTTGTTAGTATTTTCTTGACCGCCGGTATTCAGATCTCCAGCAAAGTCCTGTGGTTGTTAAAGATAAATATGAATGAATATGTTTTAATTATATTTATTAATAATCTGACCTATAATTTTTATTTATTAATTTAATTTATTAAATATTATTATTTGTAGTGCTTTTTCTTCCATCAAATTCTAAATGCTGTCTTCACTATGTGAAAATATCTTGATAAATTAGATTTTTAATTTACGAAGCATTGCTTTCGGTATTTATTATTTTATAAAAAGTTAATTATATATTTTTTTATTATTTATTTTCTTTTATTCATTCAAGAAGGCAAGAGAAAAATTTTTGATTGACCCTTCATCACCTGACTTGGCTCTAATTTCTTGTATTTTTTCCCGACGCGGTGATTTCTTAGAGCAATTCCTTCATTTCTAACGTTTCACTCGGTTATTAGATTTAAATTAGGAATAATTTGGCAGGCATTTTTAGTTTCATTTATTCAACTTAATTAAATACTTTTTTTATTGTATTCAACAAAAAAATATAGAATTTTTAAATATAAATAAAATTTTAAATTGACATCTTTTGTTTAAATGAACTTATTTATTCGGTTGATGATGCTTAAGATATTTTTGTTTTTTATAAATACTGAGAAAAATTTGTTTATATAATCGATAGGTTTAAGACCGGGATCAATTTTCATAATCGTCCAAATACATGAATCTAAAGTACGCATTTTTCTTGACGTGGTATTTTGATAATTATAAATTCAATGTATTTAAAATTGAGTATCATTATTATTTTTAGATTAAATTTTTCTCTATTTTAAATCACACCTGCTTCATTTCTATTATTTTATTTTTATTTGCAGGTTATCTTTAAAATATTATATAAATATATTTTGAAAAAATTAGTTTGAAATCTCGGATTTGCGTATTTTATAGAGGAACTCCTTCATTCAAATTAATATGTTTAATTTACCTTTATTAGTTTAATTCAAAAAAATTCAGTTGATAAAGGTATCTTAAATCTGGTCGTGTGTGGATCATTATTAATTAATTTCATGTTTATCTAATGTGTTTATTTTATTAAGAATATAAATACAAAAAATAAGAACTAAAATTCATATTTTCAGTTTTATTGTATATTATTCGCTCATTTTTACAAATCCTTTTATTAATCTTTGTTTAAAATTATTATAAAAATTAAAAAAAAAATTTATTTACGTATTTTAACGCTTTTGAAGTTTTGTTTATTTAGAAATTTTGCATGTTTTTCATAGATTTTATCAAAAATTCCAATATCTGGGCGTTGGTATGTTATTATTATATTTCATTCCTTTTTTATCATTTCCTTCTTGGCATTTGTCTTTCGTTGATTAAATGGTTTGTTTCATTTAAAATTTTCATCTTTTTATATTTATTGTGTGATTTTTCGTAAAATTATTTTTTAATTATATTGGATATCTTTTTAAATATTCTGCCGAAAGACAAATTATTATTATTTTTTCTTATTTCTCCGCTTTATAATAACAAAAATATAATGTTTTTAACAAATAAAGAACATTTTGTTTTTCATTTTCCAACACTTTTTTATGTTCGATAATTTTTATTCAACAAAATCACTTTTATTATAATTGTAATATATATTTTTTGTATTAATTGTTTTTAATAAACTCGTCGTTCTTTCGGGACTTTTCGGTCCGTCCTTGCTTATGATGTTCTTTTGTAAAACGTTCTTTTTTAATCAGCGCGTTAACCAATCTGGCTTTTATTTCCTTTTTTGATGCTCATGTATAGAACGTAAAAAATTTATTAGCTTTATTTTTATTTGATTTATATTATAATGAATTATTTTACCAAAAAAAAACTCAATTTTTTATTTTTATGAAAATTTTGTTACATTTTCAAATTTTTTTCGATAGAGAAATTAATTTTTCTCTTATTTACCCAATAAATATGTTTCTAGTATTTATCATATTAAATAATATCGTCGATGTAATAATACCTAGAAATAAAATCAGCGTTTTGTTTTCATTTCCCATTGTTTTTTTGTTATTTAAAATATTCAATTTTATTTTTTATATTTGATGATACATTTTTTACTTTTTTTTGTTTTCAATTTTAAATTACTGGATTCCTTATATTTATTTTAATAATTCAAAAAATATGCTGAATATTTGAAAAAAAAACATTAAATTTTAGAAAATATCTTAATTTTGAATCTGACTGTCTTTTTATATAATTATATTCTTTCTTTTTTTATTAATTAAAGAATGCTGATTTATTTACAAATCCATTAGGAAAAAAAGAGATAAGGTTCATCTGACATTTTTAAGCCAGCATAAATATTCTCTGCATAGTCCGTCCATCCTGTGCACACAATATTTTCTTTTGCTTTTTTTATAAAATAATTTTATATTTAATTGCTTTAATTTTAACACGTGTTAATGTACAATTAAATAAATAATTGGAGGTCGAGAGTGAGTTGGACTATAGATGTATATAATTGGGGAGGGGATTAAGAACAGCAATGAATATAATCTTTTGCATACATTATTTTCTTGTATAATTCTTTAACAATAAAACTTAATTTTTTGTCTTAGTTTTTACATAATTTAATTGTTTTTGTATTATTATTTCCTCATGTTTTATTTATATTCTAAGTATAAAATTTAATTATTTTTAATAAACTTTGCGTTAACCATTCTCGGCTTATCTGTCCTTGTTTTTGTTAGTTCTTTTATAATATCTTCATTGATATTTTTATATTCTATAAAAGATAATAACTTTTTTTAATCAAAAACCTTAAGGTTCATCTAAAATTTTTGGGCGCAACAAATATAATGAAAAAACGATTTTTTAAATAATATTTTAATGTTTCTTTTTTACATTCCATAAATTGTTTATAATTGAGTCATATGTAGTGAATTAATCGCATTGGCTAATTATTAATTTGTTATTTTTGCGAGGCAAATATATGTATGTATTCTCCGTTATGAGCGTTAATAGTGGGATTTGAATATGAAAATGCAATGAAAATAATTTTTTGCAATGTAAAATTTTATTTAAAATATTAGCAATTTATTGATAAAATTTATATAATCGTATTCGTGATGATTTTTTGCAGCCGGAAAGTCAATTTCAAATAGCAAAAATTTATATTCAAGATAATTATGTAAAATATTTTAATAATTTCATTTAAATTAATTAGTTTTCATTTATTAAGAATAGAAAACAAATATTATTTTTTACAAGCAACTTTTTTGTGCTTCTTTTTTAATAACAAGTGTAGTCATAAAAATTTTTTTTAATTTTATACGAGAAACTTATGTTATAAATTGCTGTGGAATTTTAAAGGAATATTAATAATTTCGATATTTATTTATGCATAGGTTGTCCTCCGATTTATCTTTTTTAATATCTTACTATTTAATATTTTTTACGTAATTTTTAATTAAATCTACTCAGCTTAAACATTAAATTTCCAAACATTTAATTGCTTTTCATCATTTCAAATGTAAAATATTTTTCTCTAATCTTAAAAAGAAAAAAAAAAATTATTTTCTATTTTTTTTTGTTAATCTTGACGTTTTTATGTAAGTAAGTGTTCAAGATTATGAATAATTCAATCTATTTTTTTATATTAGAATATTATGTCTGTGGATTCTTTGCAATTTATAAAATATTTAATTTTGTGTGATTTTACACGTGCTTGTACAAAATAATTATATCAAAATTCATGTCTTATATGTTAAATATTTATTACGAACATTTTCCAATTTGTTTTATACATATATTACCTTTTAGTACATGGAATTTTATTAATTTTTTGAATTTATTTTTAATTTTTTAATTTTTCTTTTTCAAACATATATTATTGGGTTTAAAAATTTTTTTCTAAAGTTCTCAGGTAGTTTGACCCATCATCCAGGTAAAATGTGACAATGGTTTGTGATTCATAACTTTAATATTTTTAATAATAATTGAATGTAGTGAAAAATATTTAAATTATATTTTTATGTTTTAAAAAAAGATTTCTTTGGTTCTTCTAAGAACAGAAATTTTCTTAATTTTTGATAATCATTTTAAATATTTTTTTTATTTTTTGTATTTGGTCATTCAGAATTATTTCTTTAAGTTGTACTAATTTTTTTCATAAAAATTTTTTTTTATTAAAAAACTTCAACGTCAAGGCGGTTTATTTTCGGCCGGTGTCGTTTCTTGTTTTTGGAACTCATAGTTGTTATAGGTACGTTATAATACATTATTTTGTATAATGTAATAAGGGGGTATTTCTGGAAAAATTTTTTTAAAATTATATTTTGTCTTAAGTTGTTCTGTTTTTATAAAGAAAATATGCTTATTTTGAATTGCAGAATTAGCTAAGAAATTTTAAAATAGCCTATTTGGCAATGTATACCTTTAATGTGTAAAATGTATAATGAATTTTCATTTTATTTTATAATATCTTTGAAAGGCTTCAAATTGCGAATGAAATTTTGTATATTATTTTAATTTAATTTTGTTGTATTATGTTATTTTGTTATCTTTAAATTTTGTTGATTAAAATTGCCAAATATACACTTGATTTTAAATTAATGAAGAATGTTTTAAATCAACGAAGAAAATTTAATATTCAATCAAATATATTCCTTTTAAATGATTTTTGTTAGTAATTATCTCTATCGATTTATATCTCAAACCTTTTTTATTAATATAGTATCCTCGCTTCGCTAAATGATCTGATAATTTTCTGTGAATAAATTACTTCGTAAATTGGTATATTTATCATAATGATATTAAAATATTAAAAATAATATTTTATAATTAATTTATATTTATTTGGAATTAATTATCTTAATTAAATTATTACAGCAGTATTCTCGCTCCAATCCCTACATAAGGTTTGACTTTCTTCAAAGGTTTTAAAACACTTAATTTTTGAGTTTTGGTCTTTTTTCTATTACCCTTAAACTTCTTTAGATTTTTATAATTTTGATTCTTTTCACTATTTTAATTAGGTTAAGATAAATCGTAGTATTTTCTGTATTATATTTTTATTTAAAAATTTTTAAAACGTTATTAATTCTTACGCGACAGCAATTTTTTTTTGAAAAATTTTGCTAAAAAAATTAAAATATAACTATCCTTTTTTTAAAGATAAATTACACTAATTAAAAATTTATTTAGTTTTACTCCGTGAATTTATTTTTTCTCTCGTTGTTTTTGTCCTCAAATCGAGGAAGCATCTTTCTGCCACTTACTGTTTCATTTTATGTAATATTTTTAGTCAAATCAAAAACTGGAAAAATTATATATTATTAATTTTTAATGTAATTTTTTTGCAATACAAAATAACATTTTTTAATAATTTGGTAAAACTTGAATTCAATTTTAAATATATTATTTATTCTTAATTCATAGATTTGAAAATTTCACATAATTTTATTTTTATTATACATAACTTTGCTTGAGTGGGTGGCCATCCGATTTTCAGTGGTTTCCAAAATATAATTTTTTATAACCTTTTCCGGTGAATTTTTTAAAATTGTAATTGGTAAAACACTGTCATTTTGAGTAATTGAATTTTTTTATCATTATTCATATGCAATTTTATTTGAATTAATTTATTAATTTTAAACATTTGATAAAAATAATCGCTCAATTAGTAACCATCGTTTTTTATGTTATTTTCATATTAAATTTTTAATCCGATTTTATGCCGTTGACTGATAATTTGAACTTTTAGCAAACAATATTTGTAAAGTATTATTTAATTTTAACTAGTTCTATTTTGATTAAAATACAAAAAGCATTTGCTTATTTTTTTAATTCTCAATATGAAAATTGTCAAAGTTGAATAATTTAATATTTGTCATTTCTGTAGTTGAATGATAGTTTTAATGCTATTATATTATAATTCATTGTTTTTGTGTCGCAAATTTCTTTGATGTAATATTATTATTACACGATTAGAAATTTACAATTTTTTTATATTTAAAATCTTGTAGTCCAATTGTTTACTAAATGCTTATTCAATGTGGTCTAATTGTTTAGTAAATATTCGCTCCAATTTTATGTGTGCTAATATTTTAACTCCACCGATTTTCTTTATCCCGCCCATCTTCTTGAGATTCTTGAGAATCTTCATGACGTTTGCTTATGAACTCTTCATGACGTGTAATCATGTAAAGCATCTGCATGTGGATATCAAGCAAAAACAACACGATGGAAGTTGAGTAAGTTGGCGACCAATATCATAATCGTTCTTCAATATATTTATTGTAATTTTTTAATGATTAAAGTTAATCTTTAATTATGAAATCAAATATATAAATGTATATTTCCTATGTGATAATTAGAGCATTTACTGTAATTTTTTTTAATTAACATATTTAGTGCAATTCATTTGAAAATGATCAAAAATGGGATTAATAATTATGAATTATTTCTTTTCTTAATTCGGCTTTTTGCAGAAATTTCATATTTCTCTTCATATTCAATCTCTTTTTTACTTTAAAACCTCGAGAAATTATTTAGTAATATTTTAATTTTTGTTTTTTATTAGCTAATTTATTTTATTATATGATTCTTTTAAACGTTTGTTATTCAGTTTGCAAGGGAATTTGGAAAGTAAATATAAGTTTCATACTGATTTGAGTGATTTATTTCAAATTGACCGTAATTCTATTATTATTAATTGATAATTATTTTTTAATTTCACGATTTCTGCCGCTCCAGAAGACATGACAATGCAACAGATTATATTAAATCTTTGAAAAAATTTTATTATAAATTATTAACATTAAAAATCTGTAGCTTTAAATAGTAATTATTTGTTGTATTAAAATAATATTTTATGTAAATATCAGAGTTTTAAGTTTATTAGTTTAACTTTTTTTAAGTGGTATATTTTCTTGCAACATGTTAAATGATTAAATATATTGTTTAGCATTTTTAGATTTTACTACAATTTTCTTAGTTATCTCTTCATTCGAAAACTATTAAATTTAATTCGAAAATATAGTTTTACCATATTTTGTTTTTAACTAAATTTTTACTGCTTTTTCTTTTTTATATTTGTTTCTTTTAGTTAACTTTTTTGTTTTTCGTTGCCATCTTATGTTTAATTAATGATGCTTGCTTTTTTTTTAAGAAAAATTTAATATTCTTAACAGAGCAACTTTTATTCCTTTACTATGTGTTCATCAATTTTTTTCTGGAAAAAATTATTTAATTTAGCGTTTTTTCGTTTATTTATTTAATATATGTTGCTTTTATTATTATTACCTATAACTATAATAAATTATTACTCTTATTTCAGTTTAATCTTGACATCTTCTGAAAATGTCCATATAGGTGTAACTTCATTTTTTCTATTTTAAATATGATTTCGGGCAACTGGGTGTATTGAACAACAATTACCAGAAAATTTTATTTTACGAAAAATTTCCGTTATATAAACAATATAGTCGCTTTTAAAAATTTTAATTCACACATGCTCTCGTACGATATTGCCTTTTTTCGCCAAACTGATTTAATAGATTGTTTTAAACTCCTTGTTGCACGATGCAACCAATAAAAGTTCGAGCATTGGCTGCATTTTCAAATATAAATTTTAATTAAAAGTGGATATTTTCTTAATTTTACAATAGATTAATTTATTTACAAATTATTCTCATTCAATGTTTATGCTTTTATATTTTAATTCGTTGTTTGAGATTCATATTTAACTTTAAAAGACTGTCGAACATGGCAATATTTATTTGTTGGAAAATTCATTAATTTTACTATATAGTTTTTTTTAAAATTATGTAAACAAAGGTTGTTTTTGTTGCCGCAATTAGTTATAAGTTTTAACTTTTTTTAATTCCATTTCATTCATAAAAATTTTTTATTTTGAGGCGATGGATTGTATCGAACAACAATTACCAGAAAAAAAGTTTTTACGAAAAATTTCCGTTAGATAAAATCATTTCGTCTAACTTTTAAAAATTTTAAATCATTCATGCTCGTATGTGATTCTCTGTTTTCGAAGCCCTATTCTTTATTTGGAGTTTAATTTAGCTTTAAATAGAGTTTAAATTTATTTTAAATTATGTTTTTAAGAATTTAATTAATATCCAAAGTCTAACTAATATATATTAAAGAAAAATTTATAACTTTGCAAATCTAAATGTTTATTTGCATTTTATTTAATTTATTATATTAAATATTCTGATATTTTTATTTAATCATTATCTAATTTAATCGATCGCATAAATTCCTTGTTCCACGCTGCTGTAAGTAGTTAGTTACTTATGACAATAAATATGTTTTTGTTATTTATTATTTTTTCTTTTTATTAATAGATTAGTGCGTAAAACTATTTTAATTAGCGCATATTATTAATTATATGCATTAATATTGTTAACTGTCTCGCTCCTCTGTGTCCTATTCGTTTGATTTAGGGTTAATCATTTCAAAAAATATTTACTTTTTAAATTTGATTTGTTTTTAGTACCATTTTATTAATATATTTTATTTTTGTCAATTTTTTTAGTTATACTTTATGGAAATTTCATATTTTTAGATAGTATTTTTGTGCAATTGATGTTGAAATGATTAGATGTAATTAGTATAGAATATAGTAAATTATTTTCTTGTCCACTATCATTGTGTCTAATTCAGGGTTGTGGATTGTCGCTAAGTTAATTAAATAAATAATGCGTAAAAGTCATTTTCATGTAAAAGAAAAATAAAGACTTTTTGCTTCACACTTTCATTATCAATGTCAGAAATAAATTTTTATTTTCTATTATATTTTCTCCATGTTGCTGAATATAAAACGACAATAATTATAAATGGCATTTATCAATCATTTCTTTTGATTAGCTGTTTATTTTTCAATTTAAACGACTGATTAAATTATCTTTTTATTTTAAAAATTCAAACTAATTTTTTAGTTTATATTTATGCAGCTTCCATTAATGCTTTATCTATTCATATAAGAAAATACACAAAGCAAGACAACAGTGAAAGGTTTTTCAATTAAATTAATTACTTTTTTTTATTTTTTGTTTTTATTAAAAATATTAATTTTCTTTATTATTGTAAAATTTTTACTTAAACTGAAGGATTATCTTCTTATGCCTTATTTTATTTTTGCTAATACAAACACAATTTGCAACTATAATAATATTTATTTTATTAGTTAAAATAAGCGATATTTTCATATTCAATTTGTGGCTATTAAAAATTTCTTTATTGCAGCACTATCCATTTTAAATCTTAAAATTTTTTAATTATAATTTTCACGACAATATTACCTCACAAGCGAGTTTAACTTCGTCAATATATTAACTAATTAACTATTATTTTAAATTGGAGTTATCAAGTTTTTTTATCATATGTTTATTATAATAACAGAACCTTATGATTTGCTATTTAAAACGTTAAATATTTAATGAGTATATCTTGAATTTTGATTTTATCGCTTTAATTATCACTTTACTCTAATTATTTAAAAATAAAGCTTTATTATTTGTTTTGTTAAAAATCTACATATTGAAACATATTTCATTAGTATAAACTGATGTTTTTTTAAGTTTCCATTTATTTTTTTCATATATAAACTTATTTATTTTTTATATAATTATCGTGGAATAAATTATTTCTTGCGTCGGCTTGCCTTTATTTTTTTTCGTCGATCATTTGTGAAGGTTTCCAGTTCGGGTCAACGTTCTCAATTTCTGCTATCTTTTATTTAATTTACGTATTTTATTTTATAATTATCACTTGTGTTCCAATTTTTTAAATTATGCTTATGTTTTTATTTGGGAAAAAATACTGGAACGAATTTGTTTTTATCTTGAAAATATTTTTGGGTTTTTTACAGTATTGTTTTCAAATCTAATTAGTCTGAATGGTAAGTTAAGGATCATCTGAAATTTTAGGCTCAACAAATAATAATTAAAAAAAACAAATTTTTTCACTAATATTTTTAAGGTCGCTTTTTTACACGCATAAGTTTTATAATTAAGTCATATGCAGTTGTCAATTTTATTAGCTTCATTTTTTGACTTATTTTATAATTAATTTTATTTCACTAAATTATTTTGCCGAATTTCTTAAGTAATGTTTCTAATACTTCTTTGTTACACTCCATAAATTATTTCATTAAGCCGTATGTAGTTGTAAAAATTTATTGATTTAAAGTTTTAGTTAACTAATTTTAAATAATTAATTTTTATTCTTATTTATTTTCACAGGTGAAATGATCAAAATGGCTGGTCGAAGCAATTCTTTGGGCGACAAGACAACTTTTTTGTGGTATATTTTATTTTTTATCTTAATCAAATTTAAGAACCTCCGCATTAATAAATTTTTTATTTTATTTTTCTTCTTGTCAAAGCAATGGGAAAATAACCTTTGCAATTTTAAGTTTTAAATTTTATAATTAAGATCTTTACTCATGCAATTTATATAATTTTTAGATAAATTTATTTTTATATTTCCATAGAACAAGAACTTTTTTGTTATAATTTATTAATTTTTATTCAAATGTATGCCTAATATTTTTTCAAATTGAAAACCTTTTCACATATTTAACACATTGCTCTTATCCTGTAAAATTTTGTGCTTTAAGATATTGAAAATCCAAAATTTTTTTAAGGAAACCTTACTTAAGGTTCTGCTCCTGTTTCATTTTAATGGTTGGTTATTTATTACATGTAATCCATTTTATTAATTATCTGCTTTGAGTAACGATTAACATTTCAAAAGTACACAAAAATTTTGAATCATTATTTATATGTTTTGTTAATTTATTCATTTTTATTTATCTCTTTTATTGTGTTTTAGGATGAGAAATTTTTTTTATAATCTATAATTTCTTTTGTGTTATTAATATTTTTGTATCTTTAATTTTTCTCAGGAACTTTTGTTCTTTCGTAATGACTATTTCAATTATAAATATATGAAATAATGATATTTTGATTTGTTAATTGAAATCTTGATTTAAATAAATTAAAATTTATTCTTCAAATTAAGTTCGTTTATTTATTAATTATTATTATTCTTATTATTCACTTTGGTCCGTTGCGTTTGGGTGGTGTCCTTAGCATAGATAATGTTTGTTGTAGTGGGAAGGGATCATTGGATTTGCCGAGCAGCTCGCGCACTATTTTTTAATTGAATTATTTAAAATTATTAATTTTTTTTGAAAACCCACGTCTGATGAACAGTGGGTGTGTTTCAATTTTTTGAGCAGGTGCCCCTCCACTGCCTCCTCGTTGAGAAGTGCCTATTATTCTCCTAACTTTTAGAAAAAATATTATATAATTTTTAAATATAAATATAAAGTTAGTTCAATTTGCTTTTATTTCATAAATTGAAGATTTTTATATTTTTCATAATTGTTAAAAAATTATAGTCTTCGATTTTGAATTTTTTAAAAATAAATCATAATTTCTTTTTTATTCATATTTTTTTGTTTAATTAATTTCTTGCATTTAGGGTGGTTTTATCATTGGACCATAACATTAGTAAAACTAAGAAAATTTTAATTTTTTATAAATAAATATAATTTATTTCTCTTTTTTTTGTTTTTCGCTATTGGGATTCTCCTTTAATCTTTATTAACAATAAGAGAATGTTTTTTAAAAATTTAGATCCGTTTTAGAATCCAAAACTGACGTCCGGGTTGATTACACGCTCGATTTTGTTTATTCACTCAAAATTCTGTTTTTTTTCTTTAATTTTTTATTTTTCAAATTATTTTTTAGTTTATTACAACATTTTATTATATTTTACTAATTCTTCAAAACTACTATCTAGAACTTCATTATTTATTTTCATTAATAAATTTCTATATTTTGGCTTATTTAACTTATCAATAGGGATTGTTTTTTATGTAAATGCATTTTTTTCCTGGATAATTACTGGGAAACACTTTCATTTTTTTGTTTGCGAACAAAAGTTGGTACTTTTATTTAATTTTTCTGATTTTTCTACATATTACTATATACATATTTTTATATACATATTTTAAACTTTTTCGTACATATTTCGCTATTTCCGTTCATATTTTTTTTTGTTTATATTTGAGGATTTTTGAGAATTTACAGAAATTTTTTGTGAAAAAAATAAAAAAAATTTTTTGGAAATGTATCCCTAAAAAATCGATTTTTTATTCAAAAAATGAGGTATCAAAATAATTTTTTAAAAACTAAAAAATGATTCTAAGCCAATTTATGTAATTTTTATGGATTTTGTGCCTGTGTCACCATTTACTAGGGATTTTTTTTTCAAAAAAATAACAATTTTTATTTACATATTTCTTACATGTTTTGGGTTTTTGTACATATTTCTTCATATTTTAGCATTTTGATACATATTTTATTTACATATTTCGCGATATTTTTTACATAAAAAAACAATCCCTACTTATCAAAATTTCCGCGCTGTTGAATGTCCTTAATCGTATATTTGGCGCTTCGGTACATCAACATCTCAAAGAGAATGTCGGCATGTATTCGCGAAAAATTATGTATAGTTGTTGTAGTTTTGATTGTACACTGAAAGCCACTTGTCAATGAATAGATATAATTAAATGAGTTGCCCAATTTGGCGTGATTTTCTTTCATTTAGATAAATATTATTGGCTTTTTTGTGATTTTATCAATTTTGGAAATTAATAATCATTAATTACGGATCATTAAATTGGCCATTCTCGCCAATTAATAAAGTAGGAAACTTCGTTTAAATTTCAATATTATACTTTTAAAAACAAATGCGTTTCTATTTATATATAATCTGCTGCAAATTAACTATTTTTATCTTGGAGCAGGCTGACCACATGGTGGCATTTTTTTCGAAACGATGAAGTTAATCTTCTCCCATATATTCTATTTTTGGAAGAAAGGGTTCATATATAAATTTTAGTTTATAAATTTTACACCAAATTTTTTTTCTATTAAATTTGTATTTTTAAAAAAGCATTGCTTTTATATGATATTTTTCTTTATACCTTTAATAATAAACTTGCTATTTTTTTCTTTTAATCTTAACTTATTTGTTCCTATTTAAATTTTTTTAATATATTTGATTTTAAATGGAATTTACAGTTTGATTTTTCAATGGACTTGTTTAAAAACTAATTATAAAAAATTCAGGTTTACTTGTACTGTACAAGGGTAACGGCGAACTTGGATATGATCTTTTTTAAGTAAAAGATGAAATATTTATTTATAATTATATAAAGATTTTATTTCAAGTTCACTATGGGTTATATTCGTATATTAATGTGTTTCATTGACGAATACCAAGTGTGTGTGATGTTATTGTTTTTTCGCTAATTAATTAGGTAGTCTTTATTAGCAGGTATCCTGTTAACTTTTAGAAAAAAAATATTATATAATTTAATAAACAATTTTTTTTAAATCCACCTTGTACTTTGGTAGAAATATTAGAAATTTGCATTTATTTTTTTTGAAAAATCAGTGTACTTGTTAATTTTTATATTACCGATTAAGGCATTTTCATAGTTCATTTCTGCTAATTAAATAAATAATTCGATTTATTTCGTTATCACAAGAAAATATTTGTATTTTTTGTCTGACTAATAGAGATTTATAAATTATTTTAGCTTAAATTTTTTTATTTTTACCTCATTGCTTTGTTTTTATTTCTTCTATTTAAATTTTCAAAGTTTTTCTCATGGAAATTGACCGCCACTTTTTAATGTGATTCGGATGATCTTTTAAAATACTATTAGAAAAGTATGTACAATTTAATTCTCACTTTTTTTCGGTATTTGGTTTAATTTTGTTCTTATAATATATATTTTAATTAATAAAAAATAAGACAATTTCAGTTATTTAACTTTTTTTTGTGTGATTTATTTTTTGTCAAATGATTTTGATTAGCATTTCTTCAGTGATCTTGTACATAAGAAAATTTTTTTTTAGCTTTTGTAGTTTTTAATATTTTCTAATCATTTAATTTCGTCATCTTTAATAAATACACATTCAATTTAATTTACCTTATCAAATGCTTTTCATTTTGTTATTATTTATGATTTTAACAATCATATTTTTTAATTGTTCGCAGATTTACCTAAAATTAAAGAAAAATTTCTCATTTATTTTGATTCAAAAATTTTAACTAAACAAAGGGTTTCATTTTTTATTTGAATTTTGGGTTTTTCCTTTTACTAAATTTAAAACAATTTTTCATAAGGTTGGGTTTAACTTCTGGAAAATAAAATAAACTTTTTCTTAAAAAAAAGAAAATATAAGACAAATTTGTTCCTTCATAATTTTACAAATAATTTGGTTTACTATAAGAGAAGCATGAAAATCAGATTCCGAAAAATTTTCGATTTTTACACAATTTTCGCAAGATTAATAAATTTTAGTTTAATTGTATTTTTTTCATCTAAAATGATTCACATACCAAAATATCATTTCACATTCAAGAACAAAAAAAAAATGAATAAACGTTTTGCTGAATGTAAAAAAATAGAATGAAAGAATGAATGTAGTTATTTGGAGAACAATTTGAGCCTTTTGTGCAAAATGACAGTGGAACGAAGGCACTGCGTCCCTTTATATTGATTAACACAAATGAAGCAGTAATAGAGAGAGAGAGAGAGAGAGAAGAGATAAAGGGGGGAATAGAGAGTGTGAAGAGAAACAAAAGAAATGAGAAAGACTGCGAGAGAGAGACTGAGAGAGTGACAAAAAAGAGAGAGGTGGGGCAAAGAACAAACAAATAAAAATAGGCAAAAGGACGCTTTCTACTAAGTTTCCCAATTAATGTAAATTAAAAGGATCCAAAATATTTTAAAAAATCACACAAAAATTTTATTAGCATTAGAAATATAAAAAATAATAATGAAAATAATGATTTTACGATTTGTACTGAATTTTAAATGAATATCTTGACTTATACGATGTTTTTTTCTCGTGGACCAATCTTGACGAATATGGTACCATTCGATAGCTCTCGATGAGACAAATCGTTCTAGGGGTGGGGGAAGTTGATCCGACAAGTATAAACCGGTTTTTTAACCGATTAAAACCTAATAGTGCCAATTCAGTACCAAACTTAATGCAGGGAAACTGGTGCAAATAGGTCATTTAGCTTATTGCGCTAAAAAACCGCCGCACACTCGACTACGGCGGCCAGTAGGTGGGGCGAGACTACGGGCTACGGAAGAAGTCCGCGCGTGATCCGCAGGCGGTTGACTGATTGGCGGGGGCCCTTCGGGCCCCCGCAGTCAACCGCCTGTGGCGCTCGTCAGACTGCTTCCTCCGCCCTCCGTCTCGCCCCACTACTTGCTCCGTCTTCGCATGCTCCCTTTTGCGAAAATTTACTTCATTTTGTTTATCCATTTTTCGTTGGTACTGAAATGTCTATTAAAAAATAATTAATTCATTAAAAATGCCCAATTTTCTTCACTTTTTGTGTTTTGAATCGGTTCAAAAATCGGTTTATACTTGTCGGATCAACTTCCCCCACCCCTAGATCGATCTGTCTCATCGAGAGCTATCGATTGGTAGCATATTCGTCGAGATTGGTCCACGAGAAAAAAACATCGTATAAGTCAAGAGAACCTTTTAAATAAGCATTAAAAATATAAAAAAATTAATGGGAATTAGAAATATAAAAAAATAATGATTTACGATTTGTACTGAATATTAAATGGGCACCAGGAATAATAAATAAATATAATATGATTTTACGATTTGTACTGAGTTTTAAATGGGCATTAGAAATAATAAATAAATATAATATGATTTTACGATTTGTACTGAGTTTTAAATGGGCATTAGAAATAATAAATAGATATAATATGATTTTACGATTTGTACTGAATTTTAAATGGGCATTCGAAATATAAAAAATATTAATGGGAATTAGAAATATAAAAAATAATGATTTTACATCTCCAATTCAGAACAAATCTGAAAACTTCAAGACACTTTGGGCTCTTGGCTTCAATAAAAGGTAGTGTGACACTGATAAATTCTTCATTAGTAATAATTTATTTAAAAATTTCCATATTTTCTTTCTTCATTAATACATTTAAAAAAAAAAAGATTAATGCAAATAATTTATTAATATAAACAAATTATTTTTTAATAAAAACTAAATAGAGATTAATTATATATTGTTAAATTTGTAATCATTAATTAATTATTTGAGAATAGTGATAATTTAAATTGCATTAAAGAAAAAATGTTTTATTTTTTTTTATTAATTCCTTTTATTATTGTTCCTCATCATTTTAAAATGCCATTTTCAAATGCAAATCCATCGGTAAGATAATGAATTAGGGAAATAATTTAGAAACACATTTTTATTAATTAGGGAGAGGACCAAATGCTCGTTGCGATTATGAAAGGGCACCAAAAAATTGATATTACTGACAAAATAGCAGATGAATTTAAAGAATATGAACGTACAGAATACCAAAAATATCAAAAATATTTGAACATTTTGTATGAATATTTGTTCAGAGAATACGTCGGAATGCCCACAATGAAGCCAAAATTCGTATTTAAAGCTGAAATTGACATTAATGGGTCAATAATTTATGCGGTGAATTGTCTTGTCCAAATTTCGCAATTTTATTTTATAAAAGTGATGGCATCAACTTATGAATATAAATTAAATACAAGGTTCATCAATTATTTTGAACCAATATTGTTGAATGAGAAGAGAATGAACAATGAAATGAAAAAAAAATAATAATCTAAAATTGCCAATTAATGAAATTATTTTGGAATTGGCAATTGAAACAGCAAATGAATGGCAAACAAATGAAACTTTAAACGAAATAATGCAACAAAATTTTGAAGAATATTTAAAGAAAATGTTCAGAAAAGCGGAACAAATTGCAAAAGAAGAGAATCCATACAAAGCCAATAAAATAAATAATGACAAACATCGAATAATTATCAATTCAAAAATCGATAATAACTTGAAATGGGTAGGAGTTATCATTTAATGATAGGTAATTATATAAATTCAAAATTTAGACTGAAGATGCTTTATTTTCGGAATTTGTCAAGGGATTAGCAGCAGCGACAAATGCGGAGAACTTTTCTAAGATGGCTAAAGAACAGGGTTTCGATCTCAAAATTTTGAAAATCCTCATTTCAGCCATAAAAAATCCTCATTTGCCACAAAAATAACTCAAAAAAATCCTCATTTGGAATAAAAAATACTCATTTTTTAAAACATCATAAAATTGCAAACAAAATCAGTCAACTGTCATATTTTTCATTTGAAACAATCACGGCGCCTATCAGCGCCACCGGACCTATTTTTTTCTTAAAAAATTGACCAAAAAATCGCAAAATTGGTAATTTTGGTAAAAATCTATAACGATCTCATTTAACACCACAAAAAAAAAATTTCGATTTCTATTGTTTTAATTTTTGCTTTTAAATGGCTTTTTTGTGGCGCGGTTTTTCCAAAAAACTTTTTGGTGACATTGTGGGAAGGGGGTCCGGCAGTGCCGATAGGCGCTGCCGGAAAAAATTTGGGATTTTGAGTGCGATTTGTTAAGATTTTGTCAAAAAAATAATTTTGACCCCCTCTATCGAATTCCTCTTTATTTTTTTCTACAAAATTATTCCAATTATTTATGTCGAAAGAAAGAAAAGCGAACTTTTTATAGGAATGAAGACCGACGCATGATCTCGCTTGGGTTATGTGAAATTGAGAAAATGCAACAGCATTTGACACAAAAATATGAGGCCCATCTTGGCGTTGTGTATTTGATGCGAGAGAATTGGCAATGTGAAATAATTGCGGCGGACCAATTAACTGACAATAAACGGAATCAATGCCAAACATATCGCAAATATAATTTTACTAACAGAGTTTGATTTGAAATTCAACAATATTAATTATCATTCAAGAATTAGTTAATAAATTCATTTTATGTAATTTTCTAATTCGATTATTTATATTCCTAGCGTAAATTTTAAAGAGATAATATAATTGATAATCCAATTTTATTTTTTATAGTTTTAATTTTTAGCATTAATTAATGTATTTACGATTATAGTATTTAAATATTCTCATGACCACGTTTTTTCCAAATAGTATTTCTCCCCAAAACATTGCTTTGAACTCAATGCTTTTGCTCTCTTTTATTTATTTTTTTTGTAAATATATGATTAAAAATTTTGTCGAGTTTCAAGTTATGTAATATTTTTTGGTCCCATTTTGTTTTTATTTTAATTATTATTTTTTGGTCATATATGTTTTTCTCGTTTTTTCATTATCAAACTTTGACTCTTTAATTATTTTTTACGTTCAATTAATTATTTTTATTCGTTTTTATTGTCTTTATATTTACTTTGCTCTAGGGGTTTTAATTTTATACTTTTTTTATTTTTTATTTTTAAGACAAATAATATTAATTATCAAATTTATAGAACATCTTAATAGGGGAAATGTTAGGCTATCACATTCATTGTATTTCCTCATTTTATTTTGTTTATTTTTTTTCTATTTCTCTATATCTTTTAATAAATTATTTTCTATCTTTTCCTTATAATCTGGAGGTCTTTCAATCATCAGTATCAATTACTCCCGCTTTCATTAATTTATCGACTTTTTTATTTTTTTAACAAGGGCCGTGAAATTTTCGGCCATGAATTTAGTGACACAAATCACTGGATGTTTGTACGAAGCGGGACGCAGCCAAATGCTGGTCCATTACACTCGCAATCAGAGAGAGTAATCCAAGTGAGGATAGAGGGATAATACATATTAATTATTAATTTTACAATCTTTTTGATGGCTATAAATTTCATTTGTGTAATTAAATTTTTATTTGTATTTCTATAATTATTTTCTATTTGAATATTCATATGTATTTTCATTTTACCAATCTTAATAACTTTGTTTTTAATTCAATCAGGGTAAATTTGTTAAATTTTGATTTTTCCTTTACGTTTGGTTATATCATGACAATTAACTCCTTTTTCTCGATTACAAAGAAAAATCGAGAAAAATAAATTGGTTAATAATTTCAAAACTAAAATCAAATTTAATGTTTTTGAATTAACTATTTTCAATATATATTAATTTTCTTCTGTATCAGCCATTGAATGTGGAATTTATTGAATTATAAAGAATTTTAAACAAAGTTTTCATAATGTATGTAATAAATGATAATAAAATAAAGGCAATTTGATAAGAAATTTTTATTTCATCAAAATTAATCCATTTAAATTATTATTATTTTTCAAATATAATTCAGCAATTTGTAATTTATAGAAAATCACATAACTTTTATTATTTTTTGAATATACTTTAATAATTCTATAATAGCAGTTTAAATTCATGACCAAAAAGCATGAATAATTTTCAATTTCTCATAAGTTTTTTCAAATTAAATGAAATTTATATAATTCATTTGCTTTTCTGCTTATTTTAATAAATTTTATTATTTCTTACATAAATATTTATTTCATTTACAAACCATATCGTTAAAATGATTTATTTTATTTTGTCGTAATATTTTCAATTGTAGACTATTTTGCTTTAATATCTGTGCCAAAACTCACCTCAAACTCGCTCTTATTTCGTACATTTTTCAATTTTCTCAAACATTTACTATTATATTTTGCAAAATTGTTGATAATTTACAGTTCATTGATAAATATTTTTATATTGTTTATATTTTTAAAGTAATAATTTTCTATATGCATGCTGAAATTCATGTTTTGAAATGTATATGTACGATATCACTCCGATTCAGAGGTAAAATAAGTATTCATGAAAACGTGCCACGTTATCGTATTATAAGATACGACATTGAATGTCTGTTGATTTAATAATTTAAAAGAATTTTTATTAAATTCGAAACTTTATTATTTAAAATCAGTAATAATTTTTTGAATTTTAAATTCAAAAAATTGTTTTTTTTACAATTATTTACTTGTATTAATTATTAACATTAATTGAATATTTTGTGTAAAGGTAATTTATTTTTAAATTTACATCCTAATAAATAAGTTGATAGTTCTCGACAATTAGTTAATTGTTTTTTATTTTAATCAACACCTTTCAATTAAGAACTCAATTATTTATAAAAATTATAATAATCTTTTTGTTTTATTAAATTTATCTTCTTTTCACTCATATGTTTTTTAATTTTCTTTAGCTCTCGACTAGGCAAACTGAAATTTATATGATTTTTGTTGGGTTTTTTGATGAACAATATTAAAAATGATGGGAATATTTTTGACATGCTACTTTATGCTTTATGATACTACGGAAGGAAAATAAATAATTTAAATATTTTATGCAGAAACTACCACTAATTATTGATTGCAATGATTATACATTTTATCAAACATCTATATTTTCAGACTGTAAATGTTTAAAGAATTTTAGATTGATAAAAATACTTAAGTGCCCAAAACCAATACATTTGGAGCAGGAGACTACTGCTCATATTGCTGGAAATATATAATTTTTTATATGTTTAACCATTTTCATACATAGAAAAAGATTCGCATGTTTTTTCCTGGCCCTTCTATTTTTGCTGTTTATTTATTTGTTATTTAAATGTTTCTTTTATATAAACAATTAGCGCGACTTTAGTTTGTTTATTTTTCGACAAATTTAATTATTGGGATTGGGATATACCCTAGTTAGTCTTGTTCATCGGAAATTATTTTTTTCCAAAAGTTTAGTTCAAAATAAATGAGCTTATAAAACGTTACCGCATAATTACATTTAAATTTTTATATTATTATTACATAAATTTATAGATTGTTTAATCTTTTTTGTATTTCATTTTCAACTAATTATTTTTTGGTAAGCTATTTACTTTTTATGAGCCCATTTAATTTATCTTTTTTTATTCCTATTTAATTTCATTTTTGATAGTTTTTTTCTTAATATTTTTCATATAAGAATTTATAATTCGGTAATTATTGTGCGATTCATAGGTCAGTTGAACATTTTTTCTTCGTTCAAAATATTAATTTTATATTTAATTATCATTTTTTATTTATTAAATTACTATCGTTCGGTACAAATTTATAAAATTCATTTTGTGATCTATTTTCTTACATTGTTAAATAGTATTAAGCATCATTTATGACATGGTTTATCAAGACAATTCAAATGAGTGAATAGGTGTAGGTGAATTGTGCATTTAATTTTTAATTTTTTCATTTCCAATTTATTATAATTATAACAAAATTATTTTTACATCAGAATATTATTTTTATAATTAATTCTTTTGAAGATTTTTTTAAATCAATTTTTGATATAATTACATCATATTAAGAACTTGAATTAAATATGTTTTTTGATTAATGGCGGCGCTGGCGGATGGTACGAAGGCCTGGTTAAGCACGCGCGTCCATCGCTTGAGGATGAGTGGAAGCAGTTGGGCGCCGCTTTAATTAAATTTATTTAACATACCTATTTATTTTATACATATTTTAACTTCTTTTTTATTTTTGTTTTTAACCATTTCTTTCTTATTCTCAAAGTTGCTTTTTTTTGCAGTGTATGCCTTAATTTCAAAAGATTATGTATATAAGGATATTTTTTCACAATTTATATGTAGAATTTTGTAAAGAGGTAATTTGCTTGTTAATGTAAAACCAATTTATAATTAATGCATGTATTTATTCAGAGAAAAAATATCTTCAGCAGCGAGTGATTTTGAAGACTGTTTTAATGTATTAGCTTCTTATTTCGTATTTTGATTAATAATTCATAAAATTTGAGCTTATTTTAATAAAATAAATAAATTTTGTTTCGATTTATTAGCAATTTTAGCTTTCTAATATCTCTTTTTTATACATTCGAAGATATTAATTAAAAACAGCTTTACTAATAAAGTAATATTTGCTTTTGTTATTTCTTCAATTTTTATCATATGTGTTTTTAAGAACCTTCGCCTGAACAATGCTATGTTTTCAGTTCTTTTTTTAATGGAATTCATATCTAGTCATAAAAATTTTAAAATTTTTGTTTTTCATTTTTTTTTGATTATTTTAGCAATTTATTTGTTATTTCATTGTATTTATTTGTCTTAAAAAGCTCAATATTTTTATTATATATAACATTATCTTATATTTATAAATTTCTGTCGAAAGAGGCATATTTTTCTTTATTTATCTTGAATTTTCCTTATTTTTCTCGAATTTCAGTTTATTTTTTTTCATGGCTACACAAGATTAATGCATCTTACATTTTCGTAAGTTATTTTAGATTTTATCATTTCGTATTTTTTTAATACTTTATATACCCTTTATATTTTCTGTACTAAATTTAATTAATATATTACATTTAAATTATTTTCATTCTATCTTTGTTCTTTTTCAGCTCAAAAATAGCTATTTCTCATTTGGTTGGTTCTTCAAAATATAAATTTATTTTTAAAATATTTTATATTTAACTACTTATATTCGTAGTCATTAAATAATTGATTATATCGTCCTCTTGTTAAGTTGAAAGTTAAAATACTAGTCTATTGATGTCTCCACGCTATCAACTATTTGACTCAAGGTTTGAGTTTTTAGATATTTTTATCATTTAATATGGTAATTTGATTTTTGATTTAAATTAATTGAAAATTAAATAGGCTCTTTATAAATTCCATCTTTGACAGAGTGAATGTTTATATAATTTTAGTATATTAGATATATTTTTTGTTTAATTTATTTAAAAAGCATTTTAAACTAACATTGCTAATACTGGTTTTATATTTATTTCGAAAACCAATTTTTAATTGTATTAAGATTAGTAGATTTACTTCATTTTTGATAAAATTTTTAATCATAATTTTTGATTTTTGTTTTATCATTTTGAGCATATTTTTATAAAAGATATTTTTTATTTACAAGTTTATTTAAATAAATATGCATATGTTCGGGAATTTTTTCTATTAAGTACACTTCATGCTGCAGAATCAACTTTCTTGCCAATCAATCCATTTGATTCTCCCCATCTTCATCTTAAAAATTTCTCTTTATGTTTTGGTTACTTTTTAGATTTTTTCATTATCTTTATTTTTTTATAAATTTTCAAATTGTTCGTGCCTCTTTTGTATTTATTTGTTTAATAGAAAATTTTTTTAATAGCTTTTTGATGCTTTAAATTTTTCTTAGGGCCATTGAATAAAGAAGCCTTTTTTCCTAGTGTCCTGATATTTTTTATTGTAAAATATGTACAAAAATTTTAATTCTAACTTTCGGTTCTAATTGTTATATTTTTTTATAATTTCTGCTAAATTTAAAGTATTTTCTACAATAGATAAATTTAAAAAATTAATTAAACTGTATATATTTCGAAATTTAAAATTTTCATATTTCTTTTTCAATTAAATTTAAATTAACAAATATAAATCTAAAATATAATTATTTTTTATTATAATTTTAACTTTTAATTATGAAAGCCGTTTAGTAGAATTTTAAATAAGCGATTTACACTTCAAATCTTTAAATTATGTTCCACAATTCCTTTAAAATAAATTTATTTCAGCAAATTTTGTTTTTTTAAATATATTTATTGTGAATCTTAGAATATTAACTTATATATTTTACACTTGCTATAATGGTTATATTTGAGCATAATGAATAGAGATCGACATTTTGAAAAAAAAGCCTGGATCTGGACCAGGGTTCTGTGTTGGACCTGGACCTGATTTCCTGGACAAAAATCCAGGAAAATCCAGGTCCAGGAAATCAAGGCTCCTCGAATTTGGATCCAGGCATGGACCTGGATTTTTTGAAATATGTTTTAAAAAGCCAAAAATGTTTGAAAAAATCAATTAATTGCCTTCAAACGTTTAGAAATATTTGATTTACAATAATAATGTTTTTAAATCTATTTAATCATTTTCTGAAAACTGAAAAAAACATAGGTTAGTTGAAATAATAAAATTCTAAAAATTTGTCCATGAAATCCATGTTTTTTGTGTTTTGCCTGAACCTGGATTTTTCACATTAGACCTGGACATAGATTTCCTGGACAAAAATCTAGGAAAATCCAGGCCTGGATTTAGGTCAAGGTCGATCTCTATAATGGAGTTTTGTTTTTTATCAATTAATAATGCATTTTTTAATTTATATATTTAAATTTTTTTCTCATTCTTGCGACGACCGGCACTTCATCATTTGTTGCTTGGTTTTGAAAAGGTTACTTACAATTTCAGAGTTGAATTATTTATCACAGGCAATAAATATCAGCCATATATTTACTTGAAATTTTATATTAATTTGGATTAAAGTAAATTTTTATAGGTATATATTAATTTTGCATTCATCATTATATAAGGTAACATTATAAATCTTTAAATTTAAATTGAATTGACCAACCCAAAAAAAATTTTGTATAATTTATATGATTAATTTTTTAAATTTAATAATTTCTTTGTTGGTTCTTTTTATTTCCGAAATAATTTCGGCCACTTTGTCATTAGAAATATATAATTTAATTATCATAATCAGAGTTATTTTTTTCAGAATTGAAAAAATTGTTTTGTGAAATTCAATCATAGCTCATTTTCAAATTCTTGGTTTATTGCATTAACAAAATTATGAAATGATTTCATTCTTTATGTATTTATCCAAATCTTAAATTACGTGTTGATGAATTCTTTACTTTTTCAAGTATTTTTTTTATATTTTAATTATTATTTTTACTTCATTTTATTTTTTAATCAGGTTTAGGGCGCTTGGTCGTAACAATTGAGCACTATCAGTTTTATTAAGAAATATTTCATTAAAAAATTGACCCCGTTTTTTATAGTATTAAATTTTAAAATTTTTCATATTTATTTATTTAATTCTTATCTCCCATATTTATTTACTTTTTAATATTTCTATTTAATATTATAATTTAGTAGCGTTAAATATTCTTTTCAATTTTTTCTTTTAATCTTGACGTCCCTCAAGATTTGTAAATCATTTTATTTTTATGCGTTTATATTTTCATTTTTATGTTGGTTTCTTCATTTCCTGCGCGTTTCTGTACATGAAAAGGACGAACTATCGTCCTTCTCACAGCTGATATTTGCCGCCTTCTTCCTTTCTCAACTGAATTCATTTACTTCAAGGATTGAATGATGATAATTTTCGTCATTTTATTTTTTATAAAAAACAATAAGATTTAAAAATAATATTACAATAATAGAATAATTTAATATTTACTTTATTATATTATATTGCGCAAAAGCAAATATAATCTATTTTATATTTTTTTATTCAATTTTTTTTGTCTATCTTGAGGTATTTTTTTCTTTGTTTTAAAATATTTTGATGTTTATGATTTATGTTAAAAAAGTTCCTTCTTGAACAAATAATTTGTCCATTTGCAAATTCTTAGGCATAGTTAATTTCATTGGTTATCAGAATAATAGAATAATAATTAGTCTCCATAGATTTTTATTTTCTTTTTTAAGAAATAATTTTGTATTTTTTTATTTAATTTGTTATTATTCTCGTATTTATTGAAATTTATTAATACCTATTAACTTTTTTCCATACGGAATATTTTTCATTTATTTAAGTAATATGTTTATTTTAAGCCATTCGCTCGAAGTTGATGTTATTGACGTTGTTAAAATGTGCATTTCCAAGTGCAGAAAAACTACGCAACTTGCGTGTGAAGCGCTTCCCTTGCAAAGTGCCGTGGTCGTCGTTTACATCTCGGTTGTATGGTCCATTTTTTGCAAAGATCGAAATCCAATTCATACGAAACAATTTAAGTTTTTTGGATTATTTCTGCAGATCAAATATTATTTTTTATTGCCTTGTTTTGGGAAAAAAAAATATTATTTAGTTTATTAATTTGATTCATTATAATACATATGTAGAACCTATTATATATTAATATTTTTTGTTCATTTTTTGTATAAAGTTTTCTTATTTATTTATTTTCAATAAAATATTAAATTTAAATTCTGTAACGAAACAAACATCTCAAATTTTCTGACTTTGTCATTTAATTTTTTAAATATATTTATGTTGATAATCATATTTTTGTCTTTATCTTTTAATAAATGATTTCATTGTTTTTCAACCCATTCAATATTATGAAGTTTTATGGTTTCATATTATGTTTAAATATTTTAAGTTTTATGTCTTGAATTCCTGCAAAATATAAAAAATATTATTTTTTTGTGCTTTTATATTATTGGATAATCCATGATTTGTGTTATATATCCAAATATTTTGAAAATTCAATTAAATACATTGCTGTCGCAACTTAATGGATTATTTATTATTATTATTTCTTTTATTTAAATTATTAGAAAATGCTGAAATTAAAAAATCGGTTATTTTGCAAAGGCGAAAAGAAAGGAATTTGGGATAATTGACGAAAGAGAGAATAGACAGAGAAAAGAAATGTGAGACACAACATTGGAAAAAAGTGGAGATGAGCAGTAAAACATGGAAAATTTCTAATCAAAAGTTATTTTTGATGTTTGGAAATTCTACCGATTATTTTGATTGGTTTTTTGCCTTTAATTGAAAAAGCTGTTTTCAACTCATAGTACCAAAATCTTATTTTTTACGTAAAGATATAATAAATAAAATTTTTTTAGTTTTATAATAGAAATTTTTGAATGTGGCCACTTCAAAAGTCGTCTATTATTTTCTATACTCATTTTGCCTTTAAATGCAGCATCATCATTTTCTTTCATATTACTTTTTAATTATCTATTGTATATTGATCAATTAATTTCTAACATATATTTTTCATTTAAGCAAAAATTTTTTTAATGTTTTTACAGTAAAAAACTTTATTTTTTTACGTATTTTTATCTGAAATATATACATTTTTTTCGAATGCATAGTTTTTCGTACTTTTTGTTTATTTTCACAATACTTTTAATTTTCATTATTTATTTGTAGAATATATTTTAAAATGTTTTATGACTTAAATATAACTTTTAAAGAATTTGTTTCATTTTTTATTATGGGTTCTAACATCTTACTGATTTAATTTTCCATTATTATTAATTATCGTAGTATTATTTGTTCAGAAATATATTAAGGTCATTTGAATTCATTATTTTTTATTTTCTTTATTTTTCTTTTATTTTAATTATTAAAATGTTTTATTTCTTGAATTCATCATATTAAAATTATATTTTTTTAATTTTTATAAACTCGACGGTGTGGGTGTCTTCTTCCTGCGCATTAAATTATTGGTTTCTTTGTTCTTTTAGCTTGCAGTTTATAAGCCTTTTTATTTGATTTTTTTAAATAATGAGTTGTATCGTTGTAAAACTCAAATTTTTTATTTTCAAATTATTATTTATTCTTTTTTTGTATAAATTTTATAAAAAGCTTCAGTTTTTACATTTTACTCAATAATTTCCTTTAGATTTTATTAGATTTACTGTTTCGTGTAATTTTTGGTCGATTCTTAGGGATGTATTTTTCTGAAATTTTTGGGGTCGATTTTTAGAGGAGCATTTTCGGTTTTTATTGCGATTTTGTTAAGGGATTTTACAAAAAATGTCGAAATACTGAAAAAATAGTGAAAAGCTACAAAATAATGAATTTTCTTATAACTAAATTGTGCTCCTACGATTGTGAAAATGAAAATGGCCTTATTTAAATATTTATTTAATATTTTAAAGGCATTTAGGTACTAATATTACCTTGAGTTTAGTATTTGATTTGCTTAATAGATATTTTCTGTATATTACATCTTTTTTGGTTATATTTTTATTAAAATAATTTTTTGTTCAAATCAGAACCTGTATAATAATCAATTTTTTATTCCCATTTGTTTAAGTATTATGTAAATTTTTAATATTTAATTTTCATATTTAAAATTTCGACTGGTCGCATTTTCTCGTTTATATATCACCGCTTCTTTGGGCAATCCTTGGTGCCCCCATGAATACCAGGCGGTCAATATCCAGCTCCACCGGTTTTGTGGCTTCCAGCCTCACAAACCCTTCTACATTCAGCGGCTCGCCTATCCAAACTGCCGGCTTACGACGTACATATTTTGATTTTGTTTGAAATATTAATAATATTTGTGTCAACTATTCTTTCTACTTTCCTCGCTAATAATATATTTATACAAATATATATTATTTTTGATTTTTTATATTTAGAACATCTTTTTTTGTAGCAACTAATAGAGAAACGTATAGTTTTTCTTTTTATATATGAAAAATAAATGCTTAGAAAATGCTTAAGAAATTTGAAAAAAATTCATTAAAAAAATTAATTCTAAACTAATGGTTAAAGAAAAAAGTTCTAAAAGAAAGTTAAGGAAATTATTAATAATTATATTGTTCATGTTTTCTAATATTTAAACTTATTTTACATATTTTCAAGTTGCAGTAATTTTTATGACATTTTTTATTTTATGAACAAAAATAAATAAATATTTAAGAATTGCTTGTGAAAAGTCATTTTATTTCTAGATTTTTAAATAATAACATGTCAACGGAGAGAAAATAAAAGCGAGCGTACCTACCGAGAAAGGTGTATAAAAATATAAATTTATCAAAATGAACTCGCATCACAAGAAACGAATCTATAATTGCCGTAAAATATACAAGCAAAAATATTAACATTATCTAAAAGGTCGGATTAAGATTGAATGTTTTTTCAAAATCCAATTGGTAGCTTTCTGGACAATACACAAATGTGCTTTTATTTTATTAAATCTCATATATTTGTAAATTTTATAATCATTCCGATTAAGGCATTTAAGTTTATTCACTTTAGTAGTAATTTTCAGATTATTCATCGGAAAAGTTTCTTATGATTTTTATTAAAATTATCTTTTCCTTCATTATTCTTACAAGACTATAATTAATTATTTTACTATTTTTTGTTTTGACCTATGCTGTTGTTTTTATACGAAATTTATTATAAAAAAATTAATTTGAAAATTAAATGCATAAAATAAAATATACGTTTTAAATAATCCACTTTCACCTGATCCATTGGCATTTTTTTCTTGAAGGTTTAATCCTTTATTTTTTAAAATATAAAGTAAAATTGTTTGTATATTCTTCATTTTTGAATATTCTTTTAAATTTAAATGCTGACAGTTACCACTAATTTATCAAAACTGATTTATTTATTAAAATATGTTTTCAATATCATTGTTTAAATATCTTTTATTTTAATTCAGTCCTCTTGTGCCAGAGTGTCTTCTTCAACAAAAAGCGAGGACTTTCTTGATTACTATTTTGCAAGGTTTCTTGCAGAATATTTCATATTTCACTTCATATTATAATTTTTAAGTAATATTTCAATTTTGTTTTCACTAAGTTGAACATTGTTATTTTTATTGTCTTATTATTTTTCCATTTGTTGCCTCATTTAATTAGATGCTTATCTTTTTTCCCTTTTCATGTAATGTGTAATTTCAAAAATTTATCTTTGCAATAATTCTCTAAGTTTGTATGTTTCCAAATTCACATGGTAATGAGTCGAGGATGGCTCCTTTTATTGCTCCGAGTGCTTCTGTTTTAAATTTCCAAGCTTTATAATTTGTTATTTTTTTCGCCTTTATTAAAATAAATATTTTTACATTTTTTATCCAATTTTCGTAAATATCTATCTATCTCTTCACGAAAAGAGTAAGTTAATTTAATTCGAAAAATAATTTTATTACCTTTTCATAGAGTCTAAATTATTTAGATTATGTTTTGAATAATTAAAAAATACTAAACAAGCCTCAAGTCGGTCCTCTTTTTCCCGGTTTTCTTGGCATTTTTTGATTGTCCAATCGTCCCCCAATTCTTCACCTCGCGGGTCAAAAATGCTTCCCACAATTTTAGGCGTCCATTTTTCGCTAATTGTTTCCATAATTTTCTTCTTTGCGCCCTCCACATTGGTTGAGACATTCCCTTCTCTTTTTTCCTTTTCTTCTTTTTCATTAGATTTTGCTTTCTTTTGTAATTCAACTCATTTTGACTTCCTAGCATTAATATTTTATTAATGCTAGTATTTGTTTGATCTCATTAATAAATTAAATTACTTTTTTATTCATATTTTATTTTAGATATGAACTTAAATGGATTTAATGAAAATTTAATTGATATTTTTAACTTGAATAAATGTTTATTTAAATTACAATTATTTTCAATTATTGGAGTTAAATATAAAATTTTTACTTCCAATTGGTATTTTTCTTGCTCTCGTCGTATTGCTCTTCACTTTAAGTGTTTATTATTTTTTATTATAATGAATTAGTCTTGTTTCAAGGATATATATTTTTTAATTTATGGTATGTATTTTCTATAGTAATTTTCTTCTTATGCTTCTATGTTAGGAAAAATTGACTTTCCAATCATCTTGGATTTTCCTCAATCGACTTTACATGTTTTTGCTCAGAAAATATAATTTAAAGTTTGAATCAATTATTTTTTTTTTAAACTGAATTATTTTATTATTATAACAAGTGTCATTAAAATTTTTCTTTAATTTGTTTTTATATGTAATACAATGTTTTAAAGAATTAATTTTTATTAAATTTATTTAGTTATTACAAAAAAAGTAAAATTTAAATTGTTTAATCATCTATCTTTGTTCTTTTTCAGCTCAAATATCGCTAGTTCTCATTCTGGTTGGTTCTTTAAACTATAAATTTATTTTTAAATATTTCATATTTAACTACTTTATATTCGTACTCATTAAATAATTGATTATAACGTCCTCTTCTTACGTTGAAACATTTTAAAATACTAGTCGATTGATGTCTCCGCGCTATCAAACTATTTTACTCTAGATTAGAGTTTTTAGATATTTTTATCATTTAATATCGTATTTTTTGTTTAATTTATTTTCAAGATTTTATATTTAGCTTACAATCACAACTTTATAAAGATCAAATCAAAGTTAGTTTCATAATAAATCAATTTTTAGTGTTGTTCATTTGTTATTGGATATAGGCAACCAATTATCTTTCTTTTCTTTTGTATTTTTGTATTTTGAAAAACTTAATAATAATATAACCATTGACCATTTTTTTCATTGACTTAATGTAGTTCTGCTTCCTTATAATAATCATTTTTAAACTTAGATTGGTAATACTGGTTTTACATATATTTTGAAAATCAATTTTAAATTGTATTAAGATTAATAGATTTACTTCATTTATGATCAAATTTTTAATCATAGTTTTTTGGTTTTTGTTTTATCAGTTTGAAGCATTTTTTTAAATAGAAGAAGATATCAACTTCAAAACAGTCGTCTATTTTTTTTTACTTATTTTGCCTTTAAAATGCAAAATCATCATTTTCTTTTATATTACTTTTTAAATCTATTGTACATATATTGATTGATAAATTAATTTCTGACATATATTCTCATTTTAACAAAAAAATTATTTAATGTTTTTTAAGCTGCAAAAAAACTAAGATTTATACCAGGGTTATCATCGAAAAATTTTCAAAATCAGAACATCAAGGCCAAAAAATAAGATTTTAGGGTAAAAAATAAGCACATTTTGCAAATTGCTTCAAATCGGCTTGTATAACACTTTATTGAATTAATATAGAATCAACTTTCTTATTTTTCGCCTCCCATGATCATTTTTAACAAATTTTTTTGCGGTCATTATTTAGGACTTTTTGGGGAACAAGCGGGGCGGAAGGAAGGCCGGCGGTGCCGATAGGAACCGCCGTGGAACATTTTTGAAAATTTGAGTATAATTTGTTAACAGATTTTGAAGCTAACATATAGAATGGAGACTTTAGAAGACGTTAAGATTAAAATGAAAAATAGAAATATAATCATTAAAAGATATTGAGAAAAATACAATAAAAAATAGCATCATATATTAAAAAAATATACGAAAAATGAAAATAAATTAAATAATTGAATTCCAGAAAAAAATAATAAAATTTGCTTTATTAAGAATATTAAATTTTTCTTATAAAGAAAGCAAGCTCCATTCATCAAACATCGCATGGCTACGAAATACGAAAAAGTTATCTAAAAGAAACAAATAAATTAAGAATACGAAGCAGTAAAAATTTATGTAAAAAACAAAAATATGATAAAAGTAAATATTAAATTTAAGACTTTTCGATTAAAGAGATAATTTCTGAAAATTGGAGCAAAATCTAAAATGCAAAAAATTTATTATTTAAAAAGAGATAATAAATTATATTTTAAAACAGAATCACTCTGTTCAAAGAAAAAACAATAGAGGAACTCATTATCATAGGAGTCAAAGTTATTACCAATTAATATGAGAGAATATGGCCGCCAGCAATATGAAAATGTTATAATATAATAAAATCTATAATCATTCATTTTTAATTTTAATGGGTATTCTAAAATAAAATAAATGTTTTATAATCTTTAAAAGAATGAATAAATTAATGCAATAATAAGAAAATGTGAACTTTAAACAATATCCTACACAAAATAAGTCAGCAAATTTAATATTATATTAAATGCATAGACAAACTGGAAAAATCACTTAATTTATAGAAAAATAAAATTAAAAAAGACAAAATTAAAAATTTATTCATATAATAAAAATAATTTTTTAACACCAAAAAACTATATTAAAAAAATGGACGAATTCGTGCAAGAAATTAGGAGTCTGGTGGCAAGAGCCTACCCAAACAACACCTTGGAGATGACTTGGCTTTGGGTGATCGCGAGAATGAAGTGAAGAAAGAAAATATTTATTAATGCTTAATGAAATTGTGTGATGTTTAAAAACAAAATTGACTGTCGATTATAAAAAAATTTAAAATTTTTACAAATATTACTAAAGAAAGTTAAGCCAGAACCAGTTAAAAAATATTAAAAATTACATTCTCTAAACAAGCAAATACCGTACCGAAGAGTATAATACAGAAAAAATGTGGAGACCGTGTGACTATTTCTAAAATGGTCTTTAATATTGACTATTAAACACAATTAGCTCACAACTTAACAGCTTGTGTCAACTTCTATGCCAAAGTATTTTATGAAGCAAACTTAAGAAATAAATAAAATTAGATATTTTATTTTTTGCCATGAAAAAAATAAAAATTATGTTAATATAAATGAATTTACTTACAAATATAATTGTTATCGAACTGTCTTCACTTATAAAAGAAAACAATATAAATTAAATATGTAAATTATTTTTCTTATGACACATTTTTCTAAAAATAAAATATTTCGGAAAACAAATTTTCATAATAATACGGCACTATAGATGTCACATTAACTTTAAATATAACAAAATATAAATAATAAAATTCTGAACATTAAATCAGAATCTGAACTCATCATTAAGAAATTTGAAACCTTAACCTTTTTTCAAAAAAACAGTTTTTACATTTTTGGTTTCACATTTCAAAAATTCCAATTTTATATTTTTGTCGGTCTTTAAAATTAAACTTTTTATTAAATATTTAAAAAATGAAACAAATAAACCCTTCGGAATTCTTAGGTTAGTTTTTGAAAATTTTAAGGAAAATGGTCCAGGAGAGTTCGAAATAAAAATTTGAAAATTTGACAAAACCTACAATTTTTTTTGGAAAGTTTTTATTAATGTTATCAGAATATTTGGAGATGGTTCAATAACTATTGCCACTCTGGGCCCTAGAATTTGTGCTTAAAATTAGAAAATGATTACGCAAAGTTTGAATGTTGTATCATACATACAAAAACAAATTATCAACACTTAAATCTACCGAAATGAATTGAATGTAAATAAAAAACTTTATTTTAGAATAACTAAAAATTTGCAATTCGAATTTGTGCTTAAAATTAAAAAATAAATTCCAATAAATTTGAAAATAGTGAAAAATAGTCAATTTAAATTAATTATAAATATAATAATAGATAAGTAATGTATTAAAAGATTATCAATAATTAACTAAACAAATCAAATGAAGCATACAATATGATGTAAAATAAATAATACTAAAAAATCCGTTTTAAAAAGATCTATTTGCTTAAGATTTATGATTTATACCACATGATAATCACTTAATTTTTGCTGAACCATTTGTACTCACCATTTATTATCGCTATGAGAAAAACTTAAAATAATAATTAAAAAAATTAAATTAAATTATGAGTTTTTAGAAAATTCAGCATTGGAAAATAATAAAAGAATAAAATAGAAAATATTTTGAATTAAGTATAAAATTTCCAAATATAAAATAATAAATTCTTCATTAAAAAAACATGAGAACATCTATAAAACGAGATACGGTTATTTCCAAGAATTTAAAAGAGTGAACGGATCTATAATTGTGACATTTTCTATCTAACGCCTAAGTTTACCCAAATCGAGAGTGGATATAGAGTGAAGACTTCAAGATTAAAAAGAAAAATAAATGGATATATATACTTAAAAACCAAAAATATAAAATGCCATAACGAAAATTTAGTAGAAAAAGGAAAACTTTTTTATTATTATACATAAACAAATTATGGACTGAAAAAATAAATCAAAATGTTAATCATGAGGTAGAAAAAATAAAGCTAGAAAATATTGCATATTTATTGAGATATTTTTTAAAATAAGATATAGAACGAAAGAGATTTTTACTCATGGACGTTAATAATGAAAACGATTGTAATTTTTATAAAAAAATTTTTACTTTTATTGGTTCAAGTTCAGACAAGCTGATGAAACCGGTACATGTTAATATTTGCTTGATTAACATCAGAGACAAAAATAGAATATTTATAATGACTAAAATAAATTAAATTAAATTTCGAAGTTTAAAAATTAAAAATCAATAAATTTATTTTTACAATCTGTTTCAATTTTGCGTTTTTTTCTTCTGCGATTTTAAAACCATTTAGAATATTTTTTCATTTTTAAATAGCCAGGAATAACGATTTAAATTTAACATCATTTCTGGTGATTATAATAAAATTTGAATTAATGGAAAAATATTTTAAAATTAATCATATATTATAAAATATTCCAAGTACAATTAAATTTAATAAAACTTAAAGCAATATTTATTTCGATTAAATAGGTTTTTATTATTTGCTGGGAACCAGTAAAATTGCGATTTTTGTCATATAAAAAAATGTAAATGAATTTACTTGGTGAAGATGTCATGTCATATCTTTTATCTACTATTTCTTTAGGTTCACTTTTATTCATTTGGCTTGTTACTCGAAATATATTTATAATTATTATACAAATTTTCAATTTTACCAAAGATAGGAGCACAATGATGGCTAATAATATGCGTCATGAATAACTTTTAAAAATATAAACCTTGATGATTATATTCTGGTCAAAAGACCATAGAAAATGTCAAAAAAAAGCATTTTCTACCGTATCTTAGAAATTCAAAAATCCTTTTTATTAGGTCCGTCTATATTTTAACCTATTTCATCATGTATTTGTTTCTAAAAAATCCCTTTTTTATTTTCTAAAATATTATCAATAATATAAAAAATATTTACAAAATGCATTTTGTCAAATTTACTATCATTTTTAGCAAAACTACAGCGAGCCATACAAATATATTTTTTGTTGAATCTTTTTCCTCATAAATAAAGATTTTTATTTTTTGATTAAAATTTTATAATTCGTCAATATTAAATGATTATGATGAACATTTCATGCTCCATCTCTTCAATGAATAATGTTTGGATTTATTATTATTTTTTTTGTTTAAAATAGTGTCGGAGACAGCCTTTCCCCAGGTTGATGTGGCAATTAATAGGTTTGGATTTATTATTATTATTATATTTTGGTTTAAAACCTATATTTTTTTCAACAATGAGTTCATTTTAAAATATAAGGAATTTAAAATCTGTTTTTAAATTTATTCTCGTCGTCGATGATCGGATCTCCATAGAAGTTGCTTTCTTCAGCTGTCGGTTACATTTGATCGGTTACATTTGATCTAATTTTTTAAAGCAAAAATACTTTTATTTAATGTATTGTTTTTTTTAATGTTTCATTCTGTTCAAACTGTTTTTAGTAAGCTTTCGCTTATTTTTTATCAATAATATTATTTTAACTAATTTATTATATAGTGGGTTTTTGTAGTTTTATTTAATCTATAACTATCTAGTTTACATGTTTATTAGCAATTTCTATTAATTTAATATTTTATGATTAATGTATCTTGTAATAACATTTTTCAAATTAATAGAAAAACACAAAAATGACGAGCACAATAATCCAGATGTTTTCTGGAGCGTCTTCAATGAGTTGTTTTTTTTTGTAAATTAAAAAATGTAAAATTTATTTATTTTTTTTATTTTATTTTTTTTTTTTACTTTTTGTTTTTTAATTATTTATTTTATGGTTAATGTTAATCTGTAATAAGAAATAGAAAGTAGAAATTTTAATTTCTTATTAACTTTTTAATACTTTATGACAAGAAAAACAGCATATATTATTTTGTATATGATTTTCTTTCAATATTTATTATTAATATTTTCGCTCGGTTTTTGCTATTAGTTTTTTACATAGCTCATCTTCTTGCTACGCTTTTCCTTTTTTGGTTTCCAACTGAGTTGTTTGTTAACACTTTCGAAGTTCATTTCTTCTGCTTGTTATAAATCAAGTTCAGCTATAACCATTCGGCCATAACAAAAAATTTTAAAATATATCATTGCAGCATTTATTTAACCGATTTTCTCTGAATTTTAGAATTTCATTATTTCTTGTATCATTTTCTATCAAAAAAAATTTTAAATTTTTTTGACTGAAAGATTTACATTTTTTATACGTAGGGTCGCTACTTTTAGTGACGAAAAAAGCCTAAAATAGTTAAATAAAATAGTGAGTAAAAATGCCAAAATAGTGACGAATAGTGACATAATTTTTAGCCAAAATTGAGCAAAAAAAATAATTTTTATTCACTGGTTGCAGTTGCAAATGAGGTACATTTCCTTTCTTACATTTTTTTAACAAATATCTAATAAGTTTGTTTTTTATTTTATAATTGGCCATATTCAAAAATTTCCAATGTTTTCGCAATGTCGTTCTGACATTTTTATAAAAATTATAATTAAAATATAGGATTTGTTTTATATTTTACAAACTATGTTTGATCGATCAATAGCTATATTTTACAAATTAAAAAGATGAAATTTTTTAGTTACATTCAGTTTTCCTTTCTTCGAATTTGTTGGCTGGATTTTCCAGTGTTTAATTAATAGTGGATTTTTAAATAAAAATAATAATTGCTCTATTTGTAGTTAAATATTTGGATATTCACAATCTATGATTTGAAATTGATTATATTTTTGATTATTTATCTTTTTCCTCTTATTTTTAAAATTTTAATTATTATGTTACCCAACGAAATTGCAAGTAATTTTTTTGTTATTTAATTTTTTGTATAATCAAATTAACTTTAAAATCTCTTCCCACGACAAATCTGTGAAAAGCAAAAAACGAAAAAAAAATTTTTTCCTATAGTCGCGCTTTATGTAGAAGGAAAATTATAGGTAAATGTACCTCGAGTATCAGCTACAAGGATAACATTTTGAGTCTAAATGTATTAAATTTTATTTAATTAATTTAAATAATTTTACGCAATTAAAATATTCTCTTGGTATTTTTCGATGCAAATTAATATAATATTAAATTTTGGCCTTTTACGAATTTTAATAATTTAATTGAATTACGCTTTCTTTTTGTTTATTATATCTTTTTTTAATTATCACGGCACGAAGAAAAGAATTGATAGCACTTTTTAGTACCTTTATTTATTTAGTATAAATTTGAAGCGCTTAGAAGACCATATAAAATAATTTTCTCAATATCTTGAGCAGCTGACACGAGTAATCACAAAAAAATAAAATTGACCTGGCACTTATCATGTTTGTTTTTAGTTTAATTAATTTGTTTATTTATATATTTTTGGAAAAGCTAGTCAAGATATGAAGCAACATAAAGCCAGCTATTTTATTAAAATTATTTTATATTGCTATATTTGTTTTTTTAATGTAGTTTTATATAGTTTAGAATATTTTGTTTAATTGTTTTTAAAAAATTATACTTTAGATTATATAATGAATTCTTTTGATTACTCATTTTAATTTGTGTTGTATTTGTTTAAAACAAGAAGATGAATTTTATTATCATAACAGTCGTGACATACATTCAGTGAAATTATTTCTTCCTCAATTTGATTTTTATTACATCGATTTATTTATTCATTTTTTTTAATCTATAAAAGATTTTTCTAATTAATGTACAAGATTAAGTTTAGTTTTCCTAATTATTATTATTAATGCTATACAAAATACGTAATAAAATTAATTTTTATTTTATTAATGAGATAAATGTTTGTCACTTTATTTGAATCTGTTATATTTAATCAAAAATTTTTTTTATTATGCCTATTTGCTTTTAGATAGTAGTCGATGATTGATCTTTTTACAATTGTTGTTTTTAATTGTTATTGCCATGGTTTGGACAAGGCTTCCCGGCCCCAACTAAATAAAATTTTAATCAAGGATAATAGGTAATTTTTGCATAATTTTCACTTAATTATCCATAAATGTAAACAGGTGGCGACTGCCAATACTGCTGGGCACCATTATATCTATTTTTGAATTAACGGACAACAGCAATAAATTTCAGTTTAACATTTGTTCGGCTTTTTTGGCATAAAAAGGTAACTGTTTGCTCAATTTTTTGAACTTAATGACATTTATTTGTCAAAAAGCAAATTTATTTTTCAGCTGCTTTCTTTTATTGTGATAAGGCTATTCACATGGTTAGACTCAAAGAAATGCACCAAAAATTATAAAAGTCACAAGACACGTTTTTTCGTGCAATTGATAGTTTTTGTTGCATAAATATCAATGTTGAAAAATTTAAGTTTCTGTTTATTTTGTTCGAATTAGGGGTCCGGGATTCGAAATTAAGTGAAATGGGTTTTAGATTCGTATTTTTGGTAGTTATTAAAAATTTATGATCGACACAATTACCCAGAAATGTTCTGATTTGGAGGGTAAAACCTTAAAACAAAAAGGTCCTGATTTGTCAGCAATATGCTGGTTTTTGACAAGTGACGAATTTTTTTCTTGATTTCTTAAAATTATTTTAATTTTGGAAATTTATGGCATAATATTTATTATTTATCTTGGTTTTTTAGGCTCATATAAAATATATATTGAACTGAACGATATGCAAATTCTATAATCATAGGCATTTTTATTTATTATTTTTTATAAATATGCTATTAATTTTTAGGAATTCTTTTGTAATTTTCATTATTTAAATAAAATATCTTTTGTTCATATTAATTCAAATATTTTGATTCATTCTCGTCGTCGTGATCTATATTTTGTCGAGCGGTTATGAATTACATGAGAACGAGCCCATATTTTTTTGTGTATTTTTTGGTTAAGTTAAAATTATCATTTTTTGTACTTATTTTGCTTTTAATTTAGTCTAATGCGAAATAATTGTTTTTGAATGTTAACAAATTAAAGATAAAATAGATAAAAAAAAATTAGTGCGTTTTCTGTGTTTTAATATAAATACGTCATTTAAAAAAATTTATAGTATGAATTGCAATGATTTTTAAAAAAACTAATTAAATTTAGTTTTAATTATGATGCTTTGTTTTTATTAACAAAATTACTTATATAAAATAAAAGATTATTTTTAATAATTGTATTCTTATTTTATAGTTGTTCAATTAAATCTAATTTCAAGCAAAATCCCGAAGTTCATATCTTTGTGTCGATGATAACAATTCAAAAATACACAATAAATTGACTTAAAATATTTTTTAATTTTTGTTAGTTTTTTATTTTTATTTTTCATGTTTTTCAACCGACAATGTTTTTGCTTGACTATGCTTTATTTTGCTTAATAAATAAAGAGTTTAATATTATGGCCTCACCATAAGATGTTTATTTTGCTTAACTTTAAAGTTATAGTTGACCAAACTTAATTTATATATTTTTATCCATTTTCATATCGCAATTATTTTTGAATTTAATAAATCATTATTCATTTTTACTTAATTTAAATAATTGATGAGCAAAAAGAAGTTTATTCCATGTACAGCGTGATACAGTCATTTTTCTTTTTTTTTAATGCACATTGCTTGTCTTTGTTAGTCAATTAATTTACAATATATGCTTGTAGCATTATATTTATTTCTTGTGTCCGAACAGATTTCGTCAATACCTTAAAATTATGACGAATGAAGAATACAATTTATATATTTCAGCTTTAAAAAATATATTCACAATTTGCATTAGCGCATACCAAGGAAATTTAAAATAATAAAAATTAATTTTGACTAATTTAATCGCATTAGAATTTAATAATATATAAAAATCGTTGAAATGATAATTAAGGAAAATTTATTTTATATGTAAAGTTATTTTTTTCAAATAACAAAATGTCGATTCTTGATGGATTAATTTTTTTTAATGAATAATTGTTTTTTTAGTAATAATAATTTTATTTACATTCTTGAACATATTACAATTAGTAAAACGGCGTTCGGATAAAAAAAATGCGATTTTAAAAATTAAAAATTTTCCTTTTATGATAAAATCCTATTTATACTTTTCAATTAGAGCAAACAAATTAATTTTCATGCTTTATTCAGAATCTTGCTGTACATTCAATGATGACATTTCTATCACAATATTTTAAAATTTTAATATTTTAAAGTTTTTCAATTTTATTTTTATTTATCTCCTTTATTATTTTTTGCTTTATAAAAATGCAGAATCAAATAATAAATCAAACTAGGTTTTCTAAATAATATTTTCAAATTATTTTCTGTTTTAGTTTACTTTTTCTTTAGGTTCTAAATATATTGAAACAATTATTTAAAAATTATTTTTTATTGTTTTATTTAGTGTAAATAAAATAAAATTATTCTTTATTATTGAATTAGGTTTATTAAATATTTTTAAATTTTAACTGGGCATTTACAAGAGATTGTGCATCGTTTTTATAGGGTAATAATTCTGAGTTCCTAATGAATTTTTTTTAATTAGGTTTTTAAATCTTTTTCATAATTTTTATAGAGAAGTGATATTTTAGTGAAATGAGTTATTTCTATTGTCACTCTGTTGCTTATAATAATAAGGTACTTATCATTTCGATATTTTATTTTATTTCCTCCAAATTTGTCATCTTTTATTTATTATTCATAAATTACCGTACATATTTAATTGGTCCTTTGCAGTATTTTTAATTTTAAAATATATGTTGCCATTTATATATATTTTTCATTATACCTTATTATTTTTCCTATTTTTTTGATTTTATCATTCAAATATTTCTGCATTTTAAGTTCCGTCCAGGTCATTTAACAGCACGCTTATTTTGCGATTGTGTTGCCGACGTGTTTTTTGCCAATTTCTTTCTCACGATTAATAGGAATGTAATAGGTGTTTGGTTGCCGCGAAACGGTTGGATTGTGTAAGAAAAGTGACGAATTTTTGAACCAATGACATCTTGTAACTGCTAATGGAAGCAGATATTTTTAGAAGTTACTTTACAATTGTTTTTTATTAAATTAAATTTAAAATTACACAAGCATTTGCAAGTGTGAATAAGTAAATCTTTTTGGGTTTGAATATGTTTGATTATATGCAATTCGCTAATTTTTATGGCGGTAGAAGATTTACGACTTATTGATCTGATTCTATAAATTATTTTAAATTGCTATCATTTTAACTTATTCTATTTTTATCGTCCAGGCGTTATTTTTTTCCATAGCTTTATTTTTAAGTTATATGGGATTGATTTATTTTCATTTTTTTGCTTTTGTTGTATCAGTCACAAACGAATACACACACAAAATACGCCTCACCCGTTTGATGATAGGGATATTGGCTCGACTTTTCAGTGCCAGTGCTAGACGCCTTTGCACGTACTTCCTCCCCTTTATATATACACACACACACTACCGGTGCTTTTTCGGCCAATAAGACTATTGCCGTGGCGGTCTAATGGAGTTTTAAATATTAATCATTAATCCACCGCCAGGAGGAGTCGAACTTGAGTTCCCTTTTTGTTGTGACTGAGTCTTAGACCATTTGACCAAATGTTCTACGACTCAGTCACAACATGTACAGAACAGGGTTGTTCTGGGACGAGAAAAATATCGGATCGGGATTCGGGTCGGGTCGGCCGAAAAACCAACGGGTCGGGATTCGGGTCGGAAAATATCGGGATTTGGATTTCTTGATTCGTGTCAATTATAAATTTTTAATATATGTTCAAAAACTAATAAGAAAATTTTTTTATTCAAAGGAAGAAATCAATAAAAAGGAACTAGCGGAGAAATTTTAGAAAACTTGAGTGCACTAATTAACAGAGTTTCACCAAAAATTACTAAATTTGCAATTTCAAGGCAATCAACTAATCTTCGCTTTTAAAATGTTTTTTGTGCGCATTTTTTCCAGAAAATGTCGCGGTTTTTCCAAACACTTTTTGGGAACATTGGGGGGGGGGACGGCGGTCCGATAGGCGCCGCCGGGAAAAATTTCAAATTTTGAGTGATTTTGTTAACAGATTTTGTCAAAAAACCAAATCTTTTGCGGTTTTATGCTGTTGAAAAAAAAATATTAGTTTTTTAAGTTGAAATATTTTTTAGAAAAATGTCGGGTTTCAGGATTATGGTTTCGGGATTCGGCTGACCCGGAACAACCCTGGTACAAAAGCAGAAGAAAATACAGGTGAAAGAAAACACAGGCTCCTTGAAGCCTGGATCCTTTGATGATTTGGAACAGAGTATAACTATAAAAACCTACGTAGACTGGAAGAATGAAATAGTTATGAAGATTTTATTTAAAGGTGTAGAAAAAATTTAATCTTTAAAACAATGAAAAACAAATAAGTGCGTGGAAATTTGAAATTCAAGCTTAATGGATTTAATTTAAAAATTATAAACGGCAACATATTTTTTAAAGAAGATAAACTAAATACCTAGGACAATATATGCATAAAATAAATATTAAAATCAAATTATAATTATCATTTAAAATTGAGGCAGCAATTTATATTCATAAGTTTCACAAATAATAAAATTTTATGTAAGGCTCGAAAAATACCAACAAGTCCCCGCAACTAGATTAAATCTTTATCAAACATATTAAAACAGAAAACTACCAAAATCTAGACTGGTGCTGTCAGAAGACATCAAGATTAAAATAAAGAAAGAAAACAACTATTTAAAGATTTTTGTAAAGAAAAATAAAATTAAACACCAATATATATTAAAAAAACCAAAATTATTAAAAGATAAACTAAATGAGGCAAAATTTTTGATGAATAACAAATTTAATTAAAACATACATTTTTTAACATAAGTTTCTCGTCTAAAAAAATTGTTAGGCTCGTTCAATACATCTAACTGCTTGTAAAAAGATTAAATCTTTACAAAACATATTAAAACACAGAACTTCCGTAAACGATTGGTTGCTGGCAGAAGACATCAAGATTATAAAAAATGAATACAACTATTTAAAGGTTTAGGTACAAAAAAACAGCATAAATAAATATTAAAATATGTTCAATATAAATGAAAATGTATTGATAAACAATTGAACAGATAAGGATAAAATTAAATTAAAATAATTTTTAAATATACAGTCTTTAAAGAAATCAAGAATAAACATATTATGAATGTCGATAAATATCAATTAAAATATTGATCATAAAAATCTTCTTTAAAAATAAAAAATGACAAAACACACAAAAAATTAAAATATATTTATATAAAAAGTTGAAATTTTTTTATCATAAATTTTAATCTTAAGACGAACAAAGAAATGATTTTTTTAAATATGTAAAATAATATTAGAAATGCAATAAAACGATTCGGAGCGATCGTTCTCCAAGGAAAATTAGGAAATATGCAATTTAAAAATAACTCTAAATATAACTTCAAATACTTTTTAAAAATTAATTTTGAATTTAATTAAATACATAATATTGAAAATTAATAAAACAAAATTAATTATTTATAGGTAATTAGTTTAAATATGTATGCAATCTAAAAAAATTAAAAACGTGTGCCTTCTTAAGACTGAAATCACGGTAATGTAACGATTGGAAAAATTATAAAAGAATGACAATAATTTTCTTAAAATTATCGGGAAAATGTTAACTAAATATATAACATTGAAACAAATGAAAATATTTTAAAAATAACCAAATATTTATAGGTAATTGCTTTTAAATATCTATCTAAAATTGTTGGACAAACACATCCTTTTCGGAACCCGGAGTTAAAGTGATCAGATAAATTTTTTAAACGAAGAAAGCGCAAAATAATAAAACATCTTATAACTATTTTGTTTGTCAGATTTCCCAAAGCTGCCTCAATAATAATTTGGAGGTTGTTATAAAAAAGTCACAGTTTTGCTGATTTAACTAAATCTAAAAAAATTTATGGAGAATAAATAAAATATGAAAATTATATTCTAATAAGCTTTCAAAATTTTGGCAGTAATTTGAAGAGTTTCTTGTATAATAATGTTAAGCTCGTGCGACACCATCAAACTGCCCTTAAACCTTTGCCAATAAATAAATTCTAAATAATGATTTAATTATATTAAATTAAACACATCTATTTAAATTTATCCTTTATAATCAATCTTTCACTTGAAATTAAAACAAAAGAAACTTAATACAATAAACTAAATTAAAATGATATAGAAAATTTCATTAGCAATTTGAGCCTTTCAATGATACATAAAATTAAAATTATGAAAATTCATTTATACATTTACACCTTAAAGGTATACATTACAAATAGGCTATTTTAAATTTATTTCTAATTCAACAATTAAAAGTCCATATTTTCTTTATAAGAACAGAACAACTTAAGAAAAACACAATAAAATTCCAAAAATACACAGTTATTGTATTATAAGATAATATATTATAATATACACACAAAGACCATAATAAATTTTGGAAGAACCTGGGACACGAGTTGGATTAAAAATTATAAAAAAGATTTATTAAAAATTAGGATGAGGAGTACAACACACAATGAAATAATTAAGGTTAGACAATTTTTTTTAATTTTTCTTAAGCTTCCTATAAAAGACAAGAATGCCGAAGTCCACGGAATTAACTTAATTAACCTAAACGCATCTGGAGCATGAGTTGTATTATAAATTTATAAATAAAAGTTTTATGAAAAAATTAGTACAACTTAAATAAATAGATACTAAACCATTTAATTAATAAAAATAATTGAGAAAATTGATCAAAAAAATATAATCCTAAAATTAAAATAATTTATAAACTAGATTATAAATTAATAAAATTATAAAAATTTACTAATTTTCGTTATTTTACCAACGGGATCACATATTTCATCTTTATATAACGAATAAGTTGCAGATTTTTAATGTAAACGAATTGAAATAATTATAAAATTGTCCATGATGAAAAAAAATTTATTTGAATTTTTGAAAAACAAAAGCGAAGTTTTTTTGTTTGTAAAAAGATTAAAATTGAACAAATACCGAAGAACATAAATTATTCATTATGAACCCAAATCAATTTGTAAATAAATTATAAGTTTTTGATTATATTAATCATAACTTATTGATATAAATTTAAAGTTGTTGAAAAACTTAATTTTACAAATTAATATAAGCATATCTTCCTTTCTACTGTAGGATAACCTATTAAATAATTTAAAAATATAAATTCGAAAATTACGGTTATTATATTGTATTAAATGTTATCGTCAAAAAATAGGAAATAACTCATAAATAAAAAACTAAAAATGATAATTAAAAGTAAAAACATTAAAATTTAAACCAATTAAATAGCGAATAAGAATAATTAAATATAATATTTTAAGTATATTAACCAGTTACATCTCTTAATATAAATAAATAACTTGAAAGTAATATAAAAACATTGAAGTGCATTAAATAATATGTTGTATAGATTGGAAAAGACAATAAAATATTATATTATTTTGAAAATTTTTTTTAAAAATATAAATCAAATTAATTAATTAATTTTGCAAGCAACAATTTTGATGGAGCTCGAACTTGTGGACGAACATGGTCACGGCCAGGCGCTGCGGTACGTAAACATTAAAATTTTTAAACAAATATAAAAAGCTTTGATAACAAAACTATTTTATATTATTTTGGAAAATGAAAAAAAATTAATTAATTTAGGAACCAACCATTTTGATGGAATATTGAAAAAATAATTATATGCAAATAAATTTAATAACAATAATAATAAAATATTTCTTGTGCAAACGGCAAAAATTAAACGAAATAATAAATAAAAGAAGTAACTTATTTTATACACAATTATAGAAAAGGAATAAGTATTAATTACATCACAAATTAAACAATAAAAATTATTATTAAAACGAATATACAAAAAGTAAGACAAATACTACGATTTATAACAATTTATAATTTTAAAAATATACAAGTTGGGAAGCGGTCAAAACTGCACCTCCAATATCGCCAATCATCAAAGAGCTCCATGAGTGGAATTTTTTAAAATAAAAGATGGCTTACAATCACTTTAATGAAAAGCTTTTAAAAAAATAAATTAAAATTACAAAAATTGCTTTTTTCCCATGGTTTTAAGTACGATCGAACCTAATTTATCGATTAAAGAAAGCAAATTTGATAATATTAAATTAGAAACACCTAAACAAGGTATATTCCTTAACTGTAAAAAAATACATTAAAATTTTCTTAAATCATTATCAAACAACTAATTAATATCATAACAAATTATTAAATAATCCAAAGTTAGCACAAAAATGTAAGAAAAAATTAACACAATTAAATGGTTTATAGACATTTGCGGCGCCGAAAATTGCGACGATCTGTCATTTTCAATTTCCGGTGCAATGAAATAATCTCCAAAAAATCATATTACCACATACGACTGGACTTTAATAATCCCCACTTTCATACTTTTACCGCTTAACTTCTTATTTACAATGTCTCGTCTCTGCAATAAAAATTATGAAAATCGAAAAACAGACTTTTGACTTTGAATAAGCGTTGAAAAACTTACTTTGACTGGGCCGCAAGTGTAATGCCTACAAACATAAGTCCCACAAATTAAAAATAATTCGGAGAATAATATGAAAAATTTATTTTGAAGGAATTCAAAAATGAATATGTTTCTTATGTTTTTGGTTTTATTTTATAATTTATACGGTTGATAAATTATTAGTGAGTGAAAACTAGGGGACCACCCCATGCCCATCCGGAGAATTACGGATCTCGTCTTTTTCTCGAATTTTTCTTAAAAAACGTTAGAAGGAGAATCCCATTATTTTTAATTACAAAAAAGCATTAATCTTATTGTTTGTTTTACTGAATAACAGCTCAATATACATTATTAATGAAGCTCAATTAAAAATAAATGCTTATTTCATTACAATTCTTGTGGAAAATAAATGATGAGTTATTTTAAAATATTAATCAAAGGAAAACAAATAGAAATAGCTTTTAAAAAGGAATTTGCCAATTGTCTCTAAAGCTACCAAGTGGGCCTCGAAAAACTTTAAATTCGTTCT